>JASPKZ010006966.1:0-72370 GCA_030220185.1 Diploptera punctata | reverse complement strand
GTTTCTGATGTCGTATGATGTAAATATGACAATTTTATTTTTCTGGATTGTTACCTGGGAAAAATACATTTAAGAAAGTGCAGACAGTGGTTTCTTTTTTCTTTTTGGTGATATAATCAATTGCTACAAATGTTTTATATAAACTCCTGCAAGCGCTATGTGTTGACATTCATTCACTATATATACAATCTGGTAGCCGTATTTCTTATAGTCAGTCACTGCAAAATAATGGTCAGACCTGTTCAGAATATTAAAAAGGAGCTTTCTTTAATATGGTAAGTTTAATATTGATAAATATTTGGTGAAACACGACTGTGATTGGTTGTAAATAAAAAATCATTGAAACGTGATTGGTCGTTGACTCCCATTTGGGGCATGAGTTAAATAGTCAAATTAATGATTTTTGAATGGAGTTGGGACGTCAAGAGTGTCCGTCGCCGTGGCGTAGTCGTAGAGTTCCTACCTTCCACTCCGGCGACCCGGGTTCGATTCCTGGCGGGGTAGAGGGTTTTAAATCTCCACCTTGGGTCTGGGTGTGTGTGTGTCCTGTCCTTGTGTCTATGTGAGAATTAAAGAAAGTTAACAAACAGGTAAAAAAAACAAAGATAAAGGCAAAACAATAAGGAAAACCAGTATAAACAAGAAAAAAAGATAAAACTTAGTTTTATTTGATTTTCATATTTATTAAGATATAATTCAGTGACAGCTGTTTCGGTACACTGTACCTTCTTCAGACATGTTAATGAATGAATCCCCTTTGTTAAATTAAAAAATTTAAATAAATATTGTTGTATTGTTGCTTAGATCAGTTGGAACACAATTCATAATTGTTAGCATGTGTGAAGAAGGTACAGTGTACCGAAACAGCTGTCACTGAATTATATCTTAATAAATATGAAAATCAAATAAAACTACGTTTTATTTTTATTTAATTAATAAATATGGATTTTCATCAAGTAAACACCAACTCAATTGATTAAGAAAAAAAAGAGTCCCTGTAATACATAGCACGCATTTCCAGAATTGAGCCTATGTTTAATTTCTTTGTGCATCTCATTCCTGTTCGTGATTATTGTTCCTAGGTATTTGAATTCAGCCACTTCCTCAAAATTTCCCTCATTTGTCATTAACTGTCTATTTCCATTAGGCTATATAATGTATTTTTATGTATGAACATATATTTAGTTTTATTGATGTTTACTTCCAGTCCTAATTTGTTAGTGTCACCCAATAGTGTGCGTGTGTGTTGGCCTTTAGTATCTCCTCGCTACCACATCAGCATAATGTGACAGCTTATTATTAGCACTGAGTCAACAAGAGACGAATAGCTACAGAAGATCCGCCACTGGCGCAGGTGACCTTGTTGTTTCTGTTAGTGTTTTTACTTGTGCGAGAAAAGGAAGTATTGAATGGAAATAAACACACCACGTGACTCCTGCAGCTTTATTTTGTTTCCTGATTCACAGCACAGTGCAGTTCAATCCCCGCTCTCGACGCAGTTCTTTTCCTCTAATTTTCTTCAGTCAAGGAAGGAGAAGGCTGGGATCACATCAGCACTGCCTTGTCAGTGAAATTACTTTTATCTTCTTCCAGCCCCTGTTGCCGAACTCCGAAGGAATTATTTTGACGTTGTTCGCATGAAAAAAAGATTGCGCGATAGTGCCTTTTGTCGTACTTACAGCAATGGCGACCATGATTCAAAGTTCACCTTCCTACATTTCGGGGTTGCCAACCTAAATAACTGTACTGTAATATTACATATTACAAACACGCGTGTGGGAAGTAAAACCACTGCCCTCTTTGTATACTACATACAATGTACATACAAAAAAATATATCCAAAAGGTAGTGTTAGTATACATTATACGAAACAAATCACTGCATTTTAAATGAACTGAACTTTATTTGAAACAATATAAAACAATAAATATGTACTTGTCGGCATTTTATCACTGATTGGTGTCACGGCTTCCTGTACTTTCAACTAATAAACATTGTCCACACTGTTAACGTTAGTCAGTTGTTTATAATGAACGCAAATATTTCTATATGTCATTTTACTATTATTTATTATTTTGAAAACACCATCTCGCAAAAAATAATGTACAACGCACGTTTTTGAAATGTTTTACAGGCTATCGCTCGGTTTTTAAACATTTTCCTACCTTCTGTAAAAACCACTTAACTTCGCATCGTTATATACTATTTTACAGATCTTCATACTGCATTCGTCATATCGATGTATATTAGACACCAAAAATGGACTTGACGAAAATGTATATTTATTTATTTGTTTGTGCACTCTATTAGGTAACACTAAGAAATTGGAGCGAGATTATCATCAATAAAACTAAATATTTGTTAACAGATAGAAATACATTATATAATGGAAATGGACAGCTGAGACGAAAAAATTACATGCTTTTATAAATGAGTAGGCCGTGTGGCCTGTTACGGTCTCAAACAGGAATTTTCCATCCAGCGCTTCTTTGGATTGTGGAACAGTAATGAAGCATGGCTTTTGGAATTCTATGAGATGGCATTCGTTGAAGTTGGGCTTTCCAGTTGTTCTGGTAGTTTTGTATATGGGTTCTACGTCCAACTCTTCCATAATTTCCTCGTTTCTTTTATGGTCCCACTTTGTGTAGCCTTCTTTACGGCACATCTCATTTTTTGTTACTCGGCTTTCATCTGTTCTTCGTATTGTCCATGCTTCACTACCATATCTTAATACTGGTCTTGTGAGAACCTTATAAAGCCGTAATCTTGTGTTCTTCTGTACTAAAGATGGTTTCATTATCCCCGTTGTTTTTGTAAAATTTGTGATTTTCTTTGATGTAATCAGCTTCATCTTGAAATGTTAAATGACCGTAATAAGTTGATGTGTGAAGAGATGTAAACAACTTTTCAAAAATATTTTGATGAGAACCACCTCAGTAGCTTGATGCGTTGAGAACTCGTCCTGTTGAACAGAACACTTGTTTACAAAACACAAGCAAGTGACGTCTGCTAATAACAACTTGCTTTGTTTTTAAAACTCATGTTAAGTTGGCTGTTGAAACAAACTTGTTCAATACGTGATAGAGGAGGTAAAAAGCAACATATTTTAGCCAATTCTGAAGGAAGGAATCTATTCAGGTTATCATTAAACTATTTTTGAAAAATTGTTATAGAAGTTCACCGGTCCTATCTGGTAGACACGCGCTCGCACGCACGCATATAGTGCACTACTGTAGCCTCGAGGTAGCGTGCTGCCTTGTCACGCAGCGGGCCCGGGTTCGATCCCCGGTCGGGGCAGTTTTTCTGGGTGAGGTTTTTATCGGGGTTTTTCTTCACCTGTAAGACAAATGTCAGGAAACTTTAAGGCCCAAACAGTCCCTGAAATCATATGGCCATCATCATCATCATCATCCTTATCATTATCATCATCATCCTTCACCGGTGTGGAAAGCAACGGGAGCCTACCACACCTACACAATTCCCTAGTAAAGCTGCAAGCATAGCATGAAAATGCTATGATTGCACTGAAGGACCTGCTTTCGGGCAGAATTACTATGGATGGATGGATTTTGTATTGTTTAACTTTTAAAATTAAAATTATATATGTATTTATTTTATACTAATGGTATAGTATTATTGTTGAGCGATAACGAGGAGATACTAAGGGCCAACACACGCACTCTATTGAACACTGAAAAATTGGGACTGGAAGTAAACATCAATAAAACTGAATATATTCACACATAGAAATGCATTATATAATGGAAATGGACAACTAATGACAAATGAACGAAATTTTGAAGAAGTGGCTGATTTTAAATACCTAGGAACAATAATCACAAATAGGAATGAGATGCACAAAGTAATTAAACATAGGCTCAATTCTGGAAATGCATGCTATTATGCATTACAGAGACTCTTGTCGTCCCAACTCCTTTCAAAAAATGTTAAACTGAAAATATATGAAACAGTTATTCTCGCAATTATATTATATGGATGCGAAACATAGACTCACTTTAAGGGGGGGAGTATTTGAGAATAAAGTTCTTAGGAGTTTTTTGTTAAGGCACTACACTACAAGGTCGAGGGTTCGAGTCTCGGTGGGGTCAGCAATTTTAAACTGACCCAAATCTTCTGGCGGCACTATGGCCCTGGGGTCGACTCAAGCCTCTAACTGAAATGAGTACCAGACACTTGTTCTGGGGTAAAGACGGTCTTCACGCATGTCTGACAACCTGGCTGACATTATATGCAGATTGTCCAGAAAAGTGGGAGCCTTAACCTCCTACTACCCCAAGGGCTTCCTAGCCCTGTAATGGGATACCTTTACCTTTTATATTATATGGATGTGAAACATGGACTCTTACTTTAAGGGGGGAAAGAATATTACGAATATTTGAGAATAAAGTTCTTAGGAAAATGTTTTGGATAAAAAAAGAGATGGCCAGGTGAATGGAGAAAACTACATACTAGTGAGCTACATGATATGTATAAGAAGCCAGATATAATAAGAACAGTTAAGTCTCTAGGCTGCGATGGGCAGGACATGTGGCACATATGGGGATGAAAGAGGTACATGGAAACTTCTGGTAGAAAATCAGAGGGAAAACGCCCAGTTGTAGACCAAGAATGAGGTGGGAGAATAACATTATTAATGATTTGAGAGAAGTAGATTATACAGGGGGTGATTGGAAAACATTAGCTCAGGATAGGGATGTATGGAGAGCTAATGTCCGCGCGGCCATGAACCTACGGGTTCGACAGAGCCAGTGAGTTGGCCATAGTTTGGATTTTAATTTATTATTATTATTATTATTATTATTATTATTATTATTATTATTAACTGTTCGGTCTGAAATATTTTCGCATGACCGCCACATGTTGAAATGAGTTACATATTAAACTGATATAATATGTAGATATTGTCTTATTATTCAAGCTACTTATCACAAGAAATCACTGATAATTATAACTATTAATTACGGTAGACAATTTCATAATTGGATCGAATGCCTCACATCGTTCCGAGTTTTAATAGAAACTGAGGGAAGAATAGCAAAGTTTATCATAAGTAATGCCACGAGTGATTTCCAAATTATCGATAAATTCACGACTCACGAAGTGAGGAGTGAATTTATCTAGAGAATTTGGAAATCAAGAGTGGCATTTGTTAGGACTATTTAACGAATAAAATAAGCTGTTTACTCACAAATCATTATTTAACTATAGTTATTTAAAATATTTATATATTTAATGTAAACGGCGATGTTTGAAAACTAATGAGAAACGATAGGTACGCTTCTACTGCTTCTTTTGTTTATCACTGCAACCAGATCATACTATTTATTGCCAAAGGAACGCAATATTGTAAGAATGCTCTCTAGTGGAGAAAAAATGAAACACATCAATCTGTATATTAATTCATTTTGATGTCGTATGATGTAAATATGACAATTATATTTTTCTCGATTATTATCTGGGAAAAAATACATTTAGGAAAGTGCAAACAGTGGTTTCTTTTTTTGGTGGTATAATCAATTGCTACAAATGTTGACATGTAAGCACTATTATATACAATCTGGTAGCCGTATTTGTTATAGGCTCAGTCACTGCAAAAAACGGTCAGACCTGTTCAGAATATTAAAAAGGAGGAGCTTTGTTTAATATATGATAATCCTAACACTGATAAATATTTCGTGAAACACGACTCTGATTGGTTGTAAAACAGAAATCATTGAAACGTGATTGGTCATTGACTCCCATTTGGGGCATGAGTTAAATAGTCATAAGTAACGCCACGAGTGATTTCCAAATTATCGATAAATTCACGACTCACGAAGTGAGGAGTGAATTTATCTAGAGAATTTGGAAATCAAGAGTGGCATTTGTTAGGACTATTTAACGAATAAAATTAAGCTGTTACTCACAAATCATTATTTAACTATAGTTATTTTAAATATTTATATATTTAATGTAAACGGCGATGTTTGAAAACAAATGAGAAACGATAGGTACGCTTCTAGTGCTTCTTTTGTTTATCACTGCAACCAGATCATACTATTTATTGCCAAAGGAACGCAATATTGTAAGGAGGAGCTTTCTTTAATATGGTAATTATAACACTGATAAATATTTGGTGAAACACGACTCTGATTGGTTGTAAAACAGAAATCATTGAAACGTGATTGGTCATTGACTCCCATTTGGGGCATGAGTTAAATAGTCTAAGAGACCCTCTTCCGAGATTGTTTTCTTTAATATAATCATAAACATTAATTACAAACCAACTCTTGACACTGCTTACTAAGAGTCTGTCAGTGTAATGTATTGCCCCTTGAACTATTAAGAGGTTCTTCCTCTTGTGTCACATTATCCATTCGGTCTGAAATATTTTCCCATGACCGCCACATGTTGAAATCACTTACATATTAAACCAATATAATATATAGATATGTTGTATTATTGGAGCTACATGTCACAATAAATCACCGATAATTATAACAATTAATTACGGTACATACAATTGTATAACTGGAGCGACTGCTGCACGTTCCATGTTTTAATTGAAACGGAGGGAAGAAAAGCAATGTGGCAACATCGTCGTAGTAGCCGTACTCGGGATCTTTGTATTCTAATAACATACAACAGCTGCGGGGAGCCGATTGTTAAGCATCATAGTGAGGCGATAATACCACACCTACAATTCCCTAGTAAAGCTGCAAGTATAGCATGAAAGTGCTATGATTGCAGTGAAGGACCTGCCTTCGGGCAGAATTACTATGGATATATATATATTATATATGGTATGATAAGAAAAATAAATGCCTGGACGGGATTCGAACCCGGATCTCAGAGATCCGGGTTCGAATCCCGTCCAGGCATTTATTTTTCTTATCATACCATATTAAGCTTGCATTGCTCAATGTTAAAGATTTAATTATAACATATATATATATATATATATATATATATATAGGCCTATTATTACTATTACTGCTCTAGCGGCCGCAATTTTTGTTTTATCGGAATCAAACTTGACACATAGCAATTAATTAAAATGACCAAGGTCGAATTCGTTAACCAGCAAAATCGGATCATTAGGTGTAAGAGTTCACCTGAAACGAACATTTAAAAATCGCTCTAGCGGTCGCAATTTTCGATATTTTACAACGAAACTAAGTATATTTTATTAAAAATGA
The DNA here is from genome assembly GCA_030220185.1 of Diploptera punctata. Taxonomy (NCBI): domain Eukaryota; kingdom Metazoa; phylum Arthropoda; class Insecta; order Blattodea; family Blaberidae; genus Diploptera; species Diploptera punctata. The sequence goes on along the minus strand of JASPKZ010006966.1, from coordinate 65,171 downwards.
ACCGAGGAAGGTATTATCTAAACACCAACGAAATCTGACCGAATCATAAAAGTCCATAGTATGACTCCCTTCGGAAGGGAAGTACAAGTGCTTCCTGCATGATACATTTACGGCACGTAAAATAACCTTAAATATGATTCTGAGTAAAATTGCACGCCGAGCAGTGAATTGCGACGCTAATGACCTGAAGTGACCGTTAAGTTGGGATTCTGTGGATCAAGTTGCTACCTTCCCAGATGCAGGAATCACCCCTGGGAGGGTAAGACATGTTAATCTTATCAACAATCTTGTGGGATGGAGCCCCTAGGCGGCGCGGCGCAGTGGACTACTGCGCATCCAGGCGGCTGGCAGGGCCGCACAGTGGGCTGTCAGACACCATGCACAGCAGTTGAGACATGAAGTGTTCTGAATCGCAACCAACTATGGAGGAGCGAATGGTAGCCTTCAAGAGCGACCCACAGCTTATGGAAGTGGCCACCAGTTCGTCAATGATGTCCTGGAGAAGGCTAAGGAAGAAGCGTTGCGACGCTTGAAGGAGAAAGCGGTGGTAAGTGCCACTTCACGTGTTATAGTGTGCAATCAATTTATTGGCTAGTGTTTTCCAGTAACACCCTGTATAATCTACCTCACTCAAATGCTATTCTCCTACCTCGTTCTTGGCTGCCTGTTGTGAGCTTTCCCTATGTTTTTCTTACATTTGTGTCACATGTCCTGCCCATCGCAGTCTACGAGACTTAACTTTTCTTATTATATCCGGCTTCCTATAAAGATAATGCATATAATATAGATTAATGTTATGTAGTCTTCTCCATTCACCTGTCTCTTCATATTTCTTTAATCCAATTTTTAAAAGAACTTTATTCTCAAATACTTGTAATCTCCTTTCCTCCCTTAAAGTGAGAGTCCATGTTTCGCATCCATATAATATAACTAGTAGAATAATAGTTTTATATATTTTCAGTTTAACGTTTTTTGAAAGGAGTTGGGACAAGAGTCCCTGTAATGCATAATAGCACGCATTTCCAGAATTTAATTTCTTTGTGCATCTCTATTATTGTCTATTTGAATCAGCCACTTGTTTAGAATTTCCCTCATTTGTTATGAACTGTCTGTTTCCAATATATAATGTATTTCTGTGAGTGAACATGTATTTAGTTTTATTGATAGAAATAGACTTCCAAAATTGGCATTACAATATACCCCAATTGGACATAGGGACCAAGGAAGACCAAAATATCGGTGGAAAGATCAAGACCATCTTCGCTAGGTTTACCGTACAGGCCATATGGCCTAAAACGAATTTGTTCATGATGATGATGATGATATTTACTTCCAGCCCCAGTTTCTTAGTGTTACTCAATAGAGTGTACTTGTTGGCCTTTAGTATCCCGTTGCAATCACCTGATAGTGCTGCATCATCTTCAATAAGGAATGAGGTGCAGAAGTAAATTAAACAAGGACTCAATTCTGGAAATACATTACAGGGACTCCCTGTCATCCCAACTCCTTTTAAAAAACGTTAAACTAAAAATATATAAAACTGTTATTCTACCAGTAATATTATATGGATGCGAAACATGGACTCTTACTTTAAGGGAGGAGAAAAAAATACGTAAATTTGAGTATGAAGTTCTTAAGTAAAATTTTGGATCGAAGAGAGATGAACAGACAGGTGAATGGAGAAGAGAAACTAAACAGTCTTTATGGGAAACCAGATGTAATAAGAACAATTAAGTACGGTAGAGTGCCATGTGGTTCGATTGGGGAATGAAAGAGAGGGTTGGAAACTTGTTATTGGAAAACCAGCGGGAAAACGCTCAATAGGTAGCACAAAATTCATGTGGGAGAATAAATTAGCATTGATTTGAGGGGGTGAATTATACAGGGGATGATTGGAAAACATTAGCTCAGGATATGGATGTATGGAGAGCTTATTCCCGCCGGTTCGATAGTGCCAGTGAATTAGTTATGCAATGAAAGTTTATTTTAATAGAATTTTTTAACTTGTGACTGCGCGGATTAACGTAAGTTTTAAGACAGAGTTTCGCTTATTGGATGATTTATTTTCATGACAGGTTATTGCATCTGTCAGTCCCCACGTGGGACAAGCATACTGCCTTGCGGGAATTACTTACGCTCATTTCACTATAGATGTTAACGAGTGACACGTGGTTAGCTCATCACCTCAATGAGACACTTAAGTATACAGCTTTGGTATTATTTGGAAGGGAAAGTCAACTAAAATTTTGTTCAGAGGCACTAATTTAGGCTTGAGTCTGAAAATCTTCAGATTAAAGTTTATAGTCCCTCCTGGAGGACTTTGTCACTTGGATTCTTCCACCCTAAAAATTGCATTGACCCCGGCCAGATTCGAACTCGTGATAGTTGAGTTAAACTTGAAAGCTACAAAAATAAGTGATCCTAACCTAAAATTATTACGTTCAGAGGAGCTTTTTGTTCCCAGAGAGCAAATTTCACGCTGTCTGCTATTTCTGATTTTTTTTAGTTTGACAAAGAAATGTACCTAGAAACTTCTACAGGATTTTGAGAGATATTGAATGAGTGTTTTGATATAAGTAATCCGTGATCTTCAGTGAGTTAAGAGTAATGTATTTTAGTCTAATTCTAATATTTTCCGTTCCGCGTCCTAGCCGAGCGATTTGAGGCATGATGCTTTGGTGCTGAACCATATAGGACGTGCATTCGTTCGTGTCCCCAATAAAAAATCATCAACTCGTGTCCAACTCAGGATCGGGTTGAGGAGTGAGATGAGATGAAGCCCCTATATTTATAGATGTCTGTAACGACAAGGGTGCCGGCCGACTATCCCTGACGCACTGTCACAGGGGCAGATGAACGAGATGGATATCGAGAAATAGTGGAATGAAATTTGTGGCAGGGAAAACAGGAGAACCCCCGAGAAGAACCTGCCCAAGCTCCGTTTGGTCCACCCCAGCGGCGAGAGGCGAGCGTCTAACCGCTTGCGCCACGGAGTCACCTTCGTGTCTCCACGGGGGAAGGAATTTTCTGATGGAATTTCGGCCAGTATGAGACCTGTGTCCACATAGCATCGTGAGGTAGCTATAATAAGTGCTTCTGTTGAGAAAAGCAGGCACAACGGCTGGGGGATCCAACATCAGAACCATATACTGCGATTAACACACGTGGATGTGAGGCCAGCCATGCAATCTAATATCTTTCAAGAGATCTAACTGAAAAGTGAATATCCCTGACAACATGTGTAGAGTGTTTATTAGCTGATATCTGAAAGTAATCCCTGCGGGCTGAGAGATAGCGAGTGCAGCTGTTCTCAGGCTGCCAACATCAACCGTGCCAACTTAAATAAGTGACATATTCAAATCATTAACATTTATAGGAATTCTGTAGATACAGGGTGTCCCGAGCATTAACTTCTTCTATCTATCTATCTTCAAATGGACAGCTAATGTCAAATGAGGGACATTTTGAGGAAATGGCTGAATTCAAATACCTAGGAACAATAATCACAAATAGGAATGAGATGCACAAAGAAATTAAACATAGGCTCAATTCTGGAAATGCGTGCTATTATGTATTGCAGAGACTCTTGATGTCCCAACTCCTTTCAAAAAACGTTAAACTGAAAATATATAAAATTGTTATTCTACCAGTTATATTATATGGGTGCGAAACATGGACTCTTTAAGGGAGGAAATGAGATTACAAGTATTTGAGAATAAAGTACTTAGGACAATTTTTGGACCAAAGAGAGATGAACAGACAGGTGAATGGAGAAGACTACATAACAATGAACTACATGGTATTTATAGGAAGCCAGATATAATAACAGTTAAGTCTTGTAGACTGCGATGGGCAGGACATGTTGCACGTATGGGGAATGAAAGACGTGTATGGAGGCTTCTTGTAGGAAAGCCAGAGGGAAAACGCCTAGTTGGTAGACCAATAATGAGGTGGGAGAATAATATTAACTATGATTTGAAGGAAGTAGATTATACTGGGAATGATTGGAAAGCATTAGCTCAGGATAGGGATGTATGGAGAGCTTATGTTCGCGCGGCCATGAACCTACGGGTTCGATAGTGCCAGTGAGTAAGTAACTATCTATCTATCTATCTATCTATCTTCGGGTTTTTACAGCTGCTGCCGTCTTCCCGTGCCAAACCTCCAAAGCCTACGATCTTGTGCATCTTCAATGCTTAGCCCTCTTGCTTGCTACTGTTTTCATGTTTTCCTTCCATGTTAACTTCGGTCTCCCTCTCTTCCTCCTTCTGGTCGGATGCCATTGATATAGTTGCTTCGGCCATAGCTCATCTTCCATTCTTAAAACATGTCCCTAACCACTTTAATTCCTTCTCCTCAGTTCTTTCAATTATACTTTCTTCTGCTTCCATTATGTTTCTAATTTTCTTATTTGTGACATGTTCTAATTTAGACTTTTCTGGCACTTCTGCGTAAATAATCCATTTCTAGAGCTATTAGTCTGTTCTTGTAGTACTTATTGATTGTCCATACCTCACTTCCATACATTGCACCTTATAGGAGGTGGAAGGAATGTGAGCTGGGGTAGATGGGATGAGGGTAGCGTTACTTTTAAGCTGAATGGACCCCCCCTAGGAGCTGTTTGAGCGATTTTTAAACGTTCGCTTCAGATTAATTCATGACCTGATTTGGCTTATCCATAAGTTTATTAATTGATTACTAAGTTTCGAGTTTGGTTCCAAAACAATTACGGCCGCTTCAACATTAACACACACACATGTATATTTTTATATTTATAAAAAAATATGTTAATGAAAAAAACCTGAATGGACAATTTCCCTCTGAAACCGTTTGAAGTGAGATGTACAGGCTGTAGCTTTGCCTCAAACTTTTGGAGGATGTGAAAGATGGACTCTTACGTTAAGGCAGCAGAAAATATTAGTATTTGAGAATAAAGTTCTTACGAACATCTCCGATACCAAGTTACGGACGAAAAGGAAAAACATTTTAGTCAAAAAATTATAAAATTTAACAGAGTAACAGGAATTATAAATAATATTTTCAAGCCAAACACAGTACAGCAACACACACGAACTAGAATTTATAAAACACTGGCCAGACCCATATTATGTTACGGCAGTGAGGCCTGGACAATTCGCAGTGTAGATGAACAAGACTAACTGCGGCAGAAATGAAATTTATGAGACGTACTGCAGGTTACTCAAGAACAGACCATAAAAGGAATTCTGAGATTCTCAAAGAATTACAAACATAATGAGTCATGAAATATGTACAAAAATACAGAAACAACTGGAAATCTCACGTAAGAAGAATGAGCAGAACAAGAATACCACGTCAGATCTTAAATTACCAGCCACCAGGCAAGAGATCTTTGGGCAGACCCTTCAAACGTTGGATTGAGAACGTAACAGACCACTGGGTCTATCACAAGAAAGGAAGAAGAAGAAGAAGAAAAATAAGCAGTTCTTACTATTTTTTTTTTCAGCAAAGAGAGATGAAAAGACAAGTGAATGGAGAAGACTTCATAATAGTGAGCTAGACGATATTTTTTATAGGAAACCAGATATAATAAAAATAGTTTAGTTTCTTAGACTGTGGTGGGCAGGGCATATGGCACGAATGGGAATAGAGAGAGAGGCATTGGAACTTGTGGGGATGGGGAACGAAATTTTCTTCCTCATGAGGACTCGAACCAGTGCATGTTCAGGAGCTCTGCGCCAAAGCATGATGTCTTAAACTACTCGGTTTCTGTTGGGACAATAATTGTATATGAACATTAGTATCCGCTGTACACTTTCAACTGTCACCCGGTGAGTGGTCTCAACTCTGCCACTATAAATGTTTATTATTATTATTATTATTATTATTATTATTAAATATAAATAAATATCAACTTGTGTCCAACTCAGTGTCGAGGGATGAGATGAGATGAAACCCTCTATATAGCGGCCAATGAATGACGAGGGTGCCGGCCGACCACGCCATCACGGGGGCAGATGAAATAAATTTAATGATGAGATGAGTATGGACAAATGGTGGAACGAAGTTGTAGCAGGGAAAAACGGAAGAAAACCCCGAAAAAAAACCTGTCCAAGCTCTGTTTCGTCCGCCACGAAACCCACATGGAGTTACCGAGACTCGATCTGGGGACCCTAGCGGTGAGAGGCGAGCGTTTAACTGCTTGCGCCACGGAGCTGCCTCATTTTCCATCCATAGTAGGCCTAATTCTGTCCGAGGCAGGTCTTTCATTGCAATCACATTTTCATGCTATGCTTTGCAGCTTTACTAGGGAATTGTGTAGGTGTGGTAGCTTCCCATTGCTTTCCACACCGGTGAAGGATGATGATGATGATGATAATAAGGGTGATTTTTCGGGGACCGTTGGGCCCTAAGCTTCCTGACATTTTTCTTACAGGTGAGGAAAACCCCCGAAAAAAAACCTCACCCAGGAGCCTGTCCCGACCGGGAATCGAACCCGGGCCCACTGCGTGATAAGACAGCACGCTATCTCGAGACCTCGGTGGACGCATTATTATTATTATTATGATTATATTAAACAAAAACTGGACACTAACTCACTGGTACCATCAAATAAGAAGGTTCTTTGCCGCGCCGACAGAAGCTCTCCATACATCCCTATCCTCAAATAATATTTTCCAATCATTCACTGTATAATCTACTTCCCTCAATTTATGGTTAATATTATTCTCCCACCTCATTCTACTGAGCGTTTTCCCTCTTGTTTTCCTACAAGAAGCTTCCATGCCCCTCTTTCATTCCCCCATTCGTGCCACATGTCCTGCCTGTCGCATCCTATGAGATGTAACTGTTTCTGTTTCATATGAAGATGATGTAGTTCACTGTTATGTAGTCTTCTCCATTCACCTGTCTGTTTACTGTCTTTGGTCCAATTTTTTTCCAATAACTTTATTCTCAAATATTAGTAATGTTTCTGCTCCCTTTTAAAGAATGAAACGATGTTTGGAGTAACAGTTCGTGTTTGTTGATGAGAGGCGTCCCTGTAACAACATGTATTTCCAGAGTTGAGCTTATTTTTGCTTTTTGAACTTCGTGTTTATTTTGTAATTTTTGTCTTCTAAAATTGTTGATATGATGAATATAGAACACTTTAGCGTCTGGTGTAACTTTAAATTCACGGCGAATACTTGTTCTTTTACTAATCAATTGAGTTGGTGTTTACTTGATGAAAATCCATGTTTATTAATTAAATAAAAATAAAACTTAGTTTTATTTGATTTTCATATTTATTAAGATATAATTCAGTGACAGCTGTTTCGGTACACTGTACCTTCTTCAGACATGTTAACAAATTATGAATTGTGTTCCAACTGATCTAAGCAACAATACAACAATAATTTATTTACATTTTTTAATCTAACAAAGGGGATTCATTCAAATCAAGTTAAGAATTTAACAGTTTATTACTACTTTTCAATTTATTTATTTCTACAGCCTCCAAAAGGTCCAACTTCTCACCCTTATCACAAACATGTAACATTTCAAAATTTGGATCGAAACAATGATTAAATTGGAATAGGTGGTTAGCATAAAGGAACACATGAGAGCATATAACAGAAATTTAGAATATTCAAAATATGCTAACCACCTGTCCATGAAGGACATCGCATGTTAAACATTGAAAACACCCTACAGTAACGCACAGAGAAAATAATCCAGCGAAGATAAACGTACTCGAAGAGATGGAAATCATGAAAGCAGCTCACAACGACAGCCTGATAAACGAAAACGAACCCAATACATGCAACCCTCTCTACCAGATCTTCAGTGAAACACCAGTTTGAATCCTGCCGATGATGGGACAAGTCCCGAAAGCGCTACAGTTAAATGATAATTAAGTTGAGGAGACGGACCTTTCAGGTGAATATTCTATAATTTTATATTAATTTTGAATAAACCTCAACGGAACACATCATGAATCTTATAAAAGTTGATTGCTTAGATCAGTTGATATGTACTATAATAACACAATTCATAATTTGTTAACATGTCTGAAGAAGGTACAGTGTACTGAAACAGCTGTCACTGAATTATATCTTAATAAATATGAAAATCAAATAAAACTAAGTTTTATTTTTATTTAATTAATAAACATGGATTTTCATCAAGTAAACACCAACTCAATTGATTATTCTAAAATTGTTGAATAATGAATATAGAACACTTTAGCGTCTGGTGTAACTTTAAATTCACGGCGAATACTTTTTTTTTTACTGTTGCATTAGTTTTTTTGACAAGGTCAGTTTTTGCTAAGGCACACTTCAATTTTTAACAAATGTTGTTCATTGATTTATTTTAGACCGTGCGAGGGGGTGAACGTGTAGTGGTTGCTAGGCAACCGTTCCTAGCTCGGTAATAGACCAATTATTACGTACAGGCAGTGCTATCCCTAGGTTCATATCCTCCAAATCCATAACAAGGGTCATGAACCCGCCTTGCTGACAGCCCTCTCTTAAAGGGGTTGTTTGCTCTCTCTCGAGAGTTCTCTTACCCAGCGGGTTTGTATCAACCATTAACTAAACACAGTCTAGAGGTTATGTTCCTTGCCTCCCGTCCCTAAGGTCACTGGCTGAAGACGATAGATTTCAATATTTCCGAACACTTTAATAACCTCTCTTGGCTCCGTCTTACTGACAGACGTAAATTATACTCTCTTTCACTACTTTTCAAGCTTCTGAATTCCTACACTCCTACTTACCTGGCGTCCAGATTTGAGAAGTTATCCTCTTACCACAATATTGACACTAGGTCACAAGATAACAGTCTGCTAACAATTCCTCTTCATAGCACTTCCTCTTATTCTACTTCCTTGACAGTAGTCTCTGCCCGCTCCTGGAATTTCCTTCCTCAAGATATCAGGGGTTGCCGCACACTTTGGCACTTTTAAGTCACGCTTATAGTTTCCTGTTGTCTAATAATTAATTTTTCTCTATTTATTTAAATTTATACTATGTCATTAATAATTTTTTCTCGTTTTTTATATATCTTGTACATATTATATTTTAATTCGTTAAATTTAGAGTAAATCAAAATACATTATAAATATTAATTGGATTTATAACATGTAATTGTTCTGGAGTTCGGAATTCCTAAAAAGTTGGTTAGACTTATACGAATGTGTCTAAATGGCTCAAAGAGTAGGGTGCGTGTAGGCAAACAGTTTTCAGACACTTTTGAAATCCAGAATGGGTTGAAGCAAGGAGATGCACTATCTCCTCTACTATTTAATTCTGTACTAGAGCATGCCATTAAATCTTTAGAGAATGAGGAAGGCTTACAACTCAATGGTATTAATAAGCTGTTAGTTTATGCTGATGATGTAGTACTACTGGCCGATAGCGAGGAGATACTAAAGGCCAACACGCACACACTATTGAGTAACACTAAGAAATTAGGACTGGAAGTAAATATCAGTAAAACTAAATATATGGTCACACGTAGAAATTCAGTATATAATGGAAATGGACAGCTAATGACAAATGAGGGAAATTTTGAGGAAGTGGCTGAATTCAAATACCTAGGAACAATAATCACAAATAGGAATGAGATGCACAAAGAAATTAAACATAGGCTCAAGTCTGGAAATGCATGCTATTATGCATTGCAGAGACTTTTGATGTCCCAACTCCTTTCAAAAAACGTTAAGCTGAAAATATATAAAACTATTATTCTACCAGTTATATTATATGGGTGCGAAACATGGACTCTTACTTTAAGGGAGGAAAGGAGATTACGAGTATTTGAGAATAAAGTTCTTAGGAAAATTTTTGGACCAAAGAGAGATGAACAGACAGGTGAATGGAGAAGACTACATAACAATGAACTACATGGTCTTTATAGGAAGCCAGATATAATAAGAACAGTTAAGTCTCGTAGACTGCGATGGGCAGGACATGTTGCACGTATGGGGAATGAAAGACGTGCATGGAAGCTTCTTGTAGGAAAGCCAGAAGGAAAACGCCCAGTTGGTAGGCCAAGAATGAGGTGGGAGAACAACATGAACTATGATTTGAGGGAAGTAGATTATACAGGGAATGATTGGAAAGCATTAGCTCAGGATAGGGATGTATGGAGAGCTTATGTCCGCGCGGCCATGTACCTTCGGGTTCGATAGTGCCAGTGAGTAAGTAAGTAAGTAATTGCTTATGTTTATTGTAATTTAGATGTAAGGCTTTTTTTTTTTACTTTTTAAAACCTGGTTGAGTGACAGACAAGGCCTTAAGCCCTTAACTCTGCCAGGTAAAATAAAGCTATTATTATTATTATTATTATTATAAGCTCTCCGGGAGGGACTTTAAAGCTGGATCCACACTCAGATTTTTGGGTTCCTGAAAGAACCTCAAGCCTCAAATAGGGTCTCTGAGCAAAATGTAATCTTTTTTTTTAATTTAAGTAATAATTTATGTTTATTTTTGGTGCGATGAGCTAACCACTCGCTGATATCTGCAGGGAAATAAGCGTAAATAAATTATTTTGCTTAAGTAGCTCCCACAAGGGAACACCCTTGCCCCACGTGAGTCAAATCAGAGGGCACTAGAATCCATCGCTCAATAAACAGTGATATCAACTGTAATAGTTGTGTCTGCATTGTTTCCTCATTTGTTTATTGTCGATGTGCTCGGTCTAGAAGATATGCCACTAACTCCAGGAGATACTATCTTAAATAGTTATATATAACTATCGAACCCATAGGTTCATGGCCGTGCGGATATAAGCTGTCCATACATCCCTGTCTTTAGCTGTTGCTTTACAATAATTTCCTGTATAAGCCACTACCTTCAAATCATGGTTAATGTTATTCTCCCACCTCATTCCCTACTGGGCGCTTTCCCTCTGGTTTTCTTTCAACAAGTTTCCATGCCCCTCTTTCATTCCTCATTCATGTCACATATCTTGCCCATCGCAGTCTTCACTGTTATTATTACATCTGGTTTTTTTATAAAGATAATGTAGCTTATTGTTATGTAGTCTTCTCCATTCGCCTGTTTGTTCATTCCTCTTTGGTCCGAAAAAAAATCCTAAAGCATTTTCTCAAATGCTCATAATCTTTTCTCCTCCCTTAAAGTAAGAGTCCGTGTTTCACATCCATATAATATAACTGGGAGAATAACAGTTTTATATATTTTCAGTTTAACGTTTTTCTTTTTTAAGGAGTTGGGACATCAAGAGTCTCTGCAATGCAGAATAGCCCGCATTTCCAGATTTGAAGCTGTGTTTAATTTCTTCGTGCATCTCATTCCTATTTGTGATTATTGTTCCTAGGTATTTGAATTCAGCCACTTCCTCAAAATTTCCCTCATTTGTCATTAACTGCCCATTTCCATTATATAATGTATTTCAATGTGTGACCATATATTTATTTTAATTGATGTTAACTTCCAGCCCCAATTTCTTATTGTTACTCAATACAGTGTGCATGTTGGCCTTTAGTATCTCCTCACTTTCGCCTAATAATATTACTACATCATCAGCATAAACTAACAGCTTATTAATGCCATTGGGTTTAGGCCTTCTTCGTCCTCTGAAGATTTTATGTCATGCTTTAATACAAAATTGAATAGTAGAGGAGATAGTGCATCTGTTTGCTTTAAATGATTGTGGATTTCAAAAGTATTTTTCAAAACTGTTTGCCTACACACACCCTATTCCTTGTGCCATTTAGTAGACACATTCGTATAAGTCTAACTTTTTAGGAATCCCGAACTCGAGCAGGATACCATGTAACTTCTTCCTCATAATTTGAATCGTATATTTTTTGAAGTCTACATTTAGTTCGTGCATAGTGCCATTATATTCCCATTTCTTTTGTAAAATCTGTCTTATACTAAAAATCTGATCTGTTGTAGACCTGTTTCTTCTAAATGCACATTGATGATCTCCTAGAATGTCATCAATATAGGAAGTAAATCTCTTTACTAATATATTTATTAGAATTTTGTACGAATTTGAAAGTATTGAGATGCCCCTGTAGTTGTTCCATGCAGTTTTATCTCCTTTCTTATAAATTGGTACGACTCTTTAAGTCATAGACCGATAATCGTGCCTCTTCCTAAACGTAATGAGAGACATCTCCGCAAATTAAATTCTTTGAAAGGATATCGATTCAACAAAGTACGACCGATATGGTACAGCAAGAAATGCCAAACGAAAACAACTTAAAAAATTACAAAAAAAAGTTAGTTATGTTGCTCTAAAGAAATTATTAAATGCTTTATAATGAATCTGCATTATTGTTATTAGTTATTTCTCATACAACCATCTGTTATTGATTTTTCCCAAGCCCAAAGAGATTTAACAGTAAAGATATGCTATTTACTCGTATAACTATACAGCCGGCTTAGATATCGCCCGGAAGTAAGATCGGAATACATAACCTCACATTTGGTAAATATTAAACATTATAATTATTTTCTGATGATGTATTATTCGCTAAATAGTCAGTCCAAATCCAACGCGAGGTTAACTTTTTCATTAGACAAAATCACTTCAGAAAAACACAACCTCTTGTTCGATTACTGTTGATACACTGGGGAACAGTGATTTTGGTGCCTTAATGTTTTCACCTATTTATGGGTATATTTGGGTCACTGATTCCAAAGATGATTTCAGTTTCGTCCTATCAGCTCTAGTTTTTGAGATAGAGTTTATTCAAATTATATACCAGTTCAAAAATACTGGTCCACATATACAACTATATTACTCGCATACAATTAAATACAAAAGAACAAATACTTTCTTTTTCATGAAACAACTGTATCTATATAACTACCATAATTTATTTACACATTAGTCTCGTTAGAATCATTAATTTTCCTCCATCAGGTCGCAGAATCCCCGTTTCTGTGATTTCCTCCGATGCAATGATCTGGGACATTCTCGGTGGATGCTCCAACAGTAGTCCGCCATCATATGTATATCCCACCGTCCACGATACCTTTCTTCCATTGTACTTAATTCCTGGTGAAAACGCTCACCCTGTTCCTCACTTACATCTCCAAGATTGTCTGGAAATCGATCCAAATGACTGTGTAGGTAGTGTAATTTGATGCTCATGTTACAACCTAGTGCACAAAAAGCAGTGAGCATATTCTCCACTAGTTCATCACTATTAGGAGACTTATAGTTTCCAAGGAAATTCTTCACTACCATACAGAACGAAGACCATGCGGCTGCTTCAGTATCATTCATTGAGTCTTGAAATTGATGGTCATTAATAAGTTGGCGGATTTGTGGTCCATCCAATATACCTGCTTTTATTTTTTCCTTACTCAGTGCAGGAAATTTTTGTACATATGTAGCCAAAACATGTTCCATCTCTATTCAACGCCTTGATGAACTGTTTCATTAAACCAAGTTTAATATGCAGTGGTGGCAAGATGATGTTGTTTCTGTCAACCAAAGGTTCTGCAACGATGTTTTTTTCTCCAACGGTCATGCTTTCTCTAAGAGGCCAATGCCTTCTCACCCAATGTTGATCTTTGGCTCTAGAGTCCCATAAAACATATAAAGCATGGGTATTTGGTGTACCCACCTTGTTGTCCTAGAAGAAAATTCACCATCTTGAGATCGACACACATTACCCATTGGTGATCACGGTAAGAGATCTTCTCTAGCACTGTAGCTATTGTATGTTGATTTTCACGCATAGAAACTGAGTGATCAATTGGGATTGACCTGTATATGTTCCCATTATGCAAAAGAACACATTTTAGGCTGCGTTTGGAGCTATCTATAAATAACCGCCATTCACTTGGTGTGTATTTTCTTACACCCAGCTTCATTAACAGTCCTTCAACATTCATACAAAAAACAAATTGATTTTCTACTGTGAAGAATGGCAGGAAGTCTGTTTCTCTTTTGCGATAGACTGTGACCTTTGTTCCCGGTAACAGACATTGTTTCTCTGCCAGCCTGGAAGCTAACAACTCAGATGACTTCTTTGGAAGACTTAGATCCCTTATGAGGTCGTTCAGTTCCGCTTGACTAAAACCGGATGAAACTGATGAAGGTCCTGGGAAATCGCTGTCATTTCCCTCAGAATAGCTTTCAGTTGAATCATCCTCTTCTTCTGGTGACTCTGGAAGACTGGTAAAAATTGGAACAGGTATCTCCTCTGAATGTGGAACCAGGGCGTCTTGCGGAGAGTAGATTGGGATATACCCATCTATTCCGGTTTTTGCTATTGATGCCCTTTACATTGACTGAACAAAAATAGCAGTCATCACTATGGTTAATTTGTTCTCGCCAGATCATTGGTTCCCCAAATTTCAAGCATTTCCGTTTCCCATTTGTCCATTGTCGTAGATGCTCTGTGCACGTTTTACATACAATGTGAGGTGCCCAAGGCTTATCTTGATCTCCCAGTTGTACTTTGAAATAGGCCAAATAAGCTCTTCTTACAAAGTCAGTTATAGGTTTTCTTTGTTGAGTGAATGTGTACTCCCCACAGATGAAACAAAACACATCAGGATTATTCACACATTTCTTCGTGTTGAAGCCATGTCAGTCTAGAAAAGGATAAACAATTGTCAAATTAGTAAAATTACATATGCAAACGGCAACAACAACATGAATATAACTTGGATTAAATCAATTAGTATTATGCAAACAATCGATTTACAATGGTGGTACATAAGAGCAGTATCATCAATATCTTGCAAACTAGAGCTGCTGCAACAAAATGGATGACATTTTTGGAATCAGCAGTGCCGAAATACCCAGAATCAGGTGAAAAATTTCAGGACACCAAGAAAAAAATATTTTTTTGTTCCCCAGTGTAATCGATTATTTTCATTCATTTGGAAGAGTTTTTTTTTTACCAAATCATACTAAGCAACCGAAGTATCTTTGTCCATAATTTTTTCTCCCCCTGATTTTTTCAGTTCTGCTGGGTAAATAAATAGACGAATAGATAAATAAATAAATACAGTGTCCCATTCAAACCCTCCCACGTTTTAATTAATCATAATCAACAAAGTATGCGGAATTATGAAATGAGGCAGGTATTAAACGAAACATACTCAAAGAATTTTCATTGTCACGCACTAAAACACCTCTAAATGTGCACCATTAGTAGCACGAACAATATCAAGTCTCTATTCGATTTCGTGCCACGTTCTGTCCAACATGTCAATTGGTACTGTTGCAATTGTGTCAAGGATACGGGTTCGTAAATCATGAAGATCTTGTACTGGAGTCTCAAACACACGGTCTTTTACATACCCCCAGAGGAAGAAGTCCAGTGGAGTGACGTCTCTGGCGAACGTGGTGGCCAGCAAATTGGTCCGCCGCGTCCAATCCATCTATCTGGGAAGGAATCTTTGAATGGATTCCGAACATCCAGGCTCCAGTGTGGTGGGGCTCCATCTTGCTGAAAAATTACTTGGGGTTGCAGAAAAGCTATTTGCGGATACAAGAACTGTTCCAACATGTCTTGGTATACCGGGCCAGTTATTTACTTCTCATGGAAGAAGAAAGGACCTATAATTCTGTTCATCAGGCCGCACCAAACGTTTACTTTTGTTTTATGCCATTATTGTCCAACATGCGACAGATGAATTAACTGCAACAATGAGAACAAAAAATGCTTTGAGTTTCTCTTTCTTTGAATACCAACCTCATTTCATAATTCCGCATACTTTGAGAGTTATGATTAATTAAAATGTGGGAAGTTTGAATGGGACACGGTGTACATATGATACGAAAAGAAAAAGTCTAACGGCTCAGGCATTTATTTTGTTTTCATGTCATAATTGGCCTCCATTGCTAATTGTCAAAAAATTAATTATAGCACATAAGTGTGTGTGTGTGTGTGTGTGTCAAGGCTCTAGTTTATACCCGTACATCCTCATATGGGATAAGGGTGCTCCCTAGCGGTGATTAGTTAAAGCTGATTTAGTACGCTTATTTCCTTACGACATGTGGTAAGCCCATCGGCTTCAATGAGACATCTAGTGGGCAACTAAGGTATTACTTGGATGGGAAAGGACGATTAAATTTAACTCAGAGGCTCTTAATTTAGGCTTGAAAATATTCACAGTTGGGATTCAGAAGTTAAATTTCTCTCCCCGAGGACTTGCTTACTTACTCACGGGCACTATCGAACCCATAGGTTCATGACCGCGCGGACATAAGCTCTCCATACATCCCTATCTTGAGCTAATGCTTTCTAATTATTCCCTGTATAATCTACTTCCCTCAAATCATGGTTAATATTATTCTCCCACATCACTCTTGTGTCTCCAACTGGGCGTTTTCCCTCTGGTTTTCGTACAGGAAACTTCCATGCACGTCTTTCATTTCCTATTCGTGCCACATGTCCTGCCCATCGCAGTCTACGAAACTTTATTAGTATATCTGGCTTCCTATAAAAACCATGTAGTTCACTGTTATGTAGCCTTCTCCATTCACTTGTCTGTTCATCTCTCTTTGATCCAAAACTTTTCCTAAGTACTTTATTCTCAAATACTCGTAATCTCCTTTCCTCCCTTAAAGTAAGAGTCCATGTTTCACATCCATATAATATAACTGGTAGAATAATAGTTTTATATATTTTCAGTTTAACGTTTTTTTGAAAGGAGTTGGGACAACAAGAGTCCCTGTAATGCATAATAGCACGCTTTTCCAGAATTGAGCCTATGTTTACTTTCTTTGTGCATCTCATTCCTATTTGTAATTATTGTTCCTAGGAATTCAACACACTCCCTCATTTGTCATTAGCTGTCCATTTCCATTATCCCGGAGGACTTGTTCCTGGAATATTTTAAAACTAAAAAATCCATTGACCCTTGTCGGGCTTGAACCTCTCGACCTTGGGGACCAGAGGCAAGGAACGTAACCCCTAGACGCCGTCATAGTCGCCATTATATTATAAAGAAAGAGACAGATAAGACTGGTAAGAAATGAATGTAGGCCAAGTAAGTCCGGTCTGTTTGCAGAACAATACGTGACAGTTGTAGCAACGACAGAGCATCTGCTTACGTCACAATCATATTGAATATCACGTCTTGTAAAAACACGGCACACAGTGTGTTCCCATTCCAACCGATGTACCGCGCAACTCTGTTTCTTGGCTAATTGCCGTAGTTTACGGACTGTAAGATTCACTTTTTTCTTCAAAAAATTTTCTACTCAAAATTCAGGTGCGTCTAATACTCGAGAAATTAATACAACAATTATGATGAATCTGGTAAGAAGATTTCCGGGCTTATTGAGCCGTGGTCTTGAGGCTTGTAGTTCCTCCAAAGTTTAGCCAGGGACGCTAGTCCGGCATCCTCAAGTTTTGTCTCGATGACTGGAAAATTTGTCGACTCATGCCCTATTTATACATTTATCCGACGAAGTGTTCTCTTCGCGGTGCGTTAGTTCGAACAATGTATCGGCCCTTATGGTTGGTTAGCATTAGGGTATTCTATTGCACCAATAAGGTTGCTGTCTGATGTTCTAGTAGATTGTTCTTGTAGTGGTCACCAGTCTATAAAAAAAGGCCAAAGGTAAACCCCTACACGAGATAATCTACTAGAAGATCAGAAAAGAAAAACAACCTTATTGGTGCAATAGAAGACCCTTAATGCTAATGAACCAGAAGGCAGATACAATGTACGAAAAGTAAGTAACGGACCCGCCCGCAGAGAACACGTCGCGGATAAATGTATTAAATAGGGCAGGTCGTCGCCTAAGCTGGCGAAAATTCGGATTCGTCGGCCAGCAGCGGAAGTGGAAGGTTGTCTCCAGCACCGAGAGAAGCGCTCCTACGGACCGGCGATCAAGCACTCACCCAGCGGTGACTGGGTTTGAGGACCGATAGCAATATCGGAACCAGCGACTGCGTCAACGCAGCTAACCTATAGCCAAGGCTTGCCCGACAGCTTTAGGGTTACCAACCTAACTATACCCGTTAGTACCTCATAACCTCAAAAGGCACTAGGTCTTATCCCATCTGCCCCTAGCTCGGCCTCTTACCCAAGGTCTTTGTCAGGGCACTTCCAACCTGTCAACCACCTCCATACCTATAACACCAGCCCAATATGGGACCACGTAGGCCTGGAACGAGCGAAAGCTCATCCGAGTGCACTCCAATCGCGCAGCGTACGCGGCGTAGACAAGAAAATAATGTAGCCAGTGCTAACTATTGAAGTCGAGTCCACTCCTAATGTCCTCCCATCCCCAGAGGTCCTCCCGCCGGCCAGCGGGGGCTCATCTGGGGGTCTGAGGACGATGGACTCGCACCAAGTAAGTCGAAACCTCCTTCCCTGCTGGTGAGTCGGCAATTTACCGTAGCTCTCGCAGCGGCGAACAAGGAGTTCGCAAAAACCGAACCACATGCATTCATTGCAAGTTTGAAGGATTCGGGACAAGGGTAAGGCTGACTTCAATGGCAGCCTACTATAAGTACCGACAGCTGCTGCTTCGGCGTAATGTTCCTCATCGCGAGGAAAACAAGAAACCGCGGATACCAACTCGGAAATTCGTTGTTAAAGGAGTCGATCCCCGAAGTGGAAACTTCTGAAATCCGGGAGTGCCTGGACGGGCTTGGCTTCAAGGTCCTATCGGTTGTCAACATGACATCTGGGAGGACTAAGAGGCCGTTGCCTATGTTTCTGGCGGTCCTGGCGGAAGGGCCCACAGTTTTGCGGGGTGACAGAACTCAAGCGATTGTGCCACTACAAAGTAAAAATTGAACAGTACCCGGCGCATGAAGCCACCACCCAACGGCGCCTCGCGAAAGAAGGCGATAGTCCAGGGATGATCCGGCTATCAATAAAAGGCCAGTACCAGTTGAGTCCGCTCCTGCTGCCATTCCCAATAGATTAGGCACAGAGGAGTCCATCGCTCTTCGGCCTGACTCCCTGGAGGGGTGACCGTCACCGCTAATACAGATGCTCTCACAGGCACTGAAAAGAAAAAGAAAATGACTGGACCACGAAGACCCAGGCAACACAGGCCTCACAGACAGAGGACCTAGACTCGGCCACATCCGAGCCTAAAACTCAACGATCCGCGGGCACTCAAACTGTCCCGGATCCGTTTGAAACGACGGCCACTTCGGTCGAACCTAAAACAACCCAAACCGCGGGCACTCAAACTGTCCCGGATAAATCGGCCCCTCATGTCGAAAGAAAACTGGGCCTCACCGTAAAAAACATAGGAATGGATGCACCACGACTGTGCCTGTGCTGGGATGACTGCCCGGCATAGGAAGGACAACGAGATCACTCAACTTGCACACACCTTATCTTCGCTGCATTAGAGAAACCTATCTCGGAATGCGAACCAAATGCTTTCCTTCACATCATTCGAAAATATCAAGGTTCAAACATTGAGCAATTTTGACGTGTTTATCCATTACCTAATGCGCCAAGCAAGCTTGACATGATGGATAAGCCATCGCAAAGTGGGATTTACCCGGTTATTCACCGTAAGAACCGGACAACCAACAACCAGGATCGATTTTTGGCCATTTTTTCGAAATCTTTTATTTAACTTCACCCCTACTCTGCTAAGGTTTTCGTTGGTTTTCCTTAGCGAAAAGACAAATGTCGGAGTAGGTCCCTATTCTCCACCAGTAGTCTTACTTACTCCAAACGTTCTAAATTAAATTCAAAATTTTCCAAACAGACTAACCCAAATTAGTCTCCTAAACTAAAATTCAATTTCGAAACTATAACAAAATTCTCGTTTCATAAGCTACTCTGCTTAAATGGTTTAGGTGTGTTCCTTATCGTTCAGATGCAAATGCCGGAGTAGTCCCCCTTGCCTCCCACGTACTCACTTCACTCCTCCTTGATCAAGCCGGGTGGGTCAAATTGTTATTACACTTATACCAACACCAATATTTTACCCAAACTGACGTGCGAGTAACACCAAACACTGCCATGGTTGACATCAATCCCTAATTTTAATTTCCCCCTTTTCGGCCTTAACTTCAAAATTAGCGGGACTAAAGACAATGTCTTGGAACCCGCGGATGGCTAATGGACAATTAGACCATCCAAAAGGGTTAGCTGTAGCCGCGGCTGGTATTTATCAGTCGCCGCATTCAGCATATACCACTCATTCATTCTTTGGCATTCTAGCGGTCGAAATTCATTAAATTCTTTCACAATACGGCATTATGCATTGATTTTCGATTTATTTTAAATATACGACGATAGGAAATATGTGGTATAGCTTGGCTAAGCCATATTTAAAAAAAACAACGCGTCATTTGACATTTGGTATACTATTTAAATTTGCATTTGGCCTATTATTTACATATGTATGTATGTGTACGGGATTATATATCCCTTCCTCTTTGTTCTCTCAATCCAACCTGGTGAGTCAGTCGTCCTCAACTAAATTATTAAATAGTTCCAATATGGAGGCCTTTCAAAACCAATGTTTCATCTTCTGCATTTTAAACTGCTACTGATGTTGTATACAGCGGATTTATGTCTGCGTACAAGGCAGCGAGCGGCCATGGGTTCCATTGGGGTAACATTTTGCGGAGGTGCCATTAACTCTGGATAGGGATGTATGGGCAGCTTACATCCGCACGGTTGTGGGTTCCATAGCGGCAATGAGTTAGTTATTAAGGAAACAGAGGAATAAACGTCTGTTTGTTATGTTTGTATGCAGTGCACACGCTTACCAACTGTACAAACACATGTCACTTGTTAGTGCCAGGTGGTGAGACCTGCACGTCGCTTGTCAGACATCAGACGTAAGTTTTTAATAACGAAACCAGAGTCAGTGAACCACTACCCATAGAAACAGAGAATTGATGTTTTTATGTATTTTTAATCGTCTGGTGACGAGGTCGCGGATTCAAACCCGGATGAAATGAATGCATTTTTTTAGTATGGAAAACCAAGGGACACAAGTCCTCCAGGAAGGACTTTAACCCGTGAACCCCGAGTCTAAAGATTTTTCGAGCTGGTAAAAGAACCACAAGTCTAAATTAGAGCATCTGAGCAAAATTTAATCTAGATTTCGTGTTGAGGTAATATGTTAGTTGTGTAATAGCGTTACTTTGAGGCGTAGATGTAACCAAATGGCCACTCGCTGACATCTGTAAGGAAATAAGCGTAACTTAATCCACCGCTGTGGTCTCGAGGTAGCGTGCTGCCTTGTCACGCAGCGGGCCCGGGTTCGATTCCTGGTCGGAACAAGCTTCCTGGGTTATGGTTTTTTTTCCGGGTTTTTTTCCTCGCCTATAAGACAAATGTCAGAAAACTTTAAGGCCCAAACGGTTCCCGAACATCATCTGGCCATCATTGTCATCATTAATATATTCATTAAGTTTAGGATTAAGGCCTCTCCGGGCGCATCATCATCATCATCTATCATATATCATCGGGCAGCGTAACTCCATCTTAAAAAAAATAGTTAAGTAACTTAGGGGCTCGCTTGCCCCACGTGGGAATGTAGTCACAATTTCAGAAAGTCACATTTTTATGTATTTTAGTTTTTACATTTTTGAGAGAAGATGGGACGGCAATTTTAATGTATTATCTTATTTTTTTATTTTAGGATTGTTTCTGTTATTTACACAGGTATCCTCAATCAAAACATACAATTTTTTTTCTTCCACACTTCCCGGTCTTGCGTGTCTGCTTCTGTCATATTTCTCTTCTTCATGTTGTCTTGAATTCCCTTTATCCACGTTGGCCTTGGCCTACCACGTTCCCCTTTTCCAGGAGGTATCCATTTCAATACTTTTTTGTTTGTTTCTGTGTCCCTTCTTCTCATTATATGTCCATACCATCTTAGTTGGATTTCTTCAATCTCTTGTACAATATCCTTTTCTACATTCATTATTTCTCTTGTTGCATTATCTAATTATTTCATAATAAATAATTAGGGATTATATTATCAGGATTAGGGTTTCTATTTAAAAAACACATTTGTTTTTACATATTTCAGGGTGCAGCACATATTTTTAGATATTTCAGAAAACTTCATATGCCTTTACATAACTGAAAGTTTTATTTTAAATATTTTTCCATATTTTTATGTTTCAGTATTATTCTTGGCAGATATTTTACTAACATCCGTATTTCAAAGCTGGATTTTGTAATTTATTTGTAATTTTGAAAACATGTTCTATGCATATTCTTTTGTTTATTGCCACTAGAAGTATTATTTTAACTTCTAATATTGTTTAAAGCGGTATATTTATAAAACACAAACCAGGAGAGAAGAACGGACAGATGACTGGATGCCCCGGTTGTCATTTCGACATTTCTGGGTTTTCTCTCCTGGCATTGGCGTAATTGTAAACCCGTTTGTTAAGTTGTGGCACCTGGAAGGCGGAGTTACGTTACCCCGATGATATGATGGGTGATAAATGATAATGAAGCGCCAGGAGAGTTCTTAACCTAAATTCCACATCATGAGCAACCACAGGAATAATTCCCTTTAAGGAAAAAAATCCTATGGTTTGACCGGGAAGTCTTTTAAATATAAGGTTTAAATTTGATTTGTTAAATAAGAAAGTTAATTGTTTTAACATCCAATCAGAGTTTAGTTTTACTTTCATTTAAGAATATGAAGTTAAGCAGGTGTTCTTATTACAGTTATAACAGAAAGCTTTATAATTTTGACAACAATGACTTAAATCAATTTTTAACAGCATTATTTACAAAGGCTGTTTTGTAATACAATTTCTTTAATTGTTACTGAGACATTTTATTCACACACCCAACAATGAATTATTTCAGATGTTTTTTCTTTATTTAAGTTATGTTTAAATATGAAAAAAATACAAAATTATTAACTTTAACTTTCATATTTATTATGATATTAAATTCCTGCTTTAAAATGTCAACGTTAAGATTTTCCGGTCTAGTTTTGTTAAGTGGGGTCAATAAAAACAAATCAAAATATGTTGATGGATACAACCTGAAAGACATTAACATGAACTGGGGAAGCGAAGCTGTTATTATTCTGTGGGAGAAATGTGATAACAGCCAGTGGACTGGGATCTAGATCTAACACTTCCTGTGACGTGACCAGCGTGTCAACACCACTCATCCGCTACACACAGTAATAATAACTAACTCACTGGCCACTATAGAACCCGTAGGTCCATGGCTGCGCAGACATAAGCTCTACATACATCCCTATCGTGAGCTAATGTTTTCCAATCATTCCCTGTATAATCTACTTCCCTCAAATCATAGTTAATGTTATTCTCTCATATCATTCTTGGTCTACCAACTGGGCGTTTTCCCTCTGGCTTTCCTACAAGAAGCTTCCATGCACGTCTTGTAGTTTCCTCCATCCACCTGTCTGTTCATCTCTCTTTGGTTTAAAACATTTTCCTAAGAACTTTATTTTCAAATAGGACTTGTAATCTCCTTTCCTCCCTTAAAGTAAGAGTCCATGTTTCCACCCATATAATATAACTGGTAGAATAATAGTTTTATATATTTTCAGTTTAATGTTTTTTGAAAGGAGTTGGGACATCAAGAGTCTCTGCAATACATAATAGCACGCATTTCCAGAATTGAGCCTATGTTTAATTTCTTTGTGCATCTCATTCCTATTTGGGGGGCACGCCGTAGCGTAGTGGTTAAGGCATTGAGCTACAAGCCGGAGGGTCGAGGGTTCATGTCCCGTTGGGGTCAGGATTTTTAACTGACCCAAATCCTCTGGCGGCACTATGGCCCTGGGGTCGACTCAGCCTCTAACGGAAATGAACACCTGACACTTGTTCTGGGGTAAAGTCGGCCGTCACGCAGGGCTGACAACCCGGCTGACATAAAGTGTCGATTGTCTAGAAAAAGTGGGAGCCTTAACCTCCTACTACCCCAAGGGCCTCCGGGCCTGTTGTGGAATCACTTTACTTATAATAATAATAATAATAATAATAATAATAATAATAATAATAATAATAATAATAATGATAGTCTACCGCTGTGGTCTCCGAGGTAGCGTGCTGCCTTGTCATGCAGCGGGCCCGGGTTCGATCCCCGGTCGGGGAACATTTCCTGGGTGATAGTTTTCTTTTCGGCGTTTTTCCTCACCTATAAGACAAATGTCAGGAATCTTTAAGGCCCAAACGGTCCCCGAAATCATATGGCCATCAGTATCATATTCATTAAGTTTGTGATTAAGGTCTCTACTGGAGCTTCGTTATCATCATCATCATCATCACCGATCATATATCATCAGTGCAACATAACTTCGCCTTCCTGGCGCCCCAACCTCACAAGTCGGTTACAATAACGACATGCCAGGAGAGAATACCAGAATGTTGAAGTAACAACGTGCTGACATTGAACAATAATATAATTGTGCATTATCAGGAGCTGTATTAAGCGCAGGCTTGTGTATGTCATTTGATACAAGAAACTGCTCACTTATCTGGAACAA
The DNA here is from genome assembly GCA_030220185.1 of Diploptera punctata. Taxonomy (NCBI): domain Eukaryota; kingdom Metazoa; phylum Arthropoda; class Insecta; order Blattodea; family Blaberidae; genus Diploptera; species Diploptera punctata. The sequence goes on along the minus strand of JASPKZ010006966.1, from coordinate 40,775 downwards.
GTTGACAGCTGTTCCTGCGAACCAATTGTCAAGTAACTGTGTGTGTTTTTTTTCAAGCGTACAGATTGCAACGCATTCATCACATGTGCATCAGATATATTTTCGATATTTGCAAATATGACCACTTTTCTTCATACTTCCACCTTCATCATCGTGGAAAAATATATTTTTTCATTCATTTTGAGAAATTTTCCTCATCATTGAGGGTTTTCTCTCCAACCAATCGTAATAATTTACACAAGTTTTAAAAAAATACACAAATGACTACGGACTTACAGACAATCAGTTTGTAACAAACATTCACAAATTTCCCTTAATTAAAGTTCTCCATCGTTCTCTGTGTCTTCATCTGTTACAACACCACATTTCTTCTTCTTCTTCCTTTCCAGGATTAGGCCAATGCGACCTGTTCCGGTCTCAAGTCCATCGTTTCCTTGGCCGTCCCAAAGATATGTTTTCCATGTGGTTTGTAGGTGTTGATCGTTTTGGGTAATCTTGTATTGTACATTCTGTGTAAATATTCTTTCCATTGGTATTTGTGCTGTTCTAGTTTATTAACTATTGAAAATATCTCCAGTTCATTTTTGATTGATTCATTGTGTAATCTATCCATGCGTGTACATCCTTTTACAGATCTTAAAAATTTCATTTCAGTGGCTTGAATGTCTGAGATATCTTTTTTTGTAAGTACCCAAGATTCAGATCCATATAAAAGAACAGGAACAGCCATAATTTTATAAAACCTGAGCTGAGTTTCTCTTCGAGTCTTCCGGAGGGTTCTTCTTATGGTGCCACACATCATTTGATATCGGTTTAATTTATTATGTATATCCCAATCATAGCTATATGTTATATCTGAACCAAGTGTGCTATCTGTTCTATTATTTCAGTATTGCTCACTATTTTTTGCTCTGACGGGCACTTTGCCCTGAAAAGCTATAATTTTAGTTTTTGAAGTTGAGACTTTGAGATTATAATAGAGTCCTAATTGATTCAACATGTAAATGGCTATTTGTAAATCATCCTCTCATTGAATTCTGAATGTTATTCTTCCAGGTTGTTTCTTGCTCTTCCTTTTCTGTTTCTTCTTTCAATGTTCCATGCATAGACAGCATTTGGTAGTCTTCCATCCTGCATTCTTCTTACGTGTCCATACCATTTTAGCCTTCTGTGTTTCAATCTCACTCCATTAACTTCTTTCTGCATTCATCCGTTTTCTAATTTCTCGGTATTTCTAATTATTTCCAGTCGATATTTTGTGACAGCATTTCTCCAAAAATTAATTTCAGCAAAAGTTATTCTGTTGACATGTTGTGTTTTATGTTATACGCACCTCTACACCAAGCTGCTTAACCTCTCACTTCCATCTGCTGTCCTAAAACACTGGTCAACAGTGGTTTTGTTGCCCTTGATATAAGATTAATTTCGGATATATTTATGCTCACAATTGATGAAACTATCAATGATTTTGGAAGATTTGCTCTGGTTTTTTTTTAATCTTTATTTTCATTTTACACAACCAAAATCGGAAAATATGAAAAAAAATATAACAGATATTTATAATGTCAATAGTTTTTTGAAAAAATAGTATGCACTGAAGTAATAGAAAGAAAAATATCGAAAATCCATGTTATACTTCAGTGAAACGTCTTTTATAAGATTTTCTTCTATACTTTTTTAGGGGACAATCTATTTTTAAAGACCAGCAGTAATGTGCCATGATGTGACGGTCGCATCTACCCTGATACCTTTCCTCCATTACTTTTAGATCCTGGTGAAAGCGCACTCCCTGTTCGTCGCTATAATTTCCTAAATTATCCGGAATTCTATCCAAATGACTGTGGAGAAAGTGTAAGTTTATACTGATATTTGCTCCCAGAATCTTGAAGCTTGTCAACATGTTTTGCACAATTTCTTTATAATTTGGTGCTTTATAGTTACCTAGGAAATTTTCTACTACCAATACAAAACCCTTCCAAGCTTCACTTACTGGAACAGTCATAACTTTGATAAAATTTGCATCTTTCATCAATTGCTGAATTTGAGAACCATCAAATATTCCGCCTTTTAACTTTTACGTGCTGAGCTTAGGAAATTTTCTACAAATGTATTTGAAACATTCTCCTTCCTTGTCCAACGCTTTGACGAATTGTTTTATCACATCCAGATGCACGTCGTGAGTACTTTAATTTTGTCAAATAACTGAGATGTGTGGAGTGAGGGGTGTGAGAGTGGGGATCACGTGATGTTTGTATACGCGAAAAAAATGCGCAGAATTCAAACCATAATTTTTATTAGTAACAAGCCGTTTACTGTTTAAGATATAAGATACGCAAAAATCATAAAAACTAGAGCACATTCAGCACTTTCATGAATATATTCGTAAACTGTGCACTTGAAAACATAGGAATTCGCTGAGATATCCAGGGCAACAAAAAAATATATTTTTTGTAGAACTGTGTAATCTTATAATGAGAAAGTTTCAATAGCTTTTCGAATTATGAAAGGGAAGGGAAAAAATTGCAACATATTATTGTACTGGAACGACACATGTTATATTAATTTTCTTGTTTAATTGCATAAGAAAATAGCTGCATTACCTGATACTTGAAGGCCAGATTCTTCCTCGCTATTATCTTTGTAACGAGACAACTGATACTTGAAGGCCAGATTCTTCCTCGCTATTATCTTTGTAACGAGACAACTGATACTTGAAGGCCAGATTCTTCCTCGCTATTATCTTTGTAACGAGACAACTGATACTTGAAGGCCAGATTCTTCCTCGCTATTATCTTTGTAACGAGACAACTGATACTTGAAGGCCAGATTCTTCCTCGCTATTATCTTTGTAACGAGACAACTGATACTTGAAGGCCAGATTCTTCCTCGCTATTATCTTTGTAACGAGACAACTGATACTTGAAGGCCAGATTCTTCCTCGCTATTATCTTTGTAACGAGACAACTGATACTTGAAGGCCAGATTCTTCCTCGCTATTATCTTTGTAACGAGACAACTGATACTTGAAGGCCAGATTCTTCCTCGCTATTATCTTTGTAACGAGACAACTGATACTTGAAGGCCAGATTCTTCCTCGCTATTATCTTTGTAACGAGACAACTGATACTTGAAGGCCAGATTCTTCCTCGCTATTATCTTTGTAACGAGACAACTGATACTTGAAGGCCAGATTCCTTCCTCGCTATTATCTTTGTAACGAGACAACTGATACTTGAAGGCCAGATTCTTCCTCGCTATTATCTTTGTAACGAGACAACTGATACTTGAAGGCCAGATCTTCCTCGCTTATCTTTGTAACGAGACAACTGATACTTGAAGGCCAGATTCTTCCTCGCTATTATCTTTGTACGAGACAACTGATACTTGAAGGCCAGATTCTTCCTCGCTATTATCTTTGTAACGAGACAACTGATACTTGAAGGCCAGATTCTTCCTCGCTATTATCTTTGTAACGAGACAACTGATACTTGAAGGCCAGATTCTTCCTCGCTATTATCTTTGTAACGAGACAACTGATAACTTGAAGGCCAGATTCTCCCTCGCTATTATCTTTGTAACGAGACAACTGATACTTGAAGGCCAGATTCTTCCTCGCTATTATCTTTGTAACGAGACAACTGATACTTGAAGGCCAGATTCTTCCTCGCTATTTATCTTTGTAACGAGACAACTGATACTTGAAGGCCAGATTCTTCCTCGCTATTATCTTTGTAACGAGACAACTGATACTTGAAGGCCAGATTCTTCCTCGCTATTATCTTTGTAACGAGACAACTGATACTTGAAGGCCAGATTCTTCCTCGCTTATTATCTTTGTAACGAGACAACTGATACTTGAAGGCCAGATTCTCCTCGCTATATATCTTTGTAACGAGACAACTGATACTTGAAGGCCAGATTCTTCCTCGCTATTATCTTTGTAACGAGACAACTGATACTTGAAGGCCAGATTCTTCCTCGCTATTATCTTTGTAACGAGACAACCTGATACTTGAAGGCCAGATTCTTCCTCGCTATTATCTTTGTAACGAGACAACTGATACTTGAAGGCCAGATTCTTCCTCGCTATTATCTTTGTAACGAGACAACTGATACTTGAAGGCCAGATTCTTCCTCGCTATTATCTTTGTAACGAGACAACTGATACTTGAAGGCCAGATTCTTCCTCGCTATTATCTTTGTAACGAGACAACTGATACTTGAAGGCCAGATTCTTCCCTCGCTATTATCTTTGTAACGAGACAACTGATACTTGAAGGCCAGATTCTTCCTCGCTATTATCTTTGTAACGAGACAACTGATACTTGAAGGCCAGATTCTTCCTCGCTATTATCTTTGTAACGAGACAACTGATACTTGAAGGCCAGATTCTTCCTCGCTATTATCTTTGTAACGAGACAACTGATACTTGAAGGCCAGATTCTTCCTCGCTATTATCTTTGTAACGAGACAACTGATACTTGAAGGCCAGATTCTTCCTCGCTATTATCTTTGTAACGAGACAACTGATACTTGAAGGCCAGATTCTTCCTCGCTATTATCTTTGTAAAGAGACAACTGATACTTGAAGGCCAGATTTCTTCCTCGCTATTATCTTTGTAACGAGACAACTGATACTTGAAGGCCAGATTCTTCCTCGCTATTATCTTTGTAACGAGACAACTGATACTTGAAGGCCAGATTCTTCCTCGCTATTATCTTTGTAACGAGACAACTGATACTTGAAGGCCAGATTCTTCCTCGCTATTATCTTTGTAACGAGACAACTGATACTTGAAGGCCAGATTCTTCCTCGCTATTATCTTTGTAACGAGAACAACTGATACTTGAAGGCCAGATTCTTCCTCGCTATTATCTTTGTAACGAGACAACTGATACTTGAAGGCCAGATTCTTCCTCGCTATTATCTTTGTAACGAGACAACTGATACTTGAAGGCCAGATTCTTCCTCGCTATTATCTTTGTAACGAGACAACTGATACTTGAAGGCCAGATTCTTCCTCGCTATTATCTTTGTAACGAGACAACTGATACTTGAAGGCCAGATTCTTCCTCGCTATTATCTTTGTAACGAGACAACTGATACTTGAAGGCCAGATTTCCTTCCTCGCTATTATCTTTGTAACGAGACAACTGATACTTGAAGGCCAGATTCTTCCTCGCTATTATCTTTGTAACGAGACAACTGATACTTGGAAGGCCAGATTCTTCCTCGCTATTATCTTTGTAACGAGACAACTGATACTTGAAGGCCAGATTCTTCCTCGCTATTATCTTTGTAACGAGACAACTGATACTTGAAGGCCAGATTCTTCCTCGCTATTATCTTTGTAACGAGACAACTGATACTTGAAGGCCAGATTCTTCCTCGCTATTATCTTTGTAACGAGACAACTGATACTTGAAGGCCAGATTCTTCCTCGCTATTATCTTTGTAACGAGACAACTGATACTTGAAGGCCAGATTCTTCCTCGCTATTATCTTTGTAACGAGACAACTGATACTTGAAGGCCAGATTCTTCCTCGCTATTATCTTTGTAACGAGACAACTGATACTTGAAGGCCAGATTCTTCCTCGCTATTATCTTTGTAACGAGACAACTGATACTTGAAGGCCAGATTCTTCCTCGCTATTATCTTTGTAACGAGACAACTGATACTTGAAGGCCAGATTCTTCCTCGCTATTATCTTTGTAACGAGACAACTGCGTCTGTCAGTCAACACAAATGGCTCGGAGCGTTCTTTCAATGTTTTCAGTCACACAAAATTCAAGGGAATTACAGACATTTTTACCGAATTCCGAAGGAATGTATTAACTGACTGGCTCTATCGAACCCATAGGTTCATGGCCGCGCGGACATACATCCTGAGCTAATGTTTTGTGGTCATCTCCTGTATACCTACTTCCCTCATATCATAGTTAATGCTATTCTCATTCTTGGTCTACCAGCTTGGAGCTTTTCCCTCTGATTTTCGTATAATGAGCTTCCATGCCACTATTTCATTCCCCATTCGTGTCACATGTCCTGCCCATAGTTAACTGTTCTTATTATATCTGGTTTCCTCATAAAGACCATGTAGCTCACTGTTATGTAGTCTTCTCCATTCACCTGTCTGTTCATCTCTCTTTGATCCAAGAAAAAAAAATCCTCCTTGTAGGTCCATGTTTCCCTTACCAGAGATATAGGCGTTCTCTCCCTACAGGAAGAATTTGAACCATGCTAATTTAGTTACACTTGTTTTCGTATAGATGTCATTTGAGTGGTCCGTGGTCAGCGTTCCGCCTCATACTGACATCCAGGAAACCAAGGTAGTACTAGGACGGAAAATTCGGTAATTTTGCTTAGAGGCCTTTTCATTCAGGCTTAAGGATCTTTTTACGAGCCTGAAGATTTTTCAGGCTCGGGACCCACGGCTTAAAGTCCCTCCCGGAGGACTTGCTCCTTGGATTTTTCCATCCTAAAATAAAATCCATTGACCCCGGCCAGGTTTGAATCCGCGACCCTCGGGACCAGAGGCAAGGAGCATAACCACTAGTCCACCGCGCCCGACAAAAAAAAATGTTGAGAACTTTATTCTCAAATACTTGTAATCTTCTTTCCTCCCTAAAGTAAGAGTCCATGTTTTCGCACCCATATATTAATAACTGGTAGAATAACAGTTTTATATATGTTTCAGTTTAAAAACGTTTTTTGAAAAGAGTTGGGACAAGAGTCTCTGTAATACATAATGACACGCATTTCCAGAATTGAGCCTATGTTTAATTTCTTTGTGTATCTCATGCCTATTTGTATTATTGTTTGCTGGGCATTTTCTCCATTCACCTTACCTAATTAATTTGTTCTTATTGAAATATAAATAGGGATTTCCTCTAAATTGGTTTTGTAGTTCCAACAGGAATCTGTTGGATGAAGCCTTGTTTTCTCTCTTCTGTTACTCTGCCTTATTCTCAATACTTGTATATCCTTTCCTCCCTTAAGTAAGAGTCCATGTTTCGCACCCATATAACAGGCCTATAACTGGTAGAATAATAGTTTTATATATTTTCAGTTTAACGTTTTTTGAAAGGAGTTGGGACATCAAGAGTCTCTGCAATACATAATAACATACATTTCCAGAATTGAGCCTATGTTTAATTTCTTTGTGCATCTTATTCCTATTTGTGATTATTGTTCCTAGGTATCTGAATTCAGCCACTTCCTCAAAATTTCCATTACATAATGCATAGAGGAAGTTATAACTTACATATGATTTTTTTCGGTTTCCCTTTAAAACGTACTCAGTGACGGAACTGAGGCTGGAATAGGTCACCTGTTGCGCCTCATCAGATGACGTTTTGTTGACGCAATCTATAGATTGTTACGTAGAGTAGTCAATAATTCTCGTGTCGCGCGAGAGGGGGAAATGATCAAAGAGACCGGGAGCTGCCGTATGTCAATACAGCTTTCAACATGGCGGCTCCCAATTAGAAAAGTGCTGCCGATACCACACTTCCTTTATTTACAGACGCTTCAACACAGTCTTTGAATGAGCAAGCTATCTTGATGTCCTGCAGGGCTTTAATGAACCCCTTCATCTGTTTATACTTCTTCAGCTGTTTTAAGTTTTTTATGCGCGTTCCGATAACATGAAGCTTTTTAGGGTTTTCTCATGAAATCTTCTCTTATATCCTCAGCTAATGACAAATTAGGGAAATTTTGAGGAAGTGGCTGAATTCAAATACCTAGGAACAATATCACAAAAAATGGAATGAGATGCACAAAGAAATTAAACATAGGCTCATTCGGGAAATGCGTGGCTATTACGAATGATTTATTACAGGTCCACCGCTGTGGTCTCGAGGTTGCGTGCTGGCCTTGTCACACAGCGGGCCCGGGTTCGATCCCCGGTCGGGCAGTTTTTCTGGGTGAGGTTTTTTCGGGGTTTTCCTCACCTGTAAGACAAATGTCAGGAAAACTTTAAGGCCCAAACGGTCCCCGAAATCATATGGCCATCATCCTTATCATTATCATCATCACCATCATCCTTCACCGGTGTGGAAAGCAACGGTATAGCTACCACACCTATAATTCCCTAGTGAAGCTGCAAGCATAGCATGAAAATGCTATGATGGCAGTGAAAGACCTGCCCTCGGGCAGAATTACTATGTTGGGATGAATATTTTAGTCTAGAGATTAGATTCATCTTATAAGGTTTTTAATTGCCATATTGTTGTGGTTGTTTCAGGGCGGCTCCGGGGACGCAGAGCACGGTAAGTGGGAGTGCAGCGGACGGGTCGGTTAGGGACACAAGGTGAGAGATAGTTTGCTAATATCCCATCACTTGTTGCAGTGTTGGGCTGAACTGGTCCGGGAGAAGAAAATTCGAGAGATTTCAGTCACTTGGCAAGTTCAGAATTGTAGAGGAGTTTAGTAGAAAAGCCCGCACCCCTCTACCCATAGTTCATTTCTACAAAGTTTTCTCCTTCACTTCACAGAACATTATAAAAAATGTTGTATACAACTAGTTAACAAAACTTAATCTTCATTAATATATCACGTGATTAATAATAATAATAATAATAATAATAATAATAATAATAATGGGGCCACCGCTGTGCTCACTGCTTCAGACGCACCTTGCTTCGATCCCCGTTTCCTTGGAAATATTTTTTCGGGGTTTTCCATCAACTGTAAGATAAAAGTCAAACTTTAAGGCCCAAATAATCTGCCCATCACAATCATCCATACCATGTTACCGTTGTTTAGTATGAATGTACGAGTAAATGGCGTGTCTTGTCCTTAAATGTTGGTATGGTCTTGGAGGTGGCCTTAGATTGAGCTGATCACTCATCCAGGGCGACCCTGCATGTCCTTGTGTGGTCAAAAGTAGTGTGTGTGAGATACAGAGTTTAAAATTCATTCCTGACATGGTCGTGTGCCTGTTAGGCCCGGTTGGCGTGGGGCAAGTAAGAGTGCAATCAAAGGGAACCTTAAAATGAGGTAAACAAAGGAATAATAATAATACTAATAATAATAATAATAATAATAATAAACTCACTGCAACTATCGAAACCCGAATGTTCATGACCGTGCGAATATAAATTTTCCATACATCCCTATCCTGAGCTAATGTTTTCAAATCATCCAATTTATGATCTACTTCCCTCAAATCATCCAATGTATATCTTATTCCGTCAAATCATAGTTAATGTTATTCTCCCAACCACATATTGGTTACCCAACTAGGTGTTTTTTCTTCTCTGCCTCTCTTTCATTCCCATTCGCGCCTATGCAAACAAAATTAATCTTGGTATATTGCAATATAGTATATTGTCAACCGCGGTGGTCTCGAGGTAGCGTGCTGCCTTGTCACGCAGAGGACCCTGGTTTCGATCCCCGGACGGGATAAATTTCCTGGGATGGTTTTTTTCGGGGTTTTATTCTTACCTGTAAGATATGTCAGGAAAATTTAAGGCCCAAACGGTCCCCAAACACCATCTGACCATCATAACATATTCATTAAGTTTAGGATTAAGGTCTCTCCTGGTGCATCATTATCATCAATTATATATCATCGGGGCGTGTAAGTCTTCCACGCGCCCCAACCTCAGAACTGGGTTTACAATAGCGCCATGCCAGAATGTCGAAAAATGACAATGTGGTTGGCATTGAATAAAAATGTATTGCAGTGTTTCCCAAACTGTGTTCCACGAGGCGTGTCTAAGTGTTCAATATATTTCAATTTCCAGATTAAAATTATTGCCACATGTCCTGCCTATCGCAGTCTACGAGAACTAACTGTGTCTTATTACATATAATTCTCATAACGAACTGTTCAATAGTTTTTCTCCATTCACCTGTCTGACCATGTTTTCTTTAGACCCTTTAATTAGCAAAATACTAATTTTTCTCGTGCCAGTTACTTAAATGTGGCGGACCGCACTGAAAGAAATTCACGCATGAGTGTTGTTATTAGGTTTATTGTGTAATTCCGCACACATTTAAGTTAATACTGCGTTTGTTTTCTTCTGTTTCATTAATTGATCATCGGTTGATTAATGTCTTTGACATCGTCCGATTCCCAACAGCCAATTTTGTCGGTCCATCCAATCTCCTGGTTGTAGATGTTTCTCCTTCATGTATAAACATATTCCCTGACTCCAGGAGGTTTTAGGTCTTCCTCTGCCTCGTCTTCCCTCAGGTTTCCATTCCAAAACACATTTTGGTAGCTGATCCTCTTCCATTCGCTGGACATGTCCGTACCATCTTAATTGCTGAGTTTTAATATAATCTAAAATACTGTCTTCAATCTTTATTTTCTTCCTTATAACTGAGTTTCTATTTTTTTTTGTCTTCTTGAAATTCTTGCTGCCCTTCGTATAAAATCCATCTCCGTTGCCAAAAGATACTTATTTGTTTTTGTTGTTAATGACCAAAGTTCTGCTCCATAAGTAATGATGCTTTTAACAATTGTATGATATATATTCATTTTATTTTTATTACTTATATATTTACTGACTTATTTACTTACTCACTGGCACTATCGACCCCGTAGGTTCATGGCCGCGTGGACATAAGCTCTCCATATATCCCTAACCTGAGCTAATGCTTTCCAATCATTCCTGTATAATCTACTTCCCTCAAATCATAGTTAATGTTATTCTCCCACCTCATTCTTGGTCTACCAACTGGACGTTTTCCCTCTGGCTTTCCTACAGAAGCTTCCATGCAAGTCTTTCATTCCCCATACGTGCAACATGTCCTGCCCATCGTAGTCTACGAGACTTAACTGTTCTTATTATATACTTATAATATCTTTATCCCACAATATTTTAATTGAGGGAAGCAATTACAAATTTTCCTTTATTATTTTCTATTTCTCATTTCCTCTTCATAACTCCCATTTTTATTTATTTTAATTCCTAAATATGTGATCTCACTACAAGATTTTATTGTTTCTCCAGTCTCCAAAATTAAATTTTGTTCTGGTTCACCAATTGATAAATATTTTCTTTTCTTCATGTTCAAAATTAATCCCCATTTATCATATTCTTTTATTAATTTTCTCTAAATCTTTAATTAATGATAGTAAATAAATTGAACCAATTGATGTTTCCTATAGCTTTATTATCAGGTGTGAGTTGTCCGTGGGTATAAAATTAGTGGCCAGCAGTGCGTGTGGTTATTTGAACTGGCATCAAGAATGCTCTGGCACAAAGTGAAGTTGAAATGCTTTTAGAAATGAACTGTTCTGACGTAGAAAACATCCCAAGGAAGGAAAGAAATAACAAACAACTAAAACTGAATTAGAGACACGTCCTCTGTGATTCACAGCTGTTTTATTGTTTCCATGACAACTGTACTCCGCTGTTAATTAATACATTTCAGTTGTTTTAGGTGCCTGACCCGTGACGATAGTACATTACACGGGTCACCAATTAGATTTCCTGGAGGTCCATTTTCAAAGTACTAAATTAAGTCGAGGTCCGGAAGCACGGTTGATTAAACATACCAAGCTTTCCATTAATTAAATAAAATAAAACTTAGTTTTATTGATTTTCATATTTATTAAGATATAATTCAGTGACAGCTGTTTCGGTACACTGTACCTTCTTCAGACATGTTAACAAATTATTTAATTGTGTTATTATATAGTACATATCAATTGATCTAAGCAACAATACAACAATAATTTATTTCATTTTTTAATTTAACAAAGGTGATTCATTCAAATCAAGTTGAGAATTTAACAGTTTATTACTACTTTTAAATTTATTTATTTCTACAGACTCCAAAAGGTCCAACTTCTTCCCCTTATCACAAAACATGTAACATTTCAAATTTGGTTCGAAACAATGATTAAATTGGAATAGGTAGTTAGCATATTTTGAATATTCTAAATTTCTGTTATATGCTCTAATTAATATTATCCATCCATAGTAATTCTGCTCGAAGACAGGTCCTTCACTGCAGTCATAGTATTTTCATGCTATGCTTGCAGCTTTACTGGGGAATTGTAGGTGTGGTAGTTTTCCCGTTGTTTTCCACACCGGTGAAGGATGATGATGATGATAAGGATGATGGCCATGTGATTTCGGGGACCGTTTGGGCCTTAAAGTTTTTCTGACATTTGTCTTACAGGTGAGGAAAAACCCCGATAAAAAAATCACCCAGAAAAACTGCCCCGACCGGGGATTGAACCCGGGCCCGCTGCGTGACATGCCAGCACGCTACCTCAACACCACAGCCTTATTATCATCATCCTTATCGCCATCAATCATCATCCTTCACCGGTGTGGAAAGCAACGGGAAGCTACCACACTATATTTCCCTAGCTGCAAAATGCTATGATTGCAGTGAAAGACCTGCCCTCGGGCAGAATTACTATGGATGGATATAGAAGAAACAATTTATTTAAAACTGGTGTTGGCCAAAGTGGTCTAAATAACACGTCACCTCATATTAAACTAGCTAATACCCTGACATGCGCTCCTACGCCTAAATAAATTAAATATTGACGGTTAATTAATTACATGGTTATGCACCCGACGAACCAAACATGGCGGTTGCTAGAGTAAATTTTTAATTTCAAATTTCAGGTAAACACCCCACTTCTAACGATCGTATTTCGCAGATTTTTTAGATAATCCACACCTTGGTTTATTTTAATAGGATAATAATCCGAGTTTTGTTGTGAAAAAACATCGAAAATTGCGAGATCGCTAGAGCGATTTTTAAATTTTCGTTTCAGGTGAACTCCTACACTAATCATTTTAATAACATAATAGATAGCGGCTGAACACTCGCCGCATCTGAAAACCTGTTTATACCAAGTTTTCACGAAGATCGGTTGTTCAACATTTGTGCGCAATCTAATTATTATAATTATTATATTATTATTATTATTATTATTATTATTATTATTATTTTATTATTATTATTATTATCATTATCCATTATTATCATTATTATATTATTATTATTATTATTATTATTATTATTATTATTATTATTATTATAATCTAAATATCTATTTCTTTCAGTTTTATTGTTTAAGCTAGCTAGTAACATCCGAAATGCAATGTTCCTTTATTGCAAAGTTAGGTTAATACTTTTGGATCCGACGTATTTACTACTGACTGTGCAAAATACAGCAGGCGTCATAAGTCAGGTAAACCACTGCACAAGGTTGCACGGAAAATAATCAGATTGGTTTGAAAACTGGGGTTTGAATATGGGACCTTTCAGAACATAATCTCAAACACTGCTATGGGGTTTGAATATGGGGGCATATTGAAACCCACACCACTGCTTAGTAGTGTTTGAGATGATATTCTGAAGGTCCCGTTATTCAAACCCTGTTTTACGCTATCTTTATTGTTTCCGTGTTAACCATGTGCAGTGGTTTTATGCCCCATCCTGTAAGTGAGCAGTAAGACATGTACTAAAGTTTTTTCTATACAGTGAAAGCTCCTTGTTCGCGGGGGAAATGTGCTCCGTAAATAGGGAATGGTAATTTGTATGGGTACATAGGGGATACGTTCCCATGTGTTACAGAATAAAATGTTATAAAAATAAAATCAATTACGTGAGAGATTTTGAAACACTGTCCCTTTTACTCGACATTATAAATTGGCAACAATGCAGGATGAGAACGCGTGTTTATTCAATCAAAATTTATTGCAACGAATGACAAGTTGAAACAATAAAACACCGATCGTGGACGAGGGCGGGCACTTTTCAACGGACGATACCGGCCACATGAAATACAAAGCGGCGGTGGATTTTAACAACGAACTTTAGGCATAAAGACCATAAGGTTTGTTTCCCTTTGATATTAATTTTGTCATTTGATTTTGAATCACTCTTTGCAAAAAGTTGCCTTTGACACGTGACAGCAGTTCACACAAAAGTTGCCGGTGTGTTAACCCATTTCGCTTCAGGTTAAATGTCAATGCATTTACCCAGAGATAACGGATTTAAGTAACCGTAAAATATTTATTTTTAAAGTTGGAGACATTCAAAACAAACAAAAGATACGGTAACTTCATATCACTATATGGATGGAGGGTAAAAAACACATTCCTCTATTATTCCATAAATCTAAACAAAAGAGTTTACCCTGCCAAAGGATGTACAAAATATTGCAAAATATATGACCAGAAGAGTTAAGGCGAGTGTATCTTGTCTTCTGAGTTGAAGGTTCATTTTTAACTGCTGGCGAGTCCTAACGTGCGTGTCTTTGAGGCTAATTGGTATAATAAAGGACGCTAATATCCTTCTAATCTACCGACTGGATCCGCGAAATAAAGACAATTTTAGCCGTGAATACAGGAACTGTGTAGCAATTTTTTACCTGCGAATGAGAAGCTTTACTGTGTTGAACTTTTATTGCTTATTAGACGCTTTATATTAGCTTGACCTGTATCTATCTATCTATGTAACGGAATCTTCAATGCGATTTTCACCCACTTAAAATCATTGGATCTACTTGAAACTTTGTATACTTGTAAAGGACCCGTGACAATACAATAATTTCATTTTTTCTAAAATCTTGGCCAGAATCATCAAAAAATAAAAAAAGTGTCTTTGTATCTATGTAACGGATTCTTTGAAGATGATTTTCACCCACCTAATCATTGGATCGACTTGAAACTTTGTATACTTGTAAAGACCCGTGACAATACAATATTTTCATATTTCTTTCTAAAATCCTGCTCAGAATCGTCAGAAAAAAGTGTCTTTGTATCTATGTAACGGAATCTTTAAACACGATTTTGACCCACTTAGAAACATTGGATCGACTTGAAACTTTGTATACTTGTAAACGACCCGTGACAATACAATAATTTCATATTTGTTTCTAAAATCCTGGCCATAATCAACAGAAAATCAAAAAAACTAAAACTGGTATAATAGGTTGCGGACTTGTCGACTTTTTAGTCAATCATTTGTAAGAGCTCAGTTGGTAGAGCGGTGAACTCTAGTGGTATAAAATTTCAGTAATCCATAGGTCGCCGGTTCAAATCCGGTCTGGGAGGATTTTTTAGAAGAGTATTACTTTTAGCTCATACTACAATAGTATCAAATTTAAAGATATATATATATTTTTATCTTATTCTGTAAAATATTAAAAATAAAAAATAAATAATAGTTTTAAAAAACTAAAACAACACGCTTTATTAGAAAACCGAACTAAAAAATGAAAAATAATTTTAATTTCCAACACACTTGGGATAAAATTGAAGTGGTCAACAAAAAAATCATCTCCAACACATCTAGAATAAAACTAGAGTTATCAACAAAAAGAAAATAATTTTACCATGAAAAGCGTGGGGTGCTTTATATGATTTTTACATTTTCTTCTTAGAGACTTTACTTTTACCAATATCTGTTTATTATCAAATATATTAATTGATACAGAGCACCTCACGCTTTTGATGGTAAAATTATTTCCTTTTTTGTTGATAACTCTAGTTTTATTCTATATGTGTTGGAGATGATTTTTTTGTTGACCACTTTAATTTTATCCCAAGCGTGTTGGAAATTAAAATTATTTTTCATTTTTTAGTTCGGTTTTGTAATAAAGCGTGTTGTTTTAGTTTTTTAAAACTATTATTTATTTTAGTTATTTATTTTGCCTAGACTTGTGGTCTCTGTTTATAAACATGGCTGTCAAAATCACATGTGTTGGACGGTGTGTCTCTTTACATTCAGTTACTAATATACGTACGACATTGAGAGCATGTTGTTTACTGGAATGTGGTAGATGGTTCTGTTTGTGACTGGGAACCTCACCTTGTGACAATACATAATTTCCCTCCTCCCAGACAGTTGGCAATGCAGTTAGCTTTAAGATATGCCTGTTTGCTGAGCTTGCAGATTCTCATTCCATTAAACGCTTTGTTTTGATTTGCAAGTGACATATCTTTGTTACCATATTCTGGTGAGCGTTTTGCTCAAAAGTCTTACTCTAATTAACTAACTAACTAACTGGCACTATCAAACCCGTAGGTTCATAGCCGTGTGGACATAATAAGCTGATTCCTTGCATAATCTACTTCCCTCAAATCATGGTTAATTTATTCTCCCACCTCATTCTTGCTTACCTTCTGGGTGTTTTCTCTCTGATTTTCCTATAAGAAGTTTCCTTGACTCTCTTTTGTTCCCCATTCATGCCACATGCTCAAATTCTACGAGACTTAACTTTTCTTATTATATCTGGTTTTCCATAAACACCATGTAGTTCACTGTTATGTAGTCTTCTCCAGTCACCTGTTTTGTTCATCTCTCTTTGTTCCTAAATTTTCCTAAGAACTTTATTCTCAAATACTCGTAATCTCCTTTCCTCCCTTAAAGTAAGAGTCCATGTTTCACATCCATATAATATAACTGGTAGAATAACAGTTTTATACATTTTCAGTTTAATGTTTTTATAGAGAAGTTGGGACGACAAGAGTCTCTGTAATGTATAATAACAAAGATTTCCAGAATTGAGCCTATGTTTAATTTCCTTGTGCATCTCATTCCTGTTTGTAATTAGGAATGAGATGCACAAAGAAATTAAACATAGGCTCAATTCTGGAAATCTTTGTTATTATACATTACAGAGACTCTTGTCGTCCCAACTTCTCTACAAAAAACTTTAAACTGAAAATATATAAAACTGTTTTACGAAATAAAATTTTGAAATGTAATATAAAGTTTGAAGGAAAGTAGATTATATAGTGGATGATTGGAAAACATTAGCTCAGGATAGGGATGTATGGCAACTTATACCCATGCAGCCATGAACCTATAGGTTCTACAGTGCAAGTTAGTAGTAAAAAAAAAAATTGTTTAAAGTACAGCTTTTTTGACTGTATACTACAGTATATGTGATTCAAGTGGTGAAGAAGGTTAGCTCGTCGGGTGGGCTCTTGTAAGTTAAATGTTAAAATTCAATTGAGTTGGTGTTTACTTGATGAAAATCCATATTCATTAATTGAATAAAAATAAAACTTAGTTTAATTTGATTTTCATATTTATTAAGATATAATTCAGTGACAGCTGTTTCGGTACACTGTACCTTCTTCAGACATGTTAACAAATTTTGAATTGTGTTCCAACTGATCTAAGCAACAATACAACAATAATTTATTTAAATTTTTTAATTTAACAAAGGAGATTCATTCAAATCAAGTTGAGAATTTAACAGTTTATTACTAATTTTCAATTTATTTATTTCTACAGCCTCCATAAGGTCCAACTTCTTACCCTTATCACAAACATGTAAAATTTCAAAATTTGGATCGAAACAATGATTAAATTGGAGTAGGTGGTTGTTTCAATCCAAATTTTGAAATTTTACATGTTTGTGATAAGGGTAAGAAGTTGGTCCTTTTGGAGGCTGTAGAAATAAATAAATTGAAAAGTAGTAATAAACTGTTAAATTCTCAACTTGATTTAAATGAATCACCTTTGTTAAATTAAAAAATTTAAATAAATTATTGTTGTATTGTTGCTTAGATCAGTTGATATGTACTATAATAACACAATTCATAATTTGTTAACATGTCTGATGAAGGTACAGTGTACCGAAACAGCTGTCACTGAATTATATCTTAATAAATATGAAAATCAAATAAAACTAAGTTTTATTTTTATTTATTTAATAAATATGGATTTTCATCAAATAAACACCAACTCAATTGATTATTTAAAAGTTCAATTTAAGCTCTACATTATATCAGATATTTTAGTGTGAGACAGATTTTAGAAAAAGAAATGGGAATATAATGGTACTGTACATCAACTATATGTAGACTTCAAAAAAGCATATGATTCAATTAAGAGGGAGAAGTTATATAGTATCCTGCTGGAGTTCGGAATTCCTAAAAAGTTAGTTAGACTTATACGAATGTGTCTAAATGGCACAAAGAGTAGGGTGCGTGTAGGCAAAACAGTTTTTGAAAGTCACAATGGGTTAAGACAAGCTGATGCACTATCTCCTCTCCTATTGAGTTTTGTACTACAGCATGCCATCATATCTTTAGAGGATAAAGAATGCTCTATATATCATTTCTGCTGCACTAATGCTAAAAGATGATCCCACTACAGGTTGTGGGGTGGCTTTCTAGACAGTTGGCATGAGATGTCGGCAGCACTGCATGACGGTCGTTTCTACTCCCAGAACATACATGTAGGACTGTTTTCTATTAGAGGTTAAGTCTACCACAGGGCTATGGTGTTGCCAGAGCTGTTTAATAGTTATGTACACGACAAGGGAAGTAAGTAGTACATTACAGTCGAGGATGTGTTTAGCAAATAAGTTCCAGACTTAGTAATATACTTACTTACCAATTGCTTATATAATTTTGTTCACTCCTGTACTAATAATTATGTTTAATTTTATATTTCATGTGAATTTATATCTTGGTTTGAAGAGTTCAATTGTTTGAAAGCAAGGGAATGTTGATAAACAACTGGAATTGTTTATGTTGTCTGAATTAGTGGCAGACATTTTAAATAACAGTTTCAGACTGCGTATTAATTACAGATGCCATTCATTTTCTGTTACCAGCAAAGTGTGATACAATAAAAGTGTATTGTATTGAACTTTTATAGGAGGTTTAATTTAAGATAAATTCAAATGTTTCGTACCTCACCTCACAATTAATCTTCTAAGTAGATCATGATTTCAGGGTCTAGGTGACCCCATCCTCAGTACATTTATGCCAACTGATGTTATGTCGATCGGAAGAAGAACCTGAAATCGCAATCTACTTAAAAGATTATTTGTGAGGAGAGGAATGAAACATTGTAATTTATCTTGTATTATATTACTCAATAAAATGTTAAGTAGGTAACATTTTTACAATTTTAATTAAGTCAAAAGTTAAGACCAGTGTTAAGATATGGTAGTGAATCATGGACAATACGAAGAAGAGATGAAAGCCGAATAACAGCAAATGAGATGCGATTTATGCACCGTACAGCAGGCTACACAAAGTGGGACCATAAAAGAAATGAACTTATGGAAGAGTTGGATGTAGAACCCATTCTTCACCATATACAAAACTACCAGAACAACTGGAAAGCCCATCTGTAATGAATACCGTCTCATAGAATTCCAATAGCCTCCAGGCAAAATATTGCTAGGATGTCCAAAAAAGCCCTGGATGGATGGAAAATTCCTGTTTGAGACCGTAACAGGCCAGGTGGCCTAGTACTTGCATGGATGATGATGATGATGATGATTAAGTCAATTATGTTTCTTCCGTAGGGAAGTAAGTTGAGCAATTACATGCTAGGCCCCTCTGGTAAATCCAACTTACTTGCCTAAAAACAGAATGATAATTAGGCCATTATTAGTATAGGAGTGAACAGAAAATCCTGACACAATCAGGAATCCAAACATGCGTAATGTATAAATTGTAAATACCTCATAGTGTTAATTCTCACCGTAATTTTGATTAAAAAATGGATATAAAACCTCTCATAAAATCCCCCAGTAACAAAACTAATTATCCATTAGTTTAAAGACAAACTTCTTTCACAAAAACTTTAAACTGAAAAATATATACAACTGTTATTCTACCAGTTATATTATATGGATGTGAAACATGGACTCTTACTTTAAGGCAGGAAAGGAGATTACGAGTTTTTGAGAATAAAGTTCTTAGGAAAATTTTTAGGCCAAAAAAGAGATGAAGAGACAAGCGAATGGAGAAAACTACATAATAGTGAGCTACATGGTGTATATATATATATATATGTGTGATATGAAAAGAAAAATGAATGCTTGAGTTGGGATTTGAACTCGAGTCTCTAAACTCCGTACATTTAGCGCTCTAACCAACTGAGCCATTCAAGTATTTCCACACAAGGGAAGCCAGATATAATAAGAACAGTTAAGTCTCGTAGAGTGAAATGGGCAGGACATATGGCACCAGTAGTGAATGAAGAGCTGCATGGAATCTTCTTATAGGAAAAGGCAGAGGGAAAATGCCCAGTTGGTAGACCAAGAATGAGGTGGGAGGATAACATTTTTCATAATTGAGGGTAGTAGATTATACAGTGGATGATTGAAAAACAGTTAGCTCAGGATAGGGATGTATAGAGAGCTTATGTCTGCGCAGCCATAAACCTATGGGCCCAGTGAGTTAGTTAGCTATTTTTTAAAAATGAACCTGACAGCTTTTGGATTTAATAATAATGTTGATTGTGAAAACAAACTGCAAGCCATGTACCTGCATTGACACTCATGCATTCATGCACTGGCTTAAAGCTTGCTCTCTCGCATGCCATTCCCAGTCCTCTAGACATGTGTTTCAAACAGTGTTACCAACTATCCTTTATTTCTACAAGCAAACCATAGTTTAAAACTATCAATGACTTTGGAATTACAAATTGTTTAATATTGTGTGTGCTTACATTAGGATCCTTTACTTTTAACAAGGTTGTCCCCTTTTCCAATAAGATGCTTATGGTCCCTTGGTCCTGTTTTTGCCCTTTTCTTTAACTTGATAGCATGATGTGTGTTATATTCCGAAGGGAACATGTATGTAAACATGAAAGCATTTTGTATGGAGGACGTGGGAACTACGTGATGATCTTTATGGGAAAGCAGAACAGGGTTAGTAATATAATGTACGGTTAAAAAACTATAAATAGTTACCTTGTAGGTCCGTCTCCTCAACTTAAGTTGTTTTAAAACTCTGTAGGCCTTTTGGGACTAGTCCCATCATCAGCAGAAGGCATTAGGTCCGTACTTGTTGAATCACTGACTTGGTTGTGAGAATTTTGTACAGAGGATCGTATGGACTGGGTGTGTAATAAACAACATCGAGGAAATAAATGAATACAACAATAAAGGCATCTACAAATTAACATGTTACAGACTGCAATAAATTCCACATTCGGAAAAACCAACAGAAGCTTCAACATTAGATTCAAGGACATTTCAGAGGATTTCGTTTATAATGGAGGAAATCAAGTTACGCAAAACATTGTAATTCAAGCTGGACACCATATGCATAACATCGATAACACCCTCACAATAGTACATAGAGAAAACATTCCAAGGGAGGATAAATATACTGGAGGAAATCGCAATCCTAAGAGAAATCAACAACAACCTGATTCTCAATGAATACACACGCAGTTCCACACAATCCTCTGTACAAAATTCTCACAACCAAGTCAGTGCTTCAACACAGTACAGACCTAATGCATTCTGCTGATGATGGGACTAGTCCCGAAAGATCTACAGAGTTTTAAAATAATAATGACTAAGTTGAGGAGACGGGACCTACAAGCGTAACTATTTTATAGTTTTTAACCGTACATTTAATTACTGTGAACTAATACCTCAATGGAAACTTACCATGAATTTTAACTAGAACAGGTAGACTGTAATGAGCAAGATATATGCTACAAATGGGAAATGAAAGAGGGGCATGGAGATATCTTATAAGAAAATCAGAAGGAAACTGTTCAGATTAATGAGATGGGAAAATTGTATTAACCATGTAATAAGTTTTGTCTGTTCAATTGTTTCTATTAGACATATGTTTCAAGGCTTGTTAGCCATATTTCTGTAGTTACAGACTGGTTTTTTCCCAAGTTGTCAGCCCTGGATTTCAACTTCTGCTCCCTCTTTCTGTGGTTCAAAGAACTTGCTAATTAGGTTTCTCTCCCCGGGAATTTCAAAATTCATAATTAACAGATAAAATTTATTAGTAAGTAAAACATCATAATGTTAATAAATGAGTTGGAGAAAATGTTTTAAAATCTCACCTCACAAAGTTTCGTGTCTTCACAATACCGGTTTCAAAAGTATAGTATTACTTCCATCTTCACTCAAATTCCAAACTGTTGAAATTTCGTCATTAACACCATCTTTTGAACTGCCATCTGGTGTAGATTTTATGAACTTGTAGATTAAATTATTCTCATCAGGTATAACAAAATTCATTGCTTTATATTTATTCTTCTGAATGTATATCTTCTCCCAAATTTGAGAAAAAATTAGAATTAATTTGGGGGAAGATATACATTCAGAAGAATAAATATAAATCAATGAATTTCGATATACCTGATGAGAATAATTTAATCTCCAAGTTCATATAAATCTACACCAGATGGCAGTTCAGAAGATGATGTTAACAATGAAATTTCAACAGTTGGAATTTGACTGAAGATGGAAGTAATACTATACTTTTGAAACCGGTATCGTGAAGACACGCAACTTTGTGAGGTGAGATGTTAAAAACATTTTCTCCAACTCATTTTCTAATGTAAATACCTCATAGTGTTTCCTCCCGCTGTAGATTTAATTAAAATCATAATGTATTATTAATTAAAATATCATATTGTTACTTCGTGTTGTATTTTCAATCCTTGATCTTGGTTTGAGGGAAGTGTTTTATGAAGGGGATGGTTGGAAAATATTAGCCGAGGTAAGCGATGTATGCAGATTTTTTATTAGAAGAAACTTCTGGTAATTTGGACCCCTGTTTTGAATTTGTTGTTTTTCTTCTTTTAATTAAGGGGGTTTGAATTTTGTTTAATTACAGTGATTATCATTAGTGTTGTAAACTATGAAATAGCATTGTTATTTTATTCAAATATGGAAACATCTTCATAATTTATAAACTTTTTTCATTACAAGAAAGGTCCACTTTAATCTCCATATTCGGGTAAAAAGTGGGCCCCAGAGTCCCCCAACCTAGCTTTAGTCTATTTTTACGATTCCCTTTACTACTATTCATTTACACAGACCAGAACCCCAATAATGTGAAAAGATTTATGGCTGAATTCTCATTAAAAAGTGTTGATATTTATTTGTTTGAAAAATTATTGTGGATACAATAACATTCACACGTTCATTCAAACTGCAGGAAAGGGACGGTCTTTGGGTTTAGTAAAATTACAAGGATATGTAAATTAAAATAAGTGAGTTGATGGTTTTTACAGATAGCATCCTCATTGATTAAATATACGTATTAGTGTAAAGTGGACCCAGGTCCTCGTGGAGGGTCCACATTAACCGAATGCCTTTGTTATGTTTAATTAGTTTATACAAGCCAACCACGTCACATGATATCAAACCAAACCCGTCCAGTATATTAAAAACAAAAATTACATAATATAATATATTTAGGAGTTTTTTCAACATTTGTAAATTCAAACAGCAGAAAATAAGAATTGATTCTTAGCTTGAAAAACTTTTAAAGTGGTCATTTTCGTAAATATCAGAAATAAACTCTTCTTTGCACACAAAGATTAAAAGAAAGTGGCCTTGAATCCGTCAAAGTTGATGAGGAGAAGAAGTTAAAAATATTTTCTGTTCGAGGGCACAAACAATTAAAGAAGATATGAAAGGGTCCACTCAAACAGAAGGGTCCACATTACCTGAACTTCCCTATATTCATTTCATACATTTCAATGATGGATAAATTGTATTTGAAGATAAAAAGTTCCGGGTTCAAACCCCAGTCTGAGTGTTTAATTTTTCTCTTGAAATATTATGTATGGAGAGGTTATGTCCACACAGACATTAACAGAGGAGGCAAATTTAGGTAGAATTTTTTTATCACTCACCTCATATTGTTCTTATTTGACTATAAACTAGTTCGGAACATAGTTTCTGTTCCAACCTCAGTATCGTCACACCATTGTTCTGTCGTCCTGAAGAGCTGTCCTTCCCTCCTCCCATTGGCTGACTGAAAAAACTCGAAACCAGGTCATTCTCACTGGGAATTTCAAAGTTCATCAATTTCTTCTTTTCGCTCTTTTGAATGTAGATCTTCTTCCAAACAGTAAGTTCTTTTGGTTTTTCTATTTGTTTTAATAATTTAACTTCTTTCTCGATAAGATGTTTTTCAAGACCATGCATGGGCAGCCACTGCAGATTTTTCTACTTCCCCTTTCTTGACATTCTGAGATGTTCTTTCACTCTAGTTTTCAAATTTCTCAGGAATGTCAAGAAAGGGGAAGTAGAAAAATCTGCAGTGGCTGCCAATGCTTGGTCTGAAAAACATCTTATCGAGAAAGAAGCTAAATTATTAAAACAAATAGAAAAACCAAAAGAACTCGCTGTTTGGGAAAAGATCTACATTCAAAAGAGCGAAAAGAAGAAATTGATGAACTTTGAAATTCCCAGTGAGAATGACCTGGTTTCGAGGTTTTTTCAGTCAGCCAATGAAAGGAGTGAAGGACAGTTCTTCAAGATGACAGAACAATGGTCATGATGATACTGAGGATGGAACAGAAACTGTGTTCTGAAACTAGTTTATAGTCAAATAAGAAGAAACAATATGAGGTGAGTGATAAAAAATTGTACCTTAATGAATATACCTCACAGTGAGAATTCCTAAAATAAGTAGAGGAATAAAGTTGTGGGTCCCATGATATATATTACTTAACGTAAAAGTGGGCTATGGGTAATGAAGGATAATGTGGTAACACTGCATGTGGTTGTAGAGAGGGTTGTGTTTGTTATATAAAAGTGTTGGTGTTGTATGTCGTAGGAGCAGCGGCGGGATCAGGAAGAGAGGGCGTTGGCATTCCAGAGCAAGGGGCTTCTTCCTGCGAGTGTTTGCTTCAATCTGTCTCTGCAACTCAAACGGTGGCAAAGGCTCTTAATCGCACAGCTGGTTAACGTGTACAGTTTTTTTTTCCTCAGGTACATTCGATGAAGCCAGCAATGAATGTTCTAAATGACTGAGATAGTCTTCTATTTTCTTCCATACTTGACTCAGACTCATGGAGTGGCTCGTGACAGAGCTTGTGTTAGACTGCACCTACATGGCTCGTGTTACATACAATATTTTATTCCATGCTATGTCAACATTTTGTTATTTCTTATTAAAATAAATCAGTTATTTTGGTAATTATGAAGAAACAAGTGTTCAGTAAACGATGCTGATGAACTGTTCACATTTAAACCCATCAGCGTGTAGCGACGTGCACCGCCCACATGATTTCTATACTGGAACTAGTTCTTATTTTTCGGAAAGGTTCACTAAATAAATGATTAAATAATATCATTTTGTAGAGGAAAGATTACCTTTTATTAATAACGTAACTCATTTTCAAATTGTGTAATTTTGTTTTCTAACTTACAAATTTAAATGCCATTCCAAGGAATCCTGCTGCAGCTCTTCCCAGCTGATGGGTTAAATTCAAAATGGCCACCTTTCAACATTAGTAATAATACACTCTCCAGCTGTGTTTTAGTTCAGTTTGAATCATTCAAATGGATGAACAATTGAGATTGGTAAATGATAAAAGCTAGGTTATGTTGTGTGTGAGCCATTCTGAAACACCAACCACCACTTCTGACGCAAGATAGAATACATACGTTTAAAATCAAAGTCGCTTAAACTGAAAAGGCATATCTTTATATAAGCGTTAATTATGGTGAAAATAAACGCACATTTTTTTTGTGATCTCCATTTTGTAAACATTCACAAAATTCAATGATTGAATGAATCACTTCTTATTTACCTCATAGTTTATGCTTTTTAAACATGGGAACTGCAGTTTGCAAGAGGACAGCCTCTCATTTTCAACTGATATTATAATCAGAATTAAATTAATGTTTTTATTACCTCACCTCATACCTTTTTCTTCTATACTGCAGTTTCGGAACTTATCTCCATCATCAGTAGCCTCTGGTCGACCGGTGTTATGTCGTTTCTTGGCGGTTTTCTTCTTACTTCTATCGGTGGACCGGTGAACCTTTGGATCAGGTCAAAATTTGCAGGAGTTTCAAAATTCATGAGTTTATCTTTCTTGTTTTTTTGGATGTGGATTTTTTTCCCAGACTGTGAGTTCTTTTTGTTTATCTGTGTGTATGATTAGTTTTTGCCTTTTAAACTTATTTATTTATTTTCTTGTGTACCATGTTTTTTCATAACCATTTTCTATTGCTACTTTAATTATGTATTCTTTTTCTTCATATTTTTCTCGGTTCAGGGGTACATTCACCAATCTGTGTGTTAGACTATTGAATTCTGTGAGTGAAATGATTGAATCCTGATGCCTTAACCTTTTCACGCTGAGATATTTCCAGCCTTTAAAACCCTCCTTGCTCAAATGCAGGGAGAGAATATGGAAAAAGTTTATTTAGGTTCCTAAGAGATGGCAGTATATGCCTGCTTAGTTTGAAAGCAATGCAATACGTATTATATAACTAGCAGGCGTTTGGAGTGTTGAGAATGGATATACACACCCATAGCACGGGCAAGTATTTTCTTTGCCAACGGATATACCCGTTCGTAGCGTGAAAAGGTTAATGTACTTATCTTTATGTGTGTTCTTTCTGTATATTCCAAATTCTATCTTGTATTTTTCGTTTCTAGTTAGGTTTAGATCCAAAATGAAATTTGTCTGTCAGTTTCAGTTTCCATTGTGAATTTTACAGTTTTGCTCTGAACGTTCAGGATTTTTAAGGCATTTTCTATTTGTTTATGGTTTACAATAGCTTTTATATCGTTAACATATCTGTGCCAAAATTTGAAAATTAATGGGTGTCCCCTTGTTATTTTCTTTTCAAAACTACCCATGAATAAATTAGCCAGAAAGGGATATAGGGGGTTCCCCATGGAAAGTCCAAAATTTTGTTTTATTTTGTTTGATATTATAATATGAGAAGTTACAATATCAGTTGAAAATGAGAGGGACTGCAGTTGCCGTGTTCAAGAAAACATAAGCTATGAGGTAAGATAAAAAGTGACTCATTCATTCATAGAATGAGAACGTCACAATGTTATTTCCCATATTTAACTGTGAATTCACAAGATTATTTTATTCTACTGCATTACCCATTGTTATGAGGAACATCAAGTTTTAATAAATGTTTAAAATTGTCATTTTCCAGCACAAGACATTTTAAAAGTAATTTGGTCAAATTCAACCTAGTAATGTACTATATTTGGAAAGAGAAATATTTTTTGCTATACCGATATTTGAAACCAGGACCTTTGGCATTTTCCGGGCCAAATGCTCAACCAACTGAGCTACAGAGGAGATTTGCGATCTATATGGCAAATTTTATCTCTTTATACTTTGTAATCCATTCCATTCCCTTCCCTCGCACCAAATGCTTTGAAACCTTTGCTTTCTATCTTTAGCATATGGCGGCCTCTTAGTTAAGAAGACATTAACTGGGAATTTAACACTACTTTATAAAGCCAGTAGGGCTTCTGTTGATGTTTTTATTATTAATTTAACACTTCTCTCTGAAGGATAAATTATATTTGAAGAGAAAAAAATTTTGCCTAGACCGAGACTTGAACCCGGGACCTTTGGCTTTCCGGGCCAAATGCTCAACCAACTGAGCTACTGAGGAGAGTTGCGATCTAGATACAAATTTTTGTCTTTATACGTTGTAATTCCCTCACACCAAATGCTTTGAAACCGTTGCTTCTATCTTTGCATATGGCGGCCTCTTAGTTAAGAAGACATTAATTGGGAATTTAACACTACTTTATAAAGCCAGTAGGGCTTCTGTTGATGTTTTTATTATTAATTTAACACTTTGGCATTCCGGGCCAAATGCTCTACCAGTGAGAAGTGTTAAATTAATAATAAAAACATCAACGAAGTCCTACTGGCTTTATAAAGTAGTGTTAAATTCCCAATTAATGTCTTCTTAACTAAGAGGCCGCCATATGCAAAGATAGAAGCAATGGTTTCAAAGCATTTGGCATGAGGGTATTACAATGTATAAAGAGAAAAATTTGCATCTAGATCGTAACTCGCCTCAGTAGCTCAGTTGGTAGAGCATTTGGCCCGGAAAGCCAAAGGTCCCAGGTTCGAGTCTCGGTCTAGGCAAAAATTTTTCTCTTCAAATATAAATCAAATTAAGTAGTTGGGTTGGCAGTTTTCTACAGAATGACCAAAAGTATGTTTCTTTATTATATTGTTGCAGTGATACCATAATTACATTACAGGGGATTCTATGTAACACGCCAGTCTACGTAAATTCTATGTAACACGCCAGTCTACGTAAATATCAAATAATAACAAAAATTAAAATTATGTATAATAATTACATGGGAAATATATATATATCCATCCATCCATCCATAGTAATTCTGTCCGAGGGCAGGTCTTTCACTGTATTTTCATGCTATGCTTTGAAGCTTTACTATGGAATTGTAGGTGTGGTAGCTTCCCGTTGCTTTCCACACCAGTGAAGGATGATGATGGCTAGATGATTTTCAGGGACCATTTGGGCCCTAAGCTTCCTGACATTTGTCTTACAGGTGAGGAAAAACCCCAACCTGACCAGGAATCGAACCCGGGCCTGCTGCGTGACAAGGCAGCACGCTACCTCGAGACCACAGCAGTGGATTATATATATATATATATATATTTTAAATGTAAAATAAAAGACACAAGCGGGGCTCTGAGGACCAAGTCACGGCGGTATAACCATTCCATCAAGATACTGAGTAAATGCTGCACCTGTCCAGAGGCCTAAGGTGGCAACCCCACCACTGGACTAGCTCACTTCAGGCCAGTAACCTGTTGTGAGGACTTACCTTACTAAAAAGTCTCAAAGAAGATGTAAAAGGACTGCTCTAAATGATGGTGACCCAAATCTTAAATTACCAGCCACCAGGCAAGAGATCTTTGGGCAGACCCTTCAAACGTTGGATTGAGACCGTAACAGACCCCTAGGTCTATCACATGAAAGGAAGAAGAAGAAGAAGAAAATGTAAAAGACATATTGAAATTTAATTTGATGTTGAGGCAAAAGTAACCTAAAATATGCCATATTAACAATGGAGATGGGCTATATATTAGTAATTGCTAAAAAAGAATAGCCAACTTATGAGAAACATACTAACAAAAATTGAAAGTCATTGAGTAACTTTTTTTCCCTAATTTTGAATAAACATTAAGGTAGAATATGTTTATCACTCACCTCATATTGTTCTTCTTATTTGATTATAAACTAGTTTCGGAACATAGTTTCTGTTCCATCCTCAGTAACATCACGACCGTTGTTCTGTCGTCTTGAAGAGTTGTCCTTCTCTCCTTCCATTGGCTGACTGAAAAAACCTCGAAACCAGGTCATTCTCACCGGGAATTTCAAAGTTCATTAATTTCTTCTTCTCGCTCTTTTGAATGTAGATCTTTTCCCAAACAGTAAGTTCTTTAGGTTTTTCTATTTGTTTTAATAATTTTGCTTCTTTCTCGATAAGATGTTTTTCAGACCATGCATAATTGAATAAACATGTTGCAATTGGCTCTAGTGGAAACTTGGGTAAGACTTGAATAAACATGTTGCAATTGGCTCTAGTGGAAACTTGGGTAGACTTGAATAAACATGTTGCAATTGGCTCTAGTGGAAACTTGGATAAGACTTGAATAAACATGTTGCAATTGGCTCTAGTGGAAACTTGGATAAGACTTGAATAAACATGTTGCAATTGGCTCTAGTGGAAACTTGGATAAGACTTGAATAAACATGTTGCAATTGGCTCTAGTGGAAACTTGGGTAAGACTTGAATAAACATGTTGCAATTGGCTCTAGTGGAAACTTGGGTAAGACTTGAATAAACATTTTGGCTCAAAAGCAGTTCAACTCAACCTTGATTTTTCAGTTTATTGTTGTAAACTACAGCTCTTCTTCTGTATTTACAAACATTTTATAATATTTTTAATTTTTTAAAACAATTTTTATAACATCATTTGACAATTTTAAGTATTTATTTAAATATGCAAAACACTAATATTATGACACTGTTAGACAATATTGTGATGCTGACTGATATTTTCTTCACAGAGCATATTACTTAGTCTATGATTTTCTCTCTTCTTCAATGTTACACCCAGCGATAACCTACTAACAACACACTGGTGGGTTATCGATGGTTGAAACGATGTTAGGAATTGATAAGTTAGTGTACATCCATTTTTAATGAACGTTTGGTAATTTCAATATTATTAATATATTTCTCTAAAATAGATTTGGGGTTTTATCACAAAGATTGGTCATTCATATTTCACAGTGACATGCTGCCATCTAGCATAAGCCGTATAAACTTTAGTACGATATCGATAATAATCAATATGTGGTGAGCAGCGATAACCCACTAGACCAGCATGATAATTGATATGGTTTGATGGTGGGTTATCGCTGGCTCTATGATCTCTGGTGCATGTGCACTGTTGTTTTATAGGACTTTGAAAATATATTGGGTAAGTTAAAGTGCTGTTTCTCTAACATTTTAACAAACTTATCACTGACAATCAGTTGTTATCCAGTGCAAGATTCATAGACTGGCCCATTGCAAAGAATAGCCAGATTTGAAATCTAGATATGAAATTTGTGTTTAAATATTTTCCATTTTCGTATATAGAGGTGATGGTTGGCTCACACATAACCTATTAAAATGGTTGAGAAAGATAAAATAATTCACCTATAGTTTTTATTATTATATTTTTCATATATTGTTTCTTCATAATTACCTAAATAATTGCTCCATGTAATAATTTTTGAAGAGAAATGAAAACAAATGACTGTTGTAAATGAGGAAGATGATGAGTATTGTTTGAGAGATGTGCAGTTGTTTGTTGTATTGTTTGGTTTTGTGTCTATATCATAAGAACTGTATCTTTGTAGGCTTTGGAATTAAGAGTTTGGTAAAA
This sequence comes from Diploptera punctata, assembly GCA_030220185.1. Lineage (NCBI taxonomy): Eukaryota > Metazoa > Arthropoda > Insecta > Blattodea > Blaberidae > Diploptera > Diploptera punctata. The sequence goes on along the minus strand of JASPKZ010006966.1, from coordinate 10,117 downwards.
AGAACGTTTGTAAGATAGAATTCTGAAGTGAATATGACATAGTGTGAAATGAAATGTATTTTAAAATATGGCTATTTATTTCACAGTTATTGGAAGATTTAATCAAAATATAATTTTTTTATTTAGCAGACATGCTATATGAAAAGCTCAAATTAATCTTTTTTTTTGCACAAAAGACCAATATAAAACCAAGTGATGCCATTAAATTGACCAAAATGCAATTATATTATTCAACTGAAATATTGACAATCTCAAATATATTTCTGGAAACAAATAACTTATAGGAAGTATTTTATCATAATGTACTGTAAGATATGGTATGTAACTGAATGCCTTATGAAGAATAGAACAGAATTTTCATGGCTTACATTTTATCATAACTTGCTGAAACCTCAACTCAGCTAAACCTTGTGCTATTAGTGAATTATTTTTGGTAGTAATTGAGATCAAGCATTGATCTTAGGGATTCCAGTGCCGATGACACTCTATAGTTTCTTCAAAGAAAAATAACAAAAAATGCAGAAATTATTGTAGCAGAATGGCTTGAGGTAAATATATACGTGGGTTTTTGTCTAAAAAAAGCATAAAAATTGAATGAGAAATTGAGATAGAAATAACCTAGAAAATATGATATTAACATTATTTAAATGTTGAAAGATAGCTATGAATTATGGGTAGAACAGGATAGCCAACTTATAGGAATATGCTAAAACTACAACCCAGATTAGTCTTCAATATAAAAATATATATTTATTTAATATTTGTAGGAAAATGACACTATGAGATTTCTTTTAATTATAAATGAGTTGATTGTTTTTGACTAACTTCATATTTCAAGAAATATGAGGTGAGTCAAAATAACCAACTCATTAATAAATAATAAATTTAACCAAAATAACTCAAATTGACCTTATATTTGTCCTTATTGTGTAGCATAAGTTACAACTGAACTGAATGGTTAAGATTTATTGGCGATTCTTTACAATGTGTGGTGCAAAAAAAATGTTATAAGTTACAATCATACACCATGTGCATGTGCCAAGAAACGTGAAGTGGTTTACACTATGTAATCACGGGATGCAGCCAACATATACATGATATTTAACGAACCTAGAACCTAACCTAATGCAATTTAGTACTCTAACCTGTAAATGACCAACCTAAAAGCTAACCTAATGCAATTTAAGCAGTCTAATCTGTGAAAGAATGCAACACCCAAAAATAAATAGTAAGTTCTGAAATTCTGAAGTGTATATGTACTGTTAATTAGTACATACTCTAAGTTGGCTGCACTGGAACACATCTTTGTTGTTGCATAGAATATTTGTTAAAACCAGTATGGCTCCCCCATCTTCATGCTACGTATGTAGTTAAAATTATAGAAAAAATATATTGAAATAATCGTTTGGAAAAAATGTAATACTCATTGTAAATGGTGGGAAACAATTTGAAAAATGGAACCCTAAGAATAAAATTTGAGAGAAGTTTATGAAGGAATTTAAAGTCATGTCACAGGTTGTAAGATAGCTGATTTAATTAACAAAAGAAAGATATATTCTGTAAACTACCAAAATCGCACCATAAATTTACTTAAGAGAATCTGCAGTTTGTGCTTGGTGGAGTTTTGTTAATACTGTACTATCAAAACAAGTAAATCATGTGACCATTGGGATTCACAGCAAAGCCAACTGGTAGAGGAGCATAGTAGTATGTTTGTTCTCTACGAAGTGTGGCTTGATCCCAGAATTGTACCTCAGTAGCTCAGCAACAGAGCATCAGTACATAAAGCTGGGCTCAAATTACAGCTGAGATGGAAATAGTAATGTTAACTATAAAACAGACAATAGACAGCTTATCTGGAAGCACTAAAATGTATTGTTTGCCATGAAAATATCTGAAGTTAGGTAAATGCCTTGAATGTAAAATGGTATAAAATATATAAATTAAGCAAATATTTAATTAGTTAACAGCAATGCACTTAAAACAAACTGGTTGCATTTTTGGATTTAGAACATTGGTTATCCATTTTAGTTTGAATAATTTCTCTGATGGGGCTGCCATATTGTAAATTTTATAAGCGGGGCTCCCACCTTCTTTTAATGCATAGAAGGTGCTGGACTTGCAGAAACTGCATGACGGACTTTTGTGTGTGTCTTTATAGTTCTGTGTTTTGGATTCAGATGTCCTCTTACTTCTTAAATTCCATGTCGGATCTCATCACACCCATTTGTTTAGTCTATTGTATGGCACGTGGACCGGATTCTGTCAAAAAGGAACCAAGCCGCAAGATAACTGAAGTGTGGAAAATGCAATTAAAGTCAATAAAAATAAATTCACAAATAAAAATAAACATTTACTTATTATGTTTTATTATTAATTTTTATCGGCCACGGTGGACTAGTGGTTATGCTCTTTGCCTCTGGTCCCGAGGGTCGCGGGTTTAAACCCGGCGGGGGTCGATGGATTTTTTAGGATGGAAAAATCCATGGAGCAAGTCCTCCGGGAGGGACTTTAAAGCCATAGGTCCCGAGTCTGAAGATTTTCAGGCTCGTAAAAGATCCTTAAGCCTGAATGAAAAGGCCTCTAAGCAAAATTTACCAAATTTTCCCGTCCTAGAACTACCTTGGTTTCCTAGATGTCAGTATGAGGCAGAACGCTGACCACAGACCACTCAAATGACATCTATACAAAAACAAGTGTAACTAAATTAGTATGGTTCAAATTCTTCCCTATAGGGGAAGAGCACCTAAATCTCTGTTAAGGGAAACATGGGCTTACAAGAAGATTAGTAATTTTATATTTCTCATTTGAAGGATAAATTATATTTGAAAAAAAAAAAAGCCCGTCTGAGCGTATAATTTTTCTCTTCAAATATAATTTGTCCTGCAATCAGAAATATGAAATTACTAATAAAAACATTGAAAGAAACCCTGATGGTTGTATAAGTAGTGTCTAAATTCCCAATAAATGTCTTCTTAAAAAAAGCCCCATTTGCTTGATAGAGCAAAGGCTCGTGGCATACGGCGATCAGGAATTAACCATGTATAACAGATAAATTTGTGTTTAGATTGGAGTTTCCAGATAGCTCAGCAGAAGAGCATTGACCTAGAAAGCCAAAGGTCATGGGTTCAAACTCCAGTCTAAGCATATACTTTTTCACTTCAAATATGATTTACTTATTACTTCAATTAACAAAATGTCAGAGAACTTCTATTTTATGAGAAAGATGTAAACTCAACTTTTTCTTCTTAATTCATCCACCATTTTGGTCTTGAGGTAGTGAGCTGCCTTGTCACACAGCGGGCCCGAGTTGAGGTTTTTTCGGGTTTTTCCTAACCTGTAAGACAAATGCAAGGAAACTTTAAGGCCCAAACGTTCTTTGATCATCATCATCATCATGTTATGCCTTTTAGCAAATTCTGAAGGAATAAAACTATTGAGGTTTTTCTCATAAAAGATTTTTGAAAAAAATTTACATGTCTTCTAGTTGGCCACAATGGTTTAGTCCCAGGGGTCATGGAATCGTACCCAGCTGGGGTTGATGGATTTTTAGAATGGAAAAATCCAATAGACAAGCCATTTGGCAGGGATTGTAAGCCATGGGTCTCGATTCTGAAGATTTTCAGGCTTGTAAAAGAACCCCAAGCCTGAATAATAAGTCCTATGTGCAAAATGTAACCAACCTTCCTCCATCCAAGTGATATGTTACTTACCTACTAGATATATCATTATGGTGATGTGCTAACCACATGCCACTTGTTGAGATCTTTAAGTCAGTAACAATATCTAAATTAGCCTGGTTAAGAAACTCCTGCTACAGAGCAGTCGTGTCCCCACTCGGGATGTATGTTCTATCTTGTAGACACCATAAATGACTATGAAAAAATATGTGTGTATACATACATACACCATATATATGTCTGTTGAGAGTTAAGTCCGCCGCTGTGGCCTTGAGGTAGCGTGCTGCCTTGTCATGCAGTGGGTCTGGGTTCGATCCCTAGTTGGGACAAGCTTCCTGGGTGAAGTTTTTTCTGGGGTTTTCTTCATCTGTTAGACAAATGTCAGGAAGCTTTAAGGCCCAATGGTCCCCGAACATCATCTGGCCATCATCACCATCCATGCTGTGGAAAGCAACGGGAAGCTACCACACCTATAATTCCCTAGTAAAACTGCAAAACATAGCACGGACACTATAGGATGGAACACTATAAAATAAAAGAGTCTAGTGGCTGCAATTTTTTTTTTGATGTCAAACTCTGCGTGTAGCATAACAATGTTGTTCTTGTAAGCCCATGTTTCCCTTAACAGAGATTTAGGTGCTCTCCTCCTACAGGGAAGAATTTAAACCATACTGATTTAGTTATACTTGTTTTTCGTATAGATGTCATTTGAATGGTCCGTGGTCAGCATTCTGCCTCATACTGACATCTAGGAAACCAAGGTAGTACTAGGATGGGAAAATTCGGTAAATTTTGCTTAGAGGCCTTTTCATTCAGGCTTAAGGATCTTTTACGAGCCTGAAAATCTTCAGACTCGGGACCCACGGCTTAATGTCCCTCCCGGAGGACTTGCTCCTTGGATTTTTCCATCCTAAAAAAATCCATTGACCTTGACCGGGTTTGAACCCATGACCCTCAGGACCTGAGGCAAGGAGCATAACCACTAGTCCACCGTGGCCGATAGCATAAAAATCAATTAAAAAAAAACAGGTGAAATTTGTTTACGAGTGAAATTGGAGAGTAGGATTTCACTTAAAACAAAAATTAAAAAATTACTCTGGTGGCTGGAATTTTTTAGTGTTTGCAACAGAACTCTGTATGTACTATTGAAATAAAACGAGGAAAGTTCACTCCTAAAATCATCAAAATTTGATCATTAGAAGTTGGGATTATCTGAAACCGAAATAAAAAAAAATCACTATTATTTTCACTGCAGTCTGACACATTTATGTAACTGACATAACAAGTTAGTGTTTTGAAAATGAAGAAAGTTGTATTCAGTAAACAAACAAAATCAGAACGTGAATTTGTTCATGTGCGACGGACTTTTTGTAATGTCAGGTTTTTGTTGTACGATATGGCAGCCCTGTGTTACACTACGTATGAGGATAGAGCATGTTGCAGAGTCTTGTGTATAACGAGTTTAGCGCTGTTAAGTTGGTATGCTGTAGTCATAGTGTGATTAGAAATATGTGTCTCGAAATTATTGTTTCACACGATAATGTAGAATTCTGGTCATGTGCTGCCTGTACATTAGAACAACTTGCAAAATAAGTTATTTTTATTGTAAAATATTTGTAGAATTCAATTTAAATAATCTCTTAAGTTCATTAATTCTGTTAGAGAAACTGTAAGTGTGTGTTTTAAGTGTAGTCGACTGCAAAGACATTTAAAAAGCAGTTTGTATTTAACCCATTCGCCTCGACTTGCCGGCAGTTAAACGGCCTTTAACTTAGAAGACGAGGTACACTTGCTTAACTCTACTGTTACATATTTTACAATATTTTGTACATCCCTTGACAGGACCATCTTTTTTTAAATATTTATGAATAGTAGAGGAATGTGGTTTGGCCTTCACCCTTATTCTGATCTGAAGTACCGTTATCTTTTGTTTGTTTTGAATGTCTCAAAATAAATATAATTTACGGTAACGTAAATCCGGTTTCTGGGGAAATATATTGAGCATTTTAACCTGAGGCAAATGGGTTAAAAAACTTATATCTCTGTTTATAATTACCTCATATTATTATTTTAAAAAAAGTTATAATTAAGGGGATATTTAGCTTTAAAATGTGTTTTTTAATTTTAATCAAAATTACAGTAAAAAAAAATACAGTTTATAAGATTTAAATAAAAATATTTTATACCTCACCACATATCCAGTCTTGTAATTATACCGGTTTCGAAGCGCTTCATCTTCAGTAATTTGTTTTGTTGAAACCGGTATAATTAGAAGACTGGATGTGAGGTGAGGTATAAAAATTGTAATATTCTTCTTCTTCTGCGCATGAAAGCTGGCAGCTTGTTGTGTGTTCATTCACTAGAGGTCCTGAGGTATGGTGACGTCCTTCCCATCATAGTTGTGGTCTTCCTAATGGCCTTTTCTGCTGAGGTGTCCAGTCATGTACTTTCTACTGTTCTCCATTCTATCTATGTGATCGTTCCAATTTACTCTTCTATCATTTATCCAGAGGTTTATAGGTTCAATTTCACATTCTTCTCTAATAACAGAGCTGTGAATTTTCTCTCTCTACGATTTTCCTTAAAACTTTCATTTCTGTTGTTTCATTGATTTTTTTATTTTCTGAGTTTCTGTTCGGCATTCACAACCATATGTTAGAACTGGTCTTATGTCAGATTTGTAAATTGTTACTTTTGTATCTATTCTTAAATTTTTATTTTTCCAAACAATATTGTTTAAACATCCCAATATTTTGTTTACATTATATGCTTGATGGAAGGATTTCATCTGTTATTCTGTTGCTGCTATTAATTTCTATTCCTAAATATTGAATTTCATGACCTGTTCTATACTTTTTCCTTCTATTTCTAATTTAACACGTCGTGGGTCCTTGGATATTGCCATTGATTTGCTTTTATTTGTTGAGATTTTCATGTTATATTTTGCTGCAGTGATTCTAAATTTGTGCAATAGCATTTGTAAATCATCTTCACTTTGTGCAATTAGAACTGTGTCGTCAGAATAGTTTATTATCTTCAGCTCTTTGTTACCTTTTTTAATCCCTTTTCTAACTTCAACTTTTAGTTCTTTGATAATTTCATCCATTATTAGTGTGAACAATATGGGACTTAATGAGTCTCCTTGTCTTGTTCCTAGCTGGACTAAAATTTCTTTAGATTTACTGTTCATATTTGATAGTTGTACTGTTTCCTGAATAAATTTCTTTGATGATTGCTATGATGTTTTTAGATACATTCTTGTTTTCTAATATGTTGAGTATGTCATTTAATCTTACCCGATCAAATGCTTTTTCTAGATCCACAAATCATAGGAATACTGGGATGTTAAATTCAATAGCTTTTTCTGTAGTCTGTTTTAATATAAAAATGGCATCTGTGCATGATCTTCCTTTTCGAAATCCATGTTGTTCATCTAGATGAAAATTTTAATATATAATACTTAAATTAAACCTCATAGTGATTTTTTCCTGTAAAAGTTCAATTACAATTTATAAATTTTTGCCGAGTCTGCTAGTGTGCATATAAAGTATCTCCTTAATTAACACAACAATTGGTAATTGGAATCAGGGATATGTTGTTTTTATTGCAAGCTTCTTGACAGCTGACTTGTTGCACTTGGGACCAGAAGGAGGACAACACAGAGCAATAAACATAATTGATATAAAAGTATAACGGACTTCCACACATTGTCAGCCATTGATCAAGCAACTGTGACACTATTAAGTTTAATATAAACTATCTAAAACTATTTTTTAAAAATACAATAGGAAGTAACATTAAGAGGTTTTATGATGAAAGTTAAAATTAAATTGTACCTGTTGGTAGGTGCCGTCGTCCTCAACTTTGTTAATATATTGTATATAAAATTAACTGGAGCAGTTTTGGAAGTTATCTTCCATGTTCTGCAGGTTGAGCTTCCGTTACTCGTTGTTGTGTTTGGTGACCCCAGTCAAACCCATTATATGAAATCGTCAAAAACAAGTCAGTTGCTGCTACAAACAGTTGGAGATTACATCATCATACACAACAACAACAAGTAGTGGAAACTCAACCTGCAGAAGATGGAAGATAACTTCCGAAAGCGCTCCAGTTAATCTTATATACAATATTTTAACAAAGTTGAGGATGACGGCACCTACCAACAGGTACAATTTAATTTTTTAACTTTCATCATATGTCTTCACTTCAACGGAATTTGATATGAATTTTGCTAGTATTGATTAAGAGGTTTGTTTAATAATTAAAACATTTTGTCTATTTATTCTTACCTCGTAGAGTTGTCTTTGTTGAACATATGTTTCAGGGCTAAGAACATATGTTAAACAAAAACAACTATAAGAGGTAAAAATGAATAGACAAAATGTTTTAATGAACTAAAACAATTTTGATGTTATATTTTAAATTAACGTTTTCCAGAATTTGATACAGTTTTATTTTACATTCGAACCCTGGATTGAAAGGAGAATTAATTTGATGTTCCTATTGGAAGTTTGAGTGGTGTAACAGTTATCGCACTGACATACAGAGTCAGAGATCTGGGGTTTGACGCCTGGTTTGAACATAATTTTTCATTCTAAAATACATAACTAAAACAAATTATATGCAGGTTGAGTGTTTATCGTTTAACAGTTATAACTAACTAACTCACTGGCACTGTAGAACTCATAGGTTCATAGCCATGCAGACATAAGCATCCCCATCATGAGCTGTTTTTCAATCTACTTCCTTCAAATCATGGTTAATGTTATTCTCCCACCTCATTCTTGGTCTACCTATTTTACATTTTCCTTCTGGTTTTCCTAGAAGAAGTTTCCATGCCTCTCTTTCATTGCCCATTGATGTCACATGTCCTGCCCATTGCAGTCTGTGAGACTCTACCTTTATTAGTTATAAATGCGAGCTTGATGCATCTGTAGAGGTTATGAAGGCTGACAATGTGTTGGATCAAATCTTTAACTTTTTAACAAATTTAAAATTTTTCCTTCTGGTTTTCCTAGAAGAAGTTTCATGCCTCTCTTTCATTGCCCATTGATGTCACATGTCCTGCCCATTGCAGTCTGTGAGACTCTACCTTTATTATTATAAATGCGAGCTTGATGCATCTGTAGAGGTTATGAAGGCTGACAATGTGTTGGATCAAAATCTTTAACTTTTTACAAATTTAAAATTTGAAAAAGAGAAATTAGGAAAAAATAGAGATGTCTAGAACAGGGATTGGCAACCTATAGCTCACAAACCAAGTATGGCTGTTCTAATTAAAGCTAAATGGTAAAGATAACCCTATAGAATCCTACTTACTTAGGGACGGCGTGATTATTTCTCACGTCTGGAGTGAGTCAATGTCAGTTTTCTCTTCGTTATTGAGTTTCATTTAGTGTGCTTGCCTACATATTGGTTCTTAAGCACTTTTCTATGCCTCCCTTCTTGTTCAGTTTGACCTGACTATAGTTGCCCATCTGCAGCCTCTCTTTTCCCCAGTTACATGTCCTGCACTGTTACAGCATAGACCAGCAGGTCCTCCCCACTTGAGTTCCTTCACCTGTAAATCATTAAGTGTATTGAAATGCAGAATGTCTCAATGTTACCCTCCACTATATTAGTAACACTGTTTTTAAATTTAAAATAATTTCTATATCATCTCACCTGATAATCTGTCTTCTGTGTAGACCGGTTTTGGAACAAACTTTGTTCTATCTTCACTATTTACAGAACCATTGTTCAGTGAAACAGAAAAGAAATTGAAAACAGAGCGAAGGAACACCTTAAAATGTTAAAAATGGGGAAGTGGAAAAAATCTGCAGTAGCTGCCCACACTTGGTTAGAAAAACACCAAATTGAAAGAAACATTAAATTAATAAAACAAATTGAAAAACTTAAGAGTTTACTGTTTGGGAAAAAAATCCACATTCCAAAAAAAAAACCAATCGAGAAGAACACAAACAGTTTTTAAACTAGAAAGCTGGGTAATGAAAACCAACTGAGCATCAACATGCAGAAGACCGTCTGATGACATTCAGAAAAGGAGGGCGAACATCACTTGGCAAAGATTGTGTCCTTTAATGGAGAGATAGAAGCCATTCGAACAGCACTTTTCCACCTCACATGTAGACCAGAATCCCTTCTCTAATGTTGTTATCCTATCAGATTCACAAGCAGCACTTACTGCAATTGCAAACTATTTAACAGCGGCTGTAGCAAAGAGTGCAGGAAATTCATCAACACCAGCCTTATTTGCTTCCAAAAGCGAGTTGCCACTATAATGGATACCATCACACTGTGGGATCACAGGAAATGTAGCTGCAGATCTTCTTGCAAAACGAGGCACTCAAATTCTACAAGCCCCATGAAAGAAATTCCTTACCATAGATCTGCCACTGCTATCCACGCCAGATAAAATCTGAATACCTCTGGCAATT
>JASPKZ010006965.1:0-14308 GCA_030220185.1 Diploptera punctata | reverse complement strand
CAATAGAAGAGTATTTATGCACACTTTATTATCCATTCTTATTCCTGGATTTACTAAAACTTTCCATTTATTTAAAATATAGTCTATATATATATATATATATATATATATTAAACAAAGTGGGTGATAAACTACATCCTTGTCCTAATCCAGTATTTGTTTTGATTGCATCTGTTCTTTTGAATCCGGTATCTATAATTATATTTGTGTCTTCATATATTTATACTCTGTTATTGTTTTTGTAAGTGGACTTTTTTCTCATTCATTTTGAGAATTTTCCTCATCATTGAGGGTTTTTCTCCAAACAACCTTAGTAATTAACATGAATTAAAAAAATATACATAAATGAATACGGACTTATAGACTATCAGTTTGCAACAAACATTCACGAATTTCCCTTATTTAAATATACATCGTTCTCTGACCTCTGTGTCTTCATCTGTTACAACACCAAATTTCCTCATGAATTATGAATGTTATTCTTCCAGAATGTTCTTGGTCTTCCTTTTGTGCTCCTTCCTTCAATTTTCCATGTATAGATAGCCTTTGGCAGTCTTCTATCCAGCATTCTTCTTACGTGTCCATACAATTTTAGTCTTCTGTGTTTAATCTCATCCATTATACTTCTTTCTGTATTCATTCGTTTTCTAATTCCAGTATTTCTAACTTTTTCCAGTAGTGATTTTCTGGCAGCTCTTCTCCAAAAATCCATTTTAACTGCAGTTATTCTGTTGACAGTTGTTGTGTCATTGTCCATACTTTTGATCCATATAACATTAAACTTTGTAGTATGGACTTATATTTTAGTTGTTTTGTGCTGTTAATGATTTTTTACTCCATAGTGTAGAGTTTAACATTCATATGTTTTTCTACCATTACTAATCCTTTTTGCTATTTCTTTATTTGTCTTTCTTTATTTTTTTCTAAAAGTGTATAAAACACTGGTTCTTCCAAGTCGTTTGTATGGTATCGAAGTATGAACGTTGAAACAGAAGATATACGGAGACTTAGATCTGCTGAAATCAGATACTTTCGGAGGACTGCAGGATGCACACTACTAGATCACAATAAATGAAGAATCTTAGAAGAATTACACATGGAACCTTTAGAAAACAAAAATTTCTGATTATAAGTCAAGATGGAGGGGCACGCCGTAGCGTAGTGGTTAAGGCACTGAGCTACAAGCCGGAGGGTCGAGGGTTCAAGTCCCGTAGGGGTAAGGATTTTTAAACTGACCCAAACCCTCTGGCGGCACTATGGCCCTGGGGTCGACTCAGCCTCTAACTGAAATGAGTACCAGACGCTTGTTCTGGGGTAAAGGCGGCCGTCACGCAGGGCTGACAACCCGGCTGACATAAAGTGCCGATTGTCTAGAAAAAGTGGGAGCCTTAATCTCCTACTACCCCAAGGGCCTCCGGGCCTGTTGTGGGATCACTTTACTTTACTTTATAAGTCAAGATGGATGCAACATGTTCATCGAATGGAATATCACAGGATACCCAAACAAATGTTAAGATATCAACCTGCAGGCAGAAGAAGACCAGGACGTCCACTCAAAAGACTTTTTAATGGTGTTTCTCTTGAGGCCGAAACAGGTCAACAAATGGCCTAAATTCGTGTATGTCCTATTATGATGATGATGATATTTTTTCTCTAGTAATATTAATTTGATTTATTTTAAGTTCAATTCAAGTTTTAAAAATATTAATTTGTACTTCATTATTCTATATTATGATCTTATATATAGACCTAATGAAAATGGACGCTAATGACAAATTAGGGATATTTTGAAGAAGTGGCTGAATTCAAACCTAGGAAGAATAATTACAAAAAGGAATGAGATGCAGAAAGAAATTGAACATAGCCCTAGGTTCAATTCTGAAAACGCATGCTATTATGCATTATAGGGGCTTTTTATCATCCGATTCCTCTAAAAAAAGTTACACTAAAAATACAGGGTGCAGGATAAGTCAGTTAACCAAAAGTGCAAATATATTATTTTCTGTAACTTACAACATCTACACAAAAAAACAACTACCGAAATTGTTCAAAGTGATCTCCATTGTTGTTTAAGCAGTAGTGTTTGAGATTATATTCTGAACGTCCCGTATTCAAATCCCACTTTCAACTAATCTCATTCTCTTCCTTGCAACCATGTAGAATTACACATCTGGGATGAAAAAGTTACAAATAAATTAGTGAAATACGCTGTCCCTATTCAGCCGAAAGTTACTGTCCCTATTCACCCAAAATGCAGCTTTTCAATTTCAATAGATTTTCGACAAAGACGGGAATTATCGCTGTCTCTTTGGAGATAAACACTTAATAATCCAGAAAAATGAATTCGTAATCGTACTATTAGTTAATAAGTGACACGCGTAATAAAAAACGAAAATATTAAATGTACGAAGCTCTTATTTCACTCACATGGAACTCCAGTTTTTTGCTCTGAAATAATCAGATAACCAAACGAGAACCAAAATGCCATACAACTGATTTTGATACATGAAATACAGAAGTTAGTCGATAGGTCCCAGAGCTTTGCTGGGAGTCTTAGATTCTAGTGAGAGAACAACATTTAAAAGTGTCCCTATTCAGCCCGCATCCCGATTCTGCCGAGTTTACACTACCTCTTCTTGAGTTCCGAACTCATAGATGAGGAAAAAAATACGACGAATGCTCTTATATGTCTGAGAATCAATTCCAATCGCCGCGCCGTCGGAAAGCTCGCTGTACTGTAACAATGGACCCAAACTTAGAAAACTGCAGCACACAAAATTACACTGTGACACAATCATGAGAAATAAAATTGTTGCTTTCAGGATATGTAACTTTTAACTTTTTTTTATCTTCTTCTTCGGCTTTCCCCCACTTATAGGTTTGCCGTCTTCAGTTTCCATTTATCTCTATCATTCCAATCTCCCTCTTCCAAATTCCGATCATCCATTATAGTTCTGACGTAGTTTTCCATTTCCATCTTGGTCTGCCACGTTTATTTCTTCCAGGGGGTGACCATTTGTATATATTTTTTGGCCATCTTTCATTTTCCATTCTTTGTACATGGCCATACCATTTAAGTGTTTGATTTTCAATCCTCTTAACAACAGATGTGGTGACATTCATTTGTCTCCAAAGGAATTAATTTCTTATTTTATCCTGTCTTGTTTTTTTACAGGCTTCTTCTAAAATAATCAAATTCAACTGTTCTAATTTTGTTCTTTTGTAATTCCGTCAAAGACCAAGTTTCATTCCATATGACAAAATATTCTGTATTATGCTCTTATAAATTTTCATTTTAGTTTCCTTTGTAATATTTTTATTCCAAATTATTCCATGTAATGTCTCAGTTGCATTTTTTTATAATAAGAAAAATATACGCATCCACTCTCGTTTGTAAAGCAACACCAACCATATAAGACCACGTCCATCATTTATAGACACGGTAGTATTCATTCATTAAATTTTAATATAGGCTTACTCTAACAAACTCCATTCTTCCATCTTTTACAATCATAAATATGCAAATTAAAGCGTTCCTACTACAAATCTCAGGAAGCCCTAGGGGCAACAGGAGATTAGGGATAGTAGGAGGTTATGGCTCTCACCTTTTCAGAGATTGGTACGAGATGTCAGCCCTGCGTGATAGGCTAAAAGTCTACCCCAGTTCCATGGTGTTCCTAGAGGGTTTAGAGCAATTTAAAAATTCTAACCCCATCAGGACCCTACCTTTGACCTTCCGGTGTGTTGCCTAACATATTTCCTTAACCACGCTACGGCGTTCCTCCGCTAATATTCACCTAAATCTCTCAAAATCTCTCTTTTATGCAGCTTCAATTTTCTGTTTAACTTTTATGATCGAATTTCACACCAAATCTAATTATGGGCTTTTTATCAGATCATTGTTTTACAGTTTTAGAAATTTGTTTGAATTAAATTGTTTACTTAAATAAACAAATCATGCACAAATTAAGGTTGTAATTAAACTTATGTACAATAAAGCAAATATGACCACGTGTGTTGCGTAAATAGTAATAACAGTAGTAATAATAACTAACTAAATCACTTGCACTATCGAACCGGTAGGTTCACGGCCGCGTGGACATAAGCTCTCTATACATCCCTATCCTGAGCTAAAGTTTTCCAATCATTCCCTGTATAATCTACTTTCCTCAAATCATAGTTGATGTTAATCTCTTGGTCTACCAAGTGAGCGTTTTCCTTCTGGTTTTCCTACAAGAAACTATGCAAAATCTTCTATTTTAAGGGAGGAGAAAATATTACCACTAGGCCTATTAGAGCATACACTTCTAAGGAAGAATTTTGACCAATGATAGACGAACAAACAAGTTAATATTATTGTCACACTTCATTCTACCCTACCTAGTGGGCGTTTTTCCGTCTAGTTTTTCTACCAAGAAGTTTCCATGCCTCTCTTTTATTCCCAATTGTCCCGCATGTCCTGCCCCTTGTAGCCCAAGAGATTTAACTGTTTCTATTACATCTGATTTCCTATAAAGATCATGTAGTTCACTGTTAAACAGTCTTCTCCATTCTCCCGACCGGTTCATCTCTCTTTGGTCCAACATTTTTCCTAAGAAATTTAGTCTCATATACTCGTAATCTTTCCTCCTCCCTTAAAGTAGGAGTCCATGTTTTGCATCGATATGATTTAACTAGGAGAAAAACTTTAATTTTTTCAGTTGAATTTTATTCACAAAAGTTGGGACAACAAAAATCCCTGTAATGCATAACAACATGCGTTTCAAGAATTGAGCATGTGTTTAATTTCTTTCTGCATCTAATTTATATTTGTTATTAAGCAGCCGATATACTTAGATAAATAAATGAAATAGTAAAATTAAAAATACTTATGAAGAGGTATTCTACTCAATAGTCTCCCAGAGAGAATACATAATCCTCCAATTTTCATCATCATCTGCATCCATGGATTAGGTCTGTTGACCAGTTCCGACTTCAGCCCATCTCTTTCTAGGTCTGCCCACACCTCAGGTGCCTTTAGGTTTGTATTTTGTCATTTGTTTTGGATATCTATCTTCATTCATTCTGTCTATGTGTTGCTTCCATTTTTGTCTATATGTATCTATTTTATCAGTTATTGCAAATATTTCAAGTTCCTGTCTTATTTCTGTGTTGTTCTTGATTCTGTATTACTTAGTGCACCCTTTAACAGATCTCAAAAATTTCATTTCTGCCGCCGTTATCCTACTTAGATCTTGTTTTTTATGTATCCAGGCTTCTGATCCATAGAGCAGTACCGGTACTGCCAATGTTTTATAAAATTTCAATTGGGTCTCTCTTGTTGTTTTGTTATTTAGTGATCGTTTTATCGTACCACATATTCCCTGGAATTTCGCTAGTTTATTAGTTATATCATTATCATAATTAAATTAAATGTCACATCCTAGATAATTGAGATGGTTCACCTGTTCTATGATTTTGTTTCCTATTACTATTTTGGATCTGATTTGATTTTTCCCTTGGAATGCCATTACCTTAGTTTTTTTCTATGGATATTCTGAGATTATATTGTTCACATATATTTGTAGTTAAAAAATATTCCTTTGAATTTCGTCTTCCGTATTTGCTATTATTACCTGGTCATCAGCGTATAATAATGTTTTCAAGTAGTGTATTTTATCTAATTTTATTCCTTTATTTGTTTCTTAGTTCCATTTTTTTATTATATCATTGATGTATAGGTTAAATAAAACTGGAGAGATACTGCATCCTTGTTTAACTCCTTGATTAGTATGAATTTTATTTTTACTTACTTCATTTCTAGTTTTTATAACAAATTTGTGTTCCAATACAAACTCTTTACAGCAGCTATTAAGTGTCTCGGAATTCCTTTTCCTTTTAAAATTGTCCAAAGTTTTCCTCTGTCTACTTTATCAAATGCCTTGACAAAATCAATAAAAGCTATGTGTGTTTCCTTGTTATATTCTCTTCTTTTGTTTATAAATTCTTTTATCGTAAATTATTATCCATACATGAACGCCCTGGTCTGAATCCACTTTGTTCTTCTGTTAACATTACCTCTGCTATTTGTTTTAACCTAAATGTTAAGATTCTTGAGTATATTTTATAGCCTGCAGTTAAAATGCTTATTCCTCTGTAGTTGTTGCAGTCGTTACGTTCTCCTTTCTTAAAAATAGATTGTACTATTGCTGTTGTCCAGGTTTCTGGTATTGTTGCTTGTTTCCAACATAAATTTAAAAAATGTAATAATCTCAGTATAACAAAAAATTCCTCCATATTTTATTAATTCCACATTAATTCCGTCTATTCCAGCTGCCTTTCTGTTCTTGGTTGTTTTCAGTACTTCTTCTAATTCTTCCATTGTTATCATATCTATTCCTATCTCACACTCATATATGTATCTTTAGTTATTTTATTTTCATTATACCACAGTTTTTTATAATGTTCTTCCCATTGTTTCTCCTCAATTACATTGATCTGTATTGTATCTTTTTCTTGTATATTTAGATGTTTCATTACTTTATAGGCTATTTTTTGCTGCCCATGTATATCGTATTCTAGTCTGCTTATATATCTATCCCAAAAGACTTTGTGTGCTTTTTTAATTTCTCTTTTGGCTATTGCACTTTTATGTTTGCATTCAGCTCTTAATTCTAGTGTTCTATTCTGTAAATATCTGTGATAAGCCTCTTTTTTATCTTTTTATTATCCTCTCTATTTCTTCATTCCGGGGCACGCCGTAGCGTAGTGGTTAAGGCACTGAGCTACAAGCCGGAGGGTCGAGGGTTCAAGTCCCGTTGGGGTCAGGATTTTTAAACTGACCCAAACACTCTGGCGGCACTATGGCTCTGGGGTCGACTCAGCCTCTAACGTAAATGAGTACCAGACGCTTGTTCTGGGGGTAAAGGCGGCCGTCACGCAGGGTTGACAACCCGGCTGACATAAAGTGCCGATTGTCTAGAAAACGTGGGAGCCTTAACCTCCTACTACCCCAAGGGCCTCCGGGCCTGTTGTGGGAGCACTTTACTTTTACTTTACTTTACTTTACTTTATTTCTTCATTCCATATTCTTAAACCCTTCTTTATATATTTTATATTTTGTTCCTAATGCCTCATATGCTGCTTTATCAATGCTTTCTTTTATATTATCCCATTCCCGGATTATTTCTCCGGAAGTAGGTTTTAATATTAACTGTTCATTTAGCCTATTCTGATACAATTCTCCAATTTAAATTTAAAAAAATTAGATCAGAATTGAATTTAAACGATCTCTATATTATTATTAAATAACTTTTCGGGATTCTTGGCCGTGTTTTGCAGTGTTGACTTCCCGACGTTTCATCACCTTCTGTGTGTGACATCTTCAGAAGAATTTGTTTGAAAAATCTCCTGAAGATGTCACCCACAGAAGGCGTTGAAACGTCGAGAAGACAACACTGCAAGATACGGTCAATGATCCCGAAAAGGTATTTTGGAATACATAACCAATACATCTCTATAATGCCTATGTGTGTGTTTTTTTCTAATTTGTTTTCTAGCATTTTTTTAATATTAATGTACGGAATATGGATGAGTGTAGATATGTATTATTGTGATGTAGTGTAGATATAGATTTTACTTAGGCCTATATGTAGTCTGTTATTGTTTTTTGATACAGGTGTATTTGTAGGTATTTGTTTATATTATGATTAGTTTCATTTTTTATTCATGGAAAAGTAATGCACGTACGGTCAAGCAGGCCCGTGCGCAGTGTAAATGCATATGTATTTTCTTTCTTCTGAAAAAAGGTAATAAATTCCACTTATCGTATCATTTATCTATAATGCCTACGGAATATGAAGGTGTGGTATCTAGTTAAATTGGTTTAACTACTACTTTTTCGTGCTAGTTATTCAAATTTGTCGGACCGCAGTAAAAACAAAATCGTGTATAACTGTAAGTTCTTCTTTCTTCCTCCTCCTCCTTTCATGTGATAGACCTAGTGGTCTGTTAGGGTCTCAATCCAACGTTTGAAGGGCCAGCCCAATGATATCTTGCCTGGTGGCTGGTAATTTAAGATCTGACGTGGTAATCTTGTTCTGCTCATTCTTCGTACGTGAGATTTCAGTTTTTTTCTGTATTTTTGTACATATTCCATGACCGATTCTGTTTGTAATTCTTTGAAAATCTCAGAATTTCTTTTATGGTCTGTTCTTGAGTAACCTGCAGTACGTCTCATAAATTTCATTTCTGCCGCAGTTAGTCTTTGTTCATCTACACTGCGAATTGTCCAGGTCTCACTTTCGTAACTTAATATGGGTCTGGCCAGTGTTTTATAAATTCTAGTTCCACTGTGTTGCTGTACTGTGTTTGGTTTGAAAATATTACTTATAATTCCTGTTACTCTGTTAAATTTTATATTTTTTTACTAAAATATGTTAAATTATTATTTTATATTGTGTAATTCAACACAAATTTAAATAATGTTTAGACATTCGTTTTTCTAAAAACTAAAGATTAAGAGCTGCAGATATGACATTCATGCGCCGAACTGCGGGATATATTCCACTTGACCATCAGAGGAATGAAGATGTTTTAAAGGAACTCCACATGCAACCTTTCTAAGAAAATATATCCACCTACAGAGACAGATGGCTACAACATGTATCCCGAATGTCACCAACTAGGATCCCTAATCCAGTTCTTCGGTATCGCCCGCAGAAACGATCTTTAGATCCTGTCTAGTTGAGACCGAAACAGATCAACATAAGCCTATTCATGAATGGTGTATAATGATGAAGATAATTTTCCATCGTTTTATTAAAATTTGAAATAAAATAAACCAAAGTTTCTTACGGGATAAAATGTCGATTTAAGATATGAATAACTAAATCGCTTTGCCATATATTATATTAATGACTGATAATAAAGGACCATCTACTTAATTATTAATGTATTTACATACATGAAATATTATTAAGGGGTAACCTACAGCTTTGACGGTAAAAAAGTCATTTTTTCAATTTTTTTTATATAGATTGAAACGTCATCCTTAAATTAGTGAAAGATTTTCATTGATATCTCTATTACATTTCTAATTCCGATTGAGGGTCTTTCCACTTTTCAGCGGTTGCCCTTATTCCAGCCGGCTGCTGGCCCTTCACATCCACATGTGTCAATCACAGAGCTAGATACATTTCTAGTTATGTTTAAAAATATGCAATGCTGTCATTCGAATGAGCCCTTTAATTTTAGAAGGACCTACATCTTCAGTAAGTTTGTCGCTCGTTTGCCGTAACCTAATTTTGTTCAATACGATTTCCCTGATAACTCCCAAAGTTTTCAAGATTTTGAGATGAAATTTGGCATGTATATGTAGTTTACAGAGATGAACAAAATATACTACAATTAGTAATGTACATGTTATATTTTATTTAAAAAAAATATTTTAATGCAACTTTTAACAAAAATGAGTATGCATCAATTTAAAATGAAAAATAAAATATGTACACTCTATATAATTAACCAATTGTGGTATATTTTGTAGCTACAACATTAATTAGTAAAATAAAATAATAATAATTTAAATATATTGAAATTTAGGAAAATTATCAGGGAAACGGCACGACAATGCAAAATTTTCATCTGACATTTTGAATATTTAATTAACCATAACGACTGAAGTTAGATTGTACTTAAGTACAAAAACGTGTACACATTGTAACATAGATATCACATACCAAATTCCATTTCTGTAACCAGCATTGTTGCTGAGAAAAAAATTGAAATATGCCACATTTTTAATGGCTAAAGATGCAGGTCCCCCCTTAAGCAAATGGTTTAAAAATAATGATAATAATAGTTTTTTTTTATTTCGGATTTTATCCATAATACAGTGGGTTTTATTACCTCAACCTCAAGAAATACGCCTTCTCCAGTTGTATCGGTCCTGAACATCCTCATCTGTAAGTCCCAGTTCACTCAACTTCTTCTTCTCACACCGTCCATCCAACCTTCTTTAGATCTTCTCTTCCTTCCTTTATCATCCATTTTCTCTACTACAATATCTTCTTAGGGATTCTATCAGATGCCATCCCTCTTGAGATGTCCATATCACCTTAATTGTCTCTCTTCAATTGTCTGTAATTCATTTCCTTCAAGTTGCATAATGTTCCTTGATTTTCAAAGTATCTATTTTTTTAAATCTGCATCTCCGCGATGATAATGCAAACAGACAAGAAGGGCCCCTGTATTGAATGAACAGAACGTGATTGTAATTATGCTGAACTAGGACAATCGTTTTATGGGACCTCAAAATTAATCAACAGAAAAACAAAATGTACGCAGATATCCAATAGACCTATAGCTAAAGGACCGACTAGAAATAGGTGATTATTAAATTTTAAATTGTACATGAATTTAAATATCTGAGCACTACAATCACTGATGACAATAATATTAATAAGGAAATAAGGAGCAGGATTCTCCCAAACCAACAGATGCTATTATGCACTTAAGGACCAATTAAAATCAGACATTCTAAGTCTGGATGCAAAACAAAAAGCAGATGCTATTATGCAATTAAGGACCAATTCAAATCAGACATTCTAAGGCTGGATTGCAAATCAAAAAGCAGATGCTATTATGCAATTAAGGACCAATTCAAATCAGACATTCTAAGTCTGGATGCAAATCAAAAAGCAGATGCTATTATGCAATTAAGGACCAATTAAAATCAGACATTCTAAGTCTGGATGCAAATCAAAAAGCAGATGCTATTATGCAATTAAGGACCAATTCAAATCAGACATTCTAAGGCTGGATGCAAATCAAAAAGCAGATTGCTATTATGCAATTAAGGACCAATTCAAAATCAGACCATTCTAAGTCTGGATGCAAATCAAAAAGCAGATGCTATTATGCAATTAAGGACCAATTAAAATCAGACATTCTAAGTCTGGATGCCAAATCAAAAAGCAGATGCTATTATGCAATTAAGGACCAATTCAAATTAGACATTCTAAGTCTGGATGCAAATCAAAAAGCAGATGCTATTATGCAATTAAGGACTCAATTCAAATCAGATATTCTAAGTCTGGATGCAAATCAAAAAGCAGATGCTATTTATGCAATTAAGGATCAATTCAAATCAGACATTCTAAGTCTGGATGCAAATCAAAAAGCAGCATTATGCTATTATGCAATTAAGGACCATTCAAATCAGACATTCTAAGTCTGGATGCAAATCAAAAAGCAGATGCTAATTATGCAATTAGAAATCAAAACAGAGCTTTATGCAATTAGGACCAATTCAAATCAGACATTCTAAGTCTGGATGCAAATCAAAAAGCAGATGCTATTATGCAATTAAGGACCAATTCAAATCAGACATTCTAAGTCTGGATGCAAATAAAAAGCAGATGCTAGTATGCAATTAAGGACCAATTAAAATCGGACATCTAAGTCTGGATGCAATTCAAAAAAGCAGATGCTATTATGCAATAAGGACCAATTCAAATCAGGACATTCTAAGTCTGGATGCAAATCAAAAAGCAGTTGCTATTATGCAATTAGGAACAATTCAAATCAGACATTCTACGTCTGGATGCAAATCAAAAGCAGTAGCTATTATGCAATTAAGGACCAATTCACAATCAAGATATTCTAAGTCTGGATGCAAATCAAAAAATCTACAAAACCATACTGCTATTTATAGCAGTGAATGCTGGAAAACTTAGCAGAGAGAATAGAGAAAGACTGAGAATCTTTGAAAGGATGATGGTGGGACCTATAATGATCGTTGGATATGGCGGATAAATATATAACGATTAAATCTATAATTTTTATTCAGAAGCAGATATTATAAATGTTATTAAATTGTGCAGAATAGGTGGGTGGGGTCATATAATGAGAATGGCGGAGGAGAATCCTACTAGAAAGCTTAACATATCAGAGACCGGATGCAGGAAGAAGAATAGGATGTGGAAGGGGTGACATGGATGAATGGAGTCGAGAAGGAACCTCAGAAAGCTCGGGGTCCGGAGATGGAGAAAAGAAGGTGCTGTAACAGGGGATGCGTGGAGGAATGTCCTAACAGCAGCCAGGGCTCATAAAAAGGCTGTAGATCTGGAAGAAGAAGAAGACAATCGCTTTTTCTTTCTCTTTCCTTAGTTTAACTTCTCTTTTTATTTTATTTATTTAGCAGATTTTACAACTTCTTCCTGCTCCCAATCTTTTTTCTTTCTTTCTTTCGTTAGTTGTAACCTTTTTTTTTTTATTTAGCAAGATTTCACAGCTTCTTCCTGCTCCCAACCCTTTCTTTCCTCTGCTGTTCAAAAACATCAACAATCCAAGCAATTTTTGTCCTCTTTTATTCTAATTCTTCTTCTACCAAGTGGGAACCCATTGTAGTATTCTTCTTGGAAATCTGCCTTCTGACATTATTTTTACATGCCCATATAATTTTAATTGTTTTCTTTATGAAATCCACAATTGAAATTTGACATCACATCATCATCATCATAGTACATTCACGAATTTAGGCCATTTGTTGACCTGTTTCGGCCTCAAGAGAAACACATCCAGAAGTCTTTGGGGGACGTCCTGTCTTCTTCTTCCTGCAGTTGATATCTTAAACATTAGTTTGGGTATTCTGTGATCTTCCATTCGAGAACATGTTGTATCCATCTTGACTTATAATCAGAAAATTTTGTTTTCTAAAGATTCCATGTGTAATCTTCTAAGATGTCTTCATTTTTTGTGATCTAGTAGTGTGTATCCTGCAGTCCTCCGAAGATATCTCATTTCAGCAGATCTAAGTCTCTGTATATCCTTCTGTTTCAACGTCCATACTTCGCTACCATATAAAAGAGTATCCTAATGTCTGTCCAGAGACTAAAAGGTAGCCGCCCTATCACTGGACTACTTAGCGTCGGGCCAGTAACCTGTCCTAAGGAACTTCAAAAACTACTTTCAAGTCTCAACACGAAAAAACGCAGAAGGATATTTGAACATACATGTGTTTGTTTAACTACGATATGTCTTATTTTTACCTTCTCTATTGATTTTATTCGTTACTATTTGCTGATGATCAACTTCTGATGGCAGAGGATACGAGAGATTTAGAGCACATGTCAAGAAACTTGAAGGGAGGAATATGAAAAATGAGAATTACAGATAAATTTTGGGCCAAAACGAAGTATAACGGTGGTAATGGGAGATAAATCAAATATTGATTTTAGAATGACGAAGATTGAAAAAATAAAAGCATTTGACGATAAGTATACCTGGGGATAAAAATGAATGTAGTCACGCGCTGAAAATTAATGAGAAGATAAACAAAGGAAAATCCGCAAGAATCAAAATTAAATTGTGTTTTATAGGATAAAAATATAAGTTCTCAATTTTTAGGTAGTGGTCGCCCAATGTCGAAATTTGACCACAATTCATTACATTTTTAAGTTTGTCGCAAATACGTCATTATGCATTTAATTTTTCTATTTTGTATTCACGTAGATAATTTTCAATAAGTAAAAAAAAAGTAATGGAATTTTGTGGAAGAAATACTCTACGTGCAAAAATAGTATAATAGAGACGAACTATATTAACAAGTATCCCACTTTAAATATTTAGGATGTGACATCAGCTATGGGTATGATAAAGATATTGAACACAAAACACATCAGTTTCAAGCTATTTGTGGTACAATTAATAGAACATTGAATAATAAAGCCCATAAACAAACAAAATTAAAATTTTATAAAACAATGGCTGTCCCTGTCCTTTTGTATGGGAGTGAATCTTGGATTACCACTACCAAACAAGAAAGTAAAATCCAAGCAGCCGAGATGAAATTTTTAAGAAGAGCAAAAGGCTGCACTAGAATGGACCAGATAAGAAACGAGGATATCCGTGAAGAACTGCAGATATACTCCATAAAAGAAAAGATATTTAACATAAAGATACAGTGGAAAGAACATGTAGAAAGAATGGAAGAGAAGAAGATTACCAAATAAAATCTTCCATTATTTTCCAAGAGGAAGAAGAGATGGTCTTAGATCTATTAGTGAAGACGGAACCGGCAACTCTTGCCTAAACCAGAAGTGAAGAAGAAGTATTCACGTAGATTTTCACGGCCGGAGTTGCTATGATAATTTCATAAATATCATAATTTTCTATTTATTTTTAAAAATAAGAACGATAGGAAATATGTGGCATAGCTTGGCTAAGCCATATTTAAAAAACAATTAACGCGTCATTTCCCACATTTGTATACTATTTGTAATATTTAATTCGCATTTGGCCTATTCTTATGTGCACGGGAATATAT
>JASPKZ010006964.1:0-11616 GCA_030220185.1 Diploptera punctata | reverse complement strand
TCATAGGCCTATGACGATCTTAGACAAGCTAACAGTTATAAATCATAGAGGCTGTATAAGGCCTTTCATTAGGCCTAACCCTTAAATTGGCAATTTATCCCACAGGATACATCAATTGATTTATTTTTTTTTAATAAAACAGAACTAAACAAACGAGTAGAAATGATTTAAATGTGTATCGAATTACACAATATAGGCCTATACAGTAATAATAATTATGTGTGGTATGGTTTTCAGTGCGGTTCGCCACATTCAAATAACTGATACGAAAAATTAGTGCTTTGCCTAATATTTTATTTAATATTTCTCTATTAAACTTCTAACATTTCGAAAATTAATTGGTAGGCCTACAGCTATTCTAGAAACACTTTCTTAACTAAATTGATAGCCTACCTAGCTATATCAGACTCTTTATGCAAACTTGTATCTATTAGCAATAAAGAACAAACCAGATTGAACAAGAGTGCTTTAAAGGTGAAGTGTAACAGTAGAATACAAATTTCCCCTTTACCTATTTCACATTGTATTTACACGCTTTACCAGTATTTGTCAATCTATGTAACGGACCTGTATCTATGTAGCGGAATCTTTGAACACGATTTTCACCCACTTAAAAATATTGGATTGACTTGTAACTTTGTATACTTGTAAAGGACCCATGACAATATAATAATTTCATAATTTGTTTCTAAAATCCTGGCTAGAATCATCAGAATATCAAAAAAATAAAAACTGGTATAATAGGTTGCGGACTTATCGACTTTTTATATCAATCGTAAGAGCTCAGTTGGTAGAGCGGTGGACTGTAATGGTATATAATTTCAGTAATCCTAGGTCGTTGGTTCAAATCCGGCCCAGATGATTTTTTTAGAAGAGTATTAAGCAATTAAATTTTCATGAGATTCCGGTTTATGACTATCGATTTAACTAAAAATTAAGAAAATAAATAATAGGTTAAAAAAACTAAAACAACACGCTTTATTAGAAAACCAAACTAAAAAATAAATAAATAGGCCTAAATAATAGTTTTAAAAAACTAAAACAACACGCCTTATTATTTAACCGAACTAAAAAATGAAAAATAATTTTAATTTCCAATAATAATAATAATAATAAGAAGAAGAAAGGTTCGCCCTAATGGGCATTGATTGTTCTTTAGTCTTTGCTGTGGTCATTCAGCGATTTCGTGTTTCTTGGGCATTTCGGTATATGATATCGGTCGCACTGTCCGCCACACAATCAAACACACACTTCTCACTAGTTTCGTGATATTTCTTGATTCTGCACACCTTATGATGAAAGCCGTGTATCGCGTATCGTGTTACATGTCTTAGCTCTTGGTTGGTTTTCGTCCAGTTTCTTTCCAGCATAGCTCCTGAGGTATAGAAATCAGCACCTTATCATTCTCTGTTTTTCTCTCCTGTTGTTTAAAAGTTCTTGGTAAGGGCTAGTAGCATTCTCAGTCGTAGATCTATACGCTTGGGATAAAATTAAAGTGGCAAAAAAAAAACATCTCCAACACATCTAGTATAAAACTAGAGTTATTTACAAAAAAATAATTTTACCATCAAAAGCGTAGGGTGCTTTTTATGGTTTTTACGTTTTCTTCTATCGGCTGCGGTGGACTAGTGGTTATGCTCCTTGCCTCTGGTCCCGAGGGTCGCGGGTTCAAACGCGGCCGGGGTCGATGGGTTTTTTTTAGGATGGAAAAATCCAAGGGGCAAGTCCTCCGGGAGGGACTTTAAGGCGTGGGTCCCGAGTCTGAAGATTTTCAGGCTCGTAAAATATCCTTAAGCCTGAATGAAAATGCCTCTAAGCAAAATTTACCGAATTTTCCTGTCCTAGTACTACCTAGGTTTCCTAGATGTCAGTATGAGGAAGAACGCTGACCACGGACTACTCAAATGGCATCTATACGAAATCAAGTGTAACTAAATTAGTATGGTTCAAATTCTTCCCTGTAGGGGGAGAGAGCGCCTAAATCTCTGTTAAGGGAAAAATGGGCTTACAGGAACGTTTTCTTCTTAGAGACTTTACTTTTACCAATATCTGTTTATTATCAAATAGTATACATTAATCGATATAGAGCACCCCACGCTTTTCATGGTAAAATTATTATTTTTTTTGTAGATAACTCTAGTTTTATTCTAGATGTGTTGGAGACGATTTTTTTGTTGACCACTTTAATTTTATCCCAAGCGTGTAGGAAATTAAAATTATTTTTCATTTTTTACTTCGGTTTTCTAATAAAGCGTGTAGTTTTAGTTTTTTAAACTATTGTTTATTTTATCATGTAAGTTACATGAAGTATTTCGAAGTAAATTAGGTTTGTCCGCTTTTTCAGATTACTTGCTGTTCACTTTGGACTATTTTTGACGGTACTGATGTGTTTCCGAAAAGCCAAGGTAAGATTTTTCTCCTTATAGAACTAGATGCATAGATCCTATATTTGTTTCCTGTTAGTAGTCCGTGATTATTATAAAATAAAAGGACAATTTAATTGATAAAATATATGATGAGACAAAAATGAGACCTGTTAAAAGGATGTAGGGAAATTCGGGTAATGTGGACCCTTCTGTTTGAGTGGACCCTATTAATATTTTCTTTAATTAGTTAATTGGTGCTGCTCTCGAAGAGAAAATATTTTAACTACTTCCCCTCATCAACTTTGACGGGTTGAGGGCCAGTTTCTGTTATTCTTTGTGCGAAGAAGGGTTTACATGTGATATTTATGAAAATTACCACTTCAAAAGTTTTTCAAGCTAAGAATGAATTCTTAATTTATGCTATTGGATATTACAAATGTTGAAAAACTCCTAAATATATTATATTATGTAGATGCTGTTTTAATATAGGCCTAGGCCTACTGACGGGTTTGGTTTGATATTATGTGACATGGTGGCTGTATAAAATAATTAAACATAACAAAGAAATTCGTTTAATGTGGACCCTTTACGAGCACCTGGGTTAACTTTACATGAATATGTACATTTTATCAATGAGGATGCTATTTGAAATAAAAGAACATTCACTATAATTTATTAAATATCCTGTAATGTTACTAAACCCAAGCAGTTGAATGACGTGTGAATGTTATAATCAACAAACATTTTTCAAAATATTAAATAATAATCAACGATTTTTAATTATTATCAGTCATAAATATTTTCAGATTAATCTGTGCCTATCTGTATAAATTAATAGAGTAAATAAACTTAAAAATAGACTAAAAGCTAAGGTACGCTCTGGGGTCCACTTTATCCGAATATGGAGGTTAAAGTGAACCTTTCTTGTAAAGTAAAACTGTTTATAAATTATGATGATGTTTCCATATTTGAATAAAATAACAATGCTATTTCATAGTTACAACACTAATGATAATCGCTGTTGTTAAAGAAAATTGAAATCCCTTTATGAAAAGGAAAAAAACAACAAATTCAAAACAGGGGTCCAAATTACCCGAAGTTCTTCTACTTGTATTTTATGATTAAAGCAGAACATGGTTAGATGCTGGACGGAAGTATTGTGAATGAGCGTAGCGTAACCATGGAACTAGTTGCACAAGCTCTCACATTATACAATATTGATAAATTAAAGTTGATGTATGTAATTTGGAATTGCGTGGAGCCCGTTCCATACCGTGGCTATGTAGTTCCTGCGAATCATTCAAAAACCACAAATAACAATCCTTTACCTTATCATTGCGAGCTTAATGCTAGGTTGAAGGACAAGTGCAGTTTAGCGTCTCTTTCTCAATGAAATCTTTTCTCATTCATCCAACATTTCATCAATTCATCCTTCATAAACTATAATCCTCATGCATGTACAACAAGATTTTCAAATACCTCTCGAGATTTTTAAATTATTAGTTCCTATCATATCTAGTTAAATTTCATAGTAGTTTTATTCTTAAACATAATTTGTAGGATTTTCATCCTGTTTATTTTCCAAAATCACTCCTCGGAGGAAGACGTATTGGATGTGCATTCACTGTCTATCCATCTCTTGGCTGGTCTAACTCTTGTTCTTCTCCCGTCCATTGGTTTATCTTCTTTAGCTCTTTTTGCAAGTCGGCTTTATTTTGTTTCCGTCTTTGATCCGAGGCTTGATCCTTGGGATTGCGAGCAATGTATAATAGTAGTTTTATTTTATAAAATTTGAGAGTAAACTAACTTTTTTGAACATTTTGTCAGTTACTACTTTTTATTTATATTCGCTTTAATTCCATCGGATATATTCGACTATTCTATAGATTACGTTATGGCTACTATTGTTTGTAAGGTCTGTGAAGTTCGTGCACTAATTAACTGCACTATCAAACCCGGAGATTCATGGACAAGAGGACATAAGATCTATCCTGATCTGATATTTTCCAGTCATTCCGTGTATATTTCACCTCTCTCAAATAATAGTTATTTTCTCCACCTCATTCTTGGTCTACCTACTGGACGCTTTCCTTCCGGCTTTCCTACAACCAGTTTCATGCCAATTTTTCATTTCCAATATAGTTGATTATGCCTATAGGTTAATGTTTTCTATATAATTTGGTTGAAAATGTAGCTGGATTATAAAATGTTATTCTGGGGTCTAACTACCATCGCCCTGTGAATACTACTTGACGTTCAATATTATGAACGGCCACTTTAATTTGAGTGAAAGGTGTAGCTACTATGTCCGTAGACACAGAATATCATGATACGTAAACTTTTAATTCCACAAAAGGTCTTATTTATCTTTGGATTTGATATTTCAATTCTCATTTTTATCTCGTAGTCTTCAATAGAACTATAGCCCACTGATCCGGCTCTTTCGTATTGAACTGTGTGGTTCGATAAATTAGCTAAAAGTACTATTGATTTTGTTCTCTTGAAAATATTTTTACAAATCTTTATCAAACCTATATTATAGAAACCGAAAATGGCCATGACAAAAATTTTACAGTAGGCCCTACATGATATATTTTTATTTAGAAATCGCTCTAGCGGCCTCTATTTTAAATTTTTGCAATGAAAATCGGTATATGCCAATGAAATAAAACGAGAAAGTTATTCTTCAAAAGTCATCGGTATCGGACCATTAGGAATGGGGATTTACTCTGAAACCCGTAATTTAAAAATCGCTCTAGCGGCCGTCGTATTTGTTTTCTCGCTACGTAATTAGGCCTACATTTATGATTTAAAAAAAGATATATAGGCTATATTATGTAAACCAACAAAATCGAAAAATTCTATTTTTTTAGAAACTCGCATAATAACGCACTTTCTGCGTGACGGTATTTTCTTGTTTATTTTCTTATGAATATGATTGAAAATAATAGGCCTTTTGGGAAAAAGAAGCTCTTCCAGATGAATGGAAGGAATCAATTTCGTACCAATTTATAAGAAAGGAAATAAAACTGATTGCAACAACTACAGGGGCATCTCATTACTTTCAACTTCTTACAAAATTCTAACATATATTAGTAAGCAGACTTACTCCCTATATTGATGACATTCTAGGAGATCACCAATGGGCATTTAGAAGAAACAGGTCTACAACAGATCAGATTTTTAGTATAAGACAGATTTAGAAAATAAATGGGAATATAATGGTACTGTACATCAACTATATGTAGACTTCAAAAAAAAAAAAAGCATATGATTCAATTAAGAGGGAGAAGTTATATAGTATCCTGCTGGAGTTCGGAATTCCTAAAAAGTTAGTTAGACTTATACGAATGTGTCTAAATGGCTCAAAGAGTAGGGTGCGTGTAGGCAAACAGTTTTCAGACACTTTTGAAATCCAGAATGGGTTGAAGCAAGCAGATGCACTATCTCCTCTACTATTTAATTTTGTACTAGAGCATGCCAGGGGCACGCCGTAGCGTAGTGGTTAAGGCACTGAGCTACAAGCCGGAGGGTCGAGGGTTCAAGTCCCGTTGGGGTCAGGATTTTTAAACTGACCCAAACCCTCTGGCGGCACTATGGCCCTGGGGTCGACTCAGCCTCTAACTGAAATGAGTACCAGACGCTTGTTCTGGGGGTAAAGGCGGCCGTCACGCAGGACTGACAACCCGGCTGACATAAAGTGCCGATTGTCTAGAAAATGTGGGAGCCTTAACCTCCTACTACCCCAAGGGCCTCCTGAGGCCTGTTGTGGGATCACTTTACTTTTACTAGAGCATGCCAATAATTCTTAGAGAATGAGGAAGGCTTACATCTGAATGGTATTAATAAGCTGTTAGTTTATGCTGATGATATAGTACTACTGGCCGATAGCGAGGGGATACTGAAGGCCAACACGCACACACTATTGAGTAACACTAAGAAATTAGGACTGGAAGTAAATATCAGTAAAACTAAATATATGGTCACACATAGAAATTCAGTATATAATGGAAATGGACAGCTAATGACAAATGAGGGAAATTTTGAGGAAGTGGCTGAATTCAAATACCTAGGAACAATAATCACAAATAGGAATGAGATGCACAAAGAAATTAAACATAGGCTCAATTCTGGAAATGCGTGCTATTATGCATTGCAGAGACTTTTGATGTCCCAACTCCTTTCGAAAAACGTTAAGCTGAAAATATATAAAACTATTATTCTACCAGTTATATTATATGGGTGCGAAACATGGACTCTTACTTTAAGGGATGAAAGGAGATTACGAGTATTTGAGAATAAAGTTCTTAGGAAGATTTTTGGACCAAAGAGAGATGAACAGACAGGTGAATGGAGAAGACTTCATAACAATGAACTACATGGTCTTTATAGGAAGCCAGATATAATAAGAACAGTTAAGTCTCGTAGACTGCGATGGGCAGGACATGTTGCGCGTATGGGGAATGAAAGACGTGCATGGAAACTTCTTGTAGGAAAGCCAGAAGGAAAACGCCCAGTTGGTAGACCAAGAATGAGGTGGGAGAACAACATTAAGTATGATATGAGGGAAGTAGATTATACAGGGAATGATTGGAAAGCATTAGCTCAGGATAGGGATGAATGGAGAGCTTATGTCCGCGCGGCCATGAACCTACGGGTTCGATAGTGCCAGTGAGTAAGTAGGCCTAAGTAAGTAAGTAAGTAAGTATACCCCCAAGGCTAATCATTTTTAACTAATTTATGGGCCGAATTTCCTGGGATGTGCCTTACATTGAGGAACATGTCAACCAAGAAATTGAACCCAATAGGAAATCGAATTTGAGTTTCTTGTAGGCCTATATAAGGCAGGCCTAATTAAGTTAACCCTAGGTCACAATTATTTGTAATGCAAAAATCTTTCTCATGAGGATTTACATACGTCTTTCTTCAAATGTCTAAATGTTTGCTGTTTGACTTTATATTTCTTCTAAGTTATAATTTTAACTCTTATAGATATTATAGGCCTAATGTCCTACTGTAGGAAATGTTGGTTCTATGAATAGCCTAAGTTGTAGGTCTCTTCTTACAATTATGTAAAATACTTCACACTTACAATACGCACAAACACTTTAAAATACACATGTTCTCTGTATATATAAGTTTATACATGATCCAGGTATAGTGGCCTGCCGAAGTGGTGCGTAAATTGAAAATAGACCGCATTAACTCCATTTATCAGCCTAACGCTGAAAGATTCTATGCCACCATGCCATGGATAAATAAAGTGACTATTCGTATTCATATTGGACTTATACCGTTTTTTCTTCATTCATAGCTTACGTTGTACTAAATAACATAGACTGGATTATAAACAAGCTAACAGCCCTGCCTGCTTAAACATTCCCTTCTATCTGATTACAAGTTTAATATCTCCGAAAGAAAGTTACAGAATTCTATCTAAGATATGGATAAACATGTACGCGATTACATTCGTTTGTGTAAGAAGTGGACATTGCGATTATTCCCGTGGGAGAAATAGGCTAGGCTATGTTACGTTATAGGCCTGCTAATTGCTACACCGTGTCCACTACTGGACTCTTTACCGCAAGAGATGAGGGACTGCCTTACATTAGCTTCCTATAAAGAAATTTAAATATCTTTGTTATGTAGGCCTAATTGGTTTTCAATTAATTAATGGATAGTTTCTGATTTGTTCATTCTCAAATAATATTGACTTGATTCATTTTAATTTTAGTTTAATTTGCATAAATATTTACTTGTAAGTTAATAATAAACTGTGTCATGATTTTTTTTTTATATTTAATTTGTTTCACTGGTTGAGAGAAAGAGAAGACTTATGGTCTCAATTGTACTAGTTTAAAAAATATTATTTATAACAGTAAAACTTGTTCAAAGCAGAATCGCATGGGACCAATTTGTGTCCGCATAGACAACATTCCGCATTATAAAAAAACAAAAAATATTAACCAATCTTAGATTAAAGAGACCCGTATGTGTATTTTTATGTACCTTGGATTAGTTGTAGTTCCGCTGCCGTTGGAAAGTCAAGTTTAATATGTACGAGCGACTTCGACGGTAACGCGCGAAAAAAACAGTCCCATTTCGTCAGCGTTAAAAATGTTTCTTTGGCGCGTATCCTGAAATTTAAATTATGTAGTTTCGGTTTCAACTCACTAACTATTCTTTAGTTGACATCCCTTGATTCTCTGCAAATCTCATTCCACACTACATTGTGTCGTCTTTAAAACTGTCTACAACCAACCTGAAGATGCCTTGAAATCGTTATTCCTTAAGGATATAACAACAGCTAGAGCTTGACTTTGGAGCATCGGTCCGGATATTTGAAGATTTTTTGATCGTGGACTTGTAAAACACATCTTGTTGATTCTTCTTATTTTATTTATTTATTTATTTATTACTTATTTATTTATTTTGTTTTCTTTTTTTTCTTCGTTTGACCATTTCCTTGCATCCAATCATTCATTCATTATTTTCCTTTGTGTTTTAAAATCTCACAAACTTGGATTTACCCACACTTAAATTTCGCGTACTGCGAGTTTGTTTTTCTTTATCTCCAATCACTTTTATTTTTTCGTTTAATGACAATGATACATACGATTTAGCCATATTTATTCCGTAAATTCAGAAATTCTGCCTGTTAAAGATACGTACACAATCGATCTCAGATGTTACACTAATTTAAGATTTTATAGTGCACTGGTTATTTGTAATACAGATGTTACACGCCAAATATTCGTTAAACGAACCTGTATTTCGCAAACGAGTGTGAAGTAAGGCCAAAAGAAAATTCCAGATACAGGTAGAAACTCTACTTCACCCGGCGCGGGCGGCAGGACTCGTCACTTATTGTTAATTCGCCTAACGGGAATTCAGTTAAGTGGAAACTAATTTATTTTCTCTCTCTCTCTATCTTTCCGCCTTATAAACATTTTTTTCATGAATTGTGTAGAAATATCATTCCGTTCCGCGTTGGACAGATTCCGTTTTATACAAAATAAATACAAGTAAAATTGCTATTATTTAAATTTGTTCACATTGGACAGATTTCCGCATTATTAACGTTCGGGATTTAAACAAGTTTTACTGTGTATTATTATTATTATTATTATTATTATTATTATTATTATTATTATATTATTACTATTATTACTATTATTACTATTATTATTATTATTATTATTATTATTATTATTAATTTAAAAATTACTAAAGATGGAAAACAAGAAACAGAGATAAGAAACAGGATCAATATAGGAAAGTATGCTATATCTGCCTTAAATAAAATAGTATGGGACAAACATATCTTCAAAGAAACAAAAGAAACTATTTTTAATACAATAATCAGTAGCATTATTACCTATGGAGCTGATGTGTGGGAACCACAGGGAAGGAAAAAGAAGGGCAGACCAACTCTTACGTGGATTCAGGGAATCAATGAAGCTAAGAGGGAATAGGAAATAGAAGAACATATATGGATGGACAGACAGGAATGGAAAAATGTGTTGAAACAAATGTGTAGTTAACTGTGAACATGGGTACCGGAAAATGTATATTCATTGTAAAAGCCGGAATAATAAAAAAAAATTATTATTATTATTATTATTATTATTATTATTATTATTATTATATTATTATTATTATAATATAGGAAAGTATGCTATATCTGCCCTAAATGGAATAGTGTGGGACAAACATATCTTCAAAAAAAAAAAAACTATTTTTAATACAATAATTTGAAGCATTATTACCTATGGAGCTGATGTGTGGGCTTTAAATGCACAAATGAAAAAAAAAAAATTACTCGCCACTGAAATGGAACTACTGGAGACGTGCTGCTAGAGAATATCCAGGAAGGATAAAATCAGAAATTCATATTTAAAAGAAAAAATGCAGGTACAATATTCAATATTAGATTTATAAAGAAGAAGAAACCATTAAATTGGTACGGACACATTAGAAGGATGGAAGAAGGAAGACTACCTAAGATAATCATGGATTGGGAACCACACAGGGAAGGAAAAAGAAGGGTAGACCAACTCTTACGTGGATTCAGGAATCAATGAAACTAAGAGGGAATGGGAAATAGAAGAAGATATATGGATTGAACAAACAAGAATGGAAACATGTGTTGAAACAAATGTGTAGTAGTAACTGTGAAACATGGGTACCGGAAAAATGTAAATTCGTTGTAAAAGCCGGAATAATGAAAATAAATTATATTATTATTATTATTATTATTATTATTAGTATTTTATTATTATTATTTCATGGTTGCAGGAAATAAGAGCTGAAATGAGTACAAGAGAACCGGAGGAAACGGAGTAGATGGAGATTGGAGAATGAAAATAAAACTTTAGCAACAGAAAGATATGTAAACATTGAAAATCTGTAAGTAAATTCATAAATTATTACTATCATTACACTCATTAAATAAACAAACAAGCTAGCCTAGCAACTGAATGTAATGTTATTTCTAAATATCCCAATAATTGACAAGAAAACTGAAAATTCATTTTTTCATTCACGTGCGGGTACTGATGCATGAGATATGGAAATAAAAAATTACAACAATCTCATTTTTAAATTTAAATATTTGGGTTATGCAATTTTCTTCCAAGAAAAGCGGCCAAGGACATCCAATTAAAATATTTAATGCAGATTACAGTAATCGGTCAGAAAGTTGTAGGTGCTGACCTCTATCATATGCCGCAATGTGACTGAAATCACTTAAACCAACATGATTACCAGGTTTTTATTTAACACCATTATGCAAACTTCTATAGAATCTATTAAAATTTCTGTTAGCACATTATGCTGATTTCGCTTGTAAGTGTTGTAATTCTGATCAATTCTATCCGAGTTAACAGTAGTGCAATGGTTCAGCACATTGCAGACATTATTAAGAGTTCATATGGTCATTGTATGTCGTTTAAAGGATGGGACATCTCTGTTACAGTGCCTGGTTGTCATCCAAGTATAAGGATCGATTCCCAAATGTACCATAGAATGTTTATACAACTATACATATATTATATTAAATTACATTATTTATATTATATATTATCTTATATTATACTATACTATATTATATTGTATTGTATTGTTTGCATTGCATTGCATTGGCATTACATTACATTACATTACATTACATTACATCATATTATATTAGATTATATTAATTTATTAATTATATTATATTATATTATATATATTATATTCTATTATTTAT
>JASPKZ010006963.1:0-23741 GCA_030220185.1 Diploptera punctata | reverse complement strand
ATGATACAACTTTAGTTGGTAATTTAGCGAACACGATGTGATTGGTTTAAATAACATTAATTAATTGTATTGGTTTGAGTCCATTTGGGATGAGTTAAAAGCCGAGTAATTAATATTATGACGCGTCTTCTGTTTTATTTCATGTGTTTGCAGGAAGGTAGTGGGGAGAAGGGGTAACCGTGTTAAATGTTTGCATGTAATAGAATCTCCCAAGTGGCCAATACAATTAACGTACATTTCATTTCAAACTTCTTGTGGCTTCAGGATAAAAAGCCAGCTTGCTATTCCATTATAAAGCAAACTTCATAATTACTTGCTAGTGTTAAAATGTCTTCATTTATGCCTCACTCTGTGAATGAAAGATTACTTTTTGTCTGTATACAAGAAATCTATCAATTTATTGCATACTTACACTATCATTTAACTAGTTAAGTACCTCACTGGCTCTACCGAACCTTTAGGTTCATGGCAGCTTGGAACTAAGCTCCCATGCATCCCTCTCCTGAGTTAATATTTTCAGCATCCTTTGTGCGGGTTTATATCCTCACTGCTTCGCTACCCTACGTGCCGCTCTGGATGCTTTTGTTCTGTTGCTTCTACATAGATCTGATACCTCCAAGGTTATTAATCAACAAAGCTACTTTGCCCGGCCCATAGGAGGCAGGATTATTCATCTTTTTTACCTAAGCGTTTTAGCATCACCTTAATATTTTCAAAACACAGAGTGACTTACAATGAGTTTTTCACTCATTATCACTCAGGAAGCTCGACAGAAATAAGGGAGCTGGAATGATCTCTACGTGAGTGAGTTTCTTGTATAGGGTATTAACAGCTACATGCACAATCCTTTAACATTAGTATAAAATGGTATTTAATTAAACACGAATCTGACGTAAAAACATAACCAAGATAAACTTTGATCATTCAACCAGAAAAGAACTGAATAAATAATAATACTCTTACATGACAAAGAACCCCATTATTCCACATACCACATTCTGTAGAGTCCAGGCCGGGCGGCTTTTCCTCCGGTCTTCAGACCAACATGAAACTCGCCACTCGCGGTTTCCAGACGACCTTGTCACTTAAAGTTCCGATCCCATCCGGATATGGACAGATGGATTAATTATAACGTCCGCTGTTCAAACGTATTTGAGGTTCCGAGGTAGAGGGGAGATGTCGCCGTAGGCAGAGCGCACCAGTAAGGTAAAGAGTGAGATTGGGGGTAGTGCATATAGAAGGATATTGCATAGTTTCATGATCTCACAGTCTAGGTAGGATAACGACGCTGCCGTAATGAGCCGAAAACGCACTTCGGTTCACTCTATTGCTCATCTTTCCAGAATCATAGTTAATGCTAGAATCCCGCCGTGCCTGCTTCGCCAAAATAAATGAAAGTTAATTGCTTTTATGTTTAGTTGAATAAGTGGAACGAAAATAATTATAAATTTATATTTTTAGATATCCCGTGATGATTTACCCGTATTCCGGGAATCTACTTATCCTGATCTTCTTGACATAAATGAGCTGAATACAAATTAGCGTGTTTTTGTTAGTTACATACGTAAGGGGGACCATTATATCGGAAATTTTTAGATACCACGTGGTTTACCGCGGTTGTCCGGATCTATCATCTCCCGATCTTCTTGCATAAATAGCTGAAAGAGAAAAATAATGCACTTCTTATTATTAGTGAATAATATTGTATTGTATTGTTTGTAAGCCTATTTCCCTTTACAGAGATTTAGGCGTCCCCCCTCGGGAATAATTTGAACCTCTATTTAGTTACACTTGTTTTCGTATAGATTCTTTTGAGTGTACGTGGTTAGCTGTTCGCCTCATACTGACATCTAGGAAACCAACGTATTACTAGGACGGGAATTCGGTAACTTTTGCTTAGGGCCTTTTCATTCAGGCTTAAGGATTTTTTACGAGCCTGAAATCTTCAGACTCGGTGACCCCGGCTAAAAGTCCCTCCCGGAGGACTTGGTCCTTGGATTTTTCCGTCCTAAAAAATCATCGACCCCGGCTGGGTTTGAAACCCGCGACCCTTGGAACCAGTGGCAAGGAGCATAACCACTAGTCCACCGCGGCACGGAGTTGAATAAGTAAAATGGAAAATAATTATAAATGTTTATTCGTAATTATTTTAAGATTCCCCGTGCTGATTTCCCGGTGTTGTCCGGGAATCTACTTATATTCGATCTTTTTGCCATAAATGAGCTCTAAAGACAAAATACGTATTGTGAGTTATCCGTTAAAAGAATACCCGACATGTGCTGCTATGCTTGCACAGGAATCTACCTACTTCTCTCGATATTCTTGTCTTCAATGAAAGACAAAAATGGTTATTGTGAGTTATCCGTAAGAGATAAAATATGCTGTCGCAGACTTTTTTTTAGAGCTTTTTGAGATATTCAATTCTGTGTACATTATTTTGTGTATTTGTTATGGTTTACGCAGCGTAAGCCGTTTTTTTTAACGTCCAAAAAGCTACTTTTTTCACGTTTTCCACTAGAAAGGGCGATTTTGAAGGATGTAGGAGGTCTTATAGCCTGTGTTCATCCCGGAATCTCCTGAACATTTGCAGAAAGCCCCATCACAATCGGATCAACGGTATGGCCGCGCATAAGTACGAACAAACAAACAAATCACAATAATAAACAAACATTTATTTTTGTATATTAGATTATCATCCCACTTCCATGCTTGGTATACAACCAGGGCGTTTCCTTGGTTTTCCTACAAGAAGCTTCCATGTACCTCTTTAATTCCCTATTAGTGCCACATGACTTGCTCATCGCAGTCTGTGAGAGTTAGCTGTTGTTTTTACATCTGGCTTCCCATAAACACCATGTAGTTCACTGTTATTGATTTTCTGTTGTTTTTACATCTGGCTTCCCATTAACACCATGTAGTTCACTGTTATTGATTTTTCTCCTTTCATCTGTACGTTCATCTGTATTTGGTCCAAAAATTTTCCTAAGAACTTTATTCTCAATACTCTTAATATTCTTTCCCCCTTACATTTACAATATTATTTGTTTCGAGGAAACTTCGACAATATTATAAGCCAGATGATAAAAAAAAAAAAACTCACTGGCACACCCGAGTTTCATGGTCGCGTGGGACATAAACTCTCCACTCTGATCTAATCTTTTCCAATAATTTCTTGTATAATAAATAATCATAAGTAATGCCAAATTATCGATAAATTCACGACTCACGAGGTGAGGAGTGATTTTCACCTAGAGAATTTGGAAATCAAGTGTGGCATTTGTTAGGACTATTTAACGAATAAAAGCTGTTTACTCACAAATCGTTATTTAAATATAGTTGTTTAAAATATTTATATATTTATGTCAACGGCGATGTTTGAAAAACAAATGAGAAACGATTGGTAACGCTTCATTTACTTATTTGTGTTCATCACTACAACCAGATCATATTATTATTGCCAAAGGATCGCAATATTGTAAGAACGCTCCCTAGTGGAGAAATGTATAATCAACATTATAGGTATTAATTAATTTCTGATGTCCTATGATGTAAATATGTCAATATATTTTTTTCTGCAACGTCATTTCCTAGAAAATAATTAATTTAAGAAAGTGCAAACAGTGGTTTCTTTTTTTTTTGTGTTATAATCATTTGCTAAAAATGTTTATAGTATCTCCCGCATGCGCTATCTGCTGACCCAAGATATTAAATTTTTTTTTATTTTCTCCGTTTCGAGGCATGAGGTCATCCACATCCTTTCCCAAACACATATATTCTGTTTTCTGTAATTTATATTCAGTCCCCATTTTTTATATTCTTCCATGAATTTATTTATCATATATTTCATATCATCTTCATCCTCTGCAAAATTATTTGATCATCTGCAACAACAATGAATGCAGTACTTTTCCTCCTATAGGAATACCCATTTCAGAACATTTTTTTATACCACAAGTTAAGAGCCTGGTCTAAATAAATGTTAAAAATAATGGTGATAAACTGCACCCCTGCTAAGGCCTTTATTCACTGTGATTCCTATGTTAAATTATTCTGTATTTTACACGCTTTATATAAGCTGACCTGTATCTATGTAACGGAATCTTTCAACGCGATTTTCACCCACTTAAAATCATTGGATCGACTTGAAACTTTGTATACTTGTAAAAGATCCGTGACAATACAATAATTTCATATTTTGGTTCTAAAATCATGGCCAGAATCATCAGAAAATCAAAAAAAGTGTCTGTGTATCTATGTAACGGAATTTTTGACCACGATTTGCACCCACTTAAACATCGGATCTCTGTGAAACTTTGTATACGCGTAAAGGACCCGTGACAATTACATTAATTTTCATATTTATTTTCTAAAATCCGGGTCAGAATCATCAGAAAATCAAAAAAGTGTCTTTGTTTCTATGTAACGGAATTTTTTAACACGATTTTCACTCACTTAGAAACATTGGAATCGACTTAAAACTTTGTATACTTGTAAAGGACCGTGACAATTCAATAATTTTCATATTTTGTTTCTAAAATCCTGGCCAGAATCATCAGAAAAAAATGAAAACTGGTATAATAGGTTGCGGACTTGTCGACTTTTTAGTCAATCGTTGTAAGAGCTCAGTTGGTAGAGCCGTGAACTCTAGTGGTATATAATTTCATTAATCCATAGGTCGCTGGTTCAAATCCGGCTGGGAGGTTTTTTTTAGAAGAGTATTACTTTTAGCTCATACTACAATAGTATCGAATTTAATATCTTATTCTGTAAAATATTAAAACTAAAAAATAAAAAATAAAAAATAGTTTTAAAAAACTAAAACAACACGCTTTGTTAGAAAACCGAACTAAAAAAAATGAAAAATATTTTTAATTTCCAACGCGCTTGGGATAAATAATTTTACCATCAAAAGCGTGGGGTGCTTTTTATGATTTTTACATTTTCTTCTTAGAGACTTTACTTTTACCAATATATGTTTATTATCAAATATATTAATTGATTAAGAGCACCCCACGCTTTTGATGGTAAAATTATTTATCCCAAGTGTGTTGGAAATTAAAATTATTTTTCATTTTTTTAGTTCGGTTTTCTAACAAAGCGTTTTGTTTTAGTTTTTTAAAACTATTTTTTATTACTTTAGCTTTTGTATTACTATAGATCCTCCTAACAATATTAATCCATTTATCACAGATATTCATATTTCTCATTGCCATCCATAACAATTGTCGAGGTACACTATCATATGCCATCTTTAAATCAATAAAGGACAATAAAACTTAACAGTATTAAATTATTAACATTTACAGATAATTAAAATAAATAATATTGTCCAAGAAGAATTCACTTATTTTCACTCTGGCTTCCATGATTTATCAGCAATTAATGTTGATTATAATGTCCGACATCTAGAGAGGCATGTTGTGTCCATACCACGTTATTTTGCTCGGAATTATGTCTTTTCGACATGAAATCGCCTAGATCAATAATATTGTACGGGCTGAACACCTGGAGGATGGTGCGAGGCGAGGGAATTACAGGTGGAAGGAACTGGTCATGTTTTAATAAATTTTGCCTCAGTAACTTAACTTTCCAACTTTGTCATCACATGATCAATAAAAACGCAAATCATCAAACTCAAATGCTAAAATGTCAACACATTTCGATAACACTTACAACAAAAAAATATACTTTTTTTTGTTTCAGAAATATGTGATACTGATAGTATTGTTTCTTCTGAATTCAAATATGATATCGGTTTTTCTCCATCACGCAAGGTTCCCTAGAGACAGGCATTTATTATAATTTCAAACACTTTAATATTTTCTTCATTCGTAACCACACAATGTTCGAGCATTCGGACTCACCTAGAAAGTAAGAAATGACGATTTTCTGCTTATTTTGCCTGTGGAGCATCCCTCTTGATGGTTCAGCAATAATCGGCCAGCATATTAGGATTCCATTTGGCTTTGATATCTCTTTTCATAGCTGAAATCTCCTGATGAAAGTGTTCCCCGTGCTCATCGCTCACTGCGCCAAGATTTTCCGGGAAGAAATCAAGGTTTATTAAAAATAATTATTTAAATCCATTAATTAAAATCGAAATAAAAAAAAACTGTGGGTGATGGAGAAATTCCGAATCATATTTTAAAACACGGTAAAAACTGCATTAAGTACAACTATTGGTACTCATGAGACAAAAATCATGTTGACCCGTGTATGTTGGGGTCTTACTTACTCACTGGCACTATCGAACCCGTAGGTTCATGGGTCATTGATTTTAAATTCCTTTACGTCATTGAGAGTTAGGAGATTTATAGAAAAAAGTATCTTAAAAATATCCTCAATTCGTGTACAACTCGGGGTCAGATCGAGGAATGAGATGAGATGAATTCCCTATATTTATAGAGATCTCTGAACTACAATGCTGCCGGTCACCCTGTATAACGATGCTGTAATCTGATAATACTTTAGAAATTAACGGAAATTCGAACAAGAATCAACACACACATACACACCTTACTTGGGGCACCCGTAGCGTAGTGGTTAGGCACTACACTACAAGCCGGACGGTAGAGGGTTCGAGTCACGGTGGGGTCAGGATTTGAAACTGATCAAAAACTTCTGGCGGCATTATGACCCTGTGGTCGACTCAGCCTCTAACGGATGTGAGTACCAGATGCTTGTTCTGGTGTAAAGGTGGCCGTCACGCAGGGCTGATAACCGGGCTGACATCAAGTGCTGATTTTTTCCAGAAAAGTGGAGCCTTAACCTCCTACTACCTCAAGGCTTCCTGTAGTGGGTTCACCTTACTTGACTCTTTTACTTA
Organism: Diploptera punctata; assembly: GCA_030220185.1. Lineage (NCBI taxonomy): Eukaryota > Metazoa > Arthropoda > Insecta > Blattodea > Blaberidae > Diploptera > Diploptera punctata. Next base: position 16,915 of record JASPKZ010006963.1, on the reverse strand, counting down.
ATCCGATTCTAAGTTTTGGTTTTAGATATGTAATAGCATATTACGTTGCGAGGTTGGGAAGTGGTTTTTACAGAAGCGAGGAAATGTTTAAAAACCGAGCGATCGCGAGGTTTTTAATTTCAGAGATTCTGTAAAACACTTCACAAACATGCGTTGTACATTTTTTTTGCACGATGGTGTTTTCAAAATAATAAATAATAGTAAAATAATAACATCTTTGTTAGAATATTTGCGTTCATTATAAACAATTGACTAACGTTAACAGTGTGGGCAATGTTTATTAGTTGAGACTACAGCAGGTCGTGACACCAATCTGTCATAAAATGGTGGCAAGTACATATTTATTGTTTTATATTGTTTTCAAATAAAGTTCAGTTCATTTAAAATGCAGTGATTTGTTTCGTATAATGTATATTAACACTACCTTTGGATATATTTTTGTGTATACATTGTACGTAGTATACATAAGGGGCAGTGGTTTTTACTTCCCGCATCTGGACCGTGCCTCCACCCCTTGGGATACCTCTGTCAAAGACCATACTCCCAAGTTCCAGAATCTTGTCCTCCCTATCTATATCGCGTCCACGTCCAAGTTCTCGGCCTTAAAACAACACCTCAGGGAAAAGGTGTTGTAGTCGCAACTTCAGGGGAAATTGCTGAGCTACATACTTCCCGCACGAGGTTTGTAATATGTAATATTACAGTATAGTTATTTAGGTTGGCAACCCCGAAATATAGGAAGTTTAATTTTAATCATGCTCGTCATTGCTGTAAGTACGACAGAATAATAATGCAAACATTCTGAAACATATACATAACAAATTAGACCGATATCAAATGATGTGTGGCACCATAAGAAGAACCCTCCGAAAGACTCGAAGAGAAACTCAGCTCAGGTTTTACAAAATTATGGCTGTTCCTGTTCTTTTATATGGATCTGAATCTTGGGTACTTACAAAAAAAGATATCTCAACATTCAAGCCACTGAAATGAAATGTTTAAGATCCGTAAAAGGATGTGACGCGCATGGATAGATTACACAATGAATCAATAAGAAATGAACTGGAGATATTTTCAATATTCGATAAACTAGAAGAGCACAATACCAATGGAAAGAACATTTAGACAGAATGGACAATACAAGATTACCCAAAAAGATCAACACCTAAAACCCACATGGGAAAAGATCTATGGGACGGCCAAAGAACGAATGTACTTGAGACCGGAACAGGTCGCATTGACCTAATCCTGGAAAGGAAGAAGAAGAACATTCTGAAAACCCTGTGGAATAAAAATATATAATAATCGAAAGAGTGGTTCGAAATTTGGGTGTTTTTCTCAAGTTTTCAGAGGTCTTTGTTAAGTCTGCAGGAAGAGTTTTTCATTTGAGGAGAAGAGCACAAATACCAATGGATAGAACATTTAGACAGAATGGACAATACAAAATTACCCAAAAACTATCAATACCTACAAACCACATGGAAAAATATATTTGGGACGGCCAAGGAAACAATGGACTTGAGACCGGAACAGGTCGCATTGACCTAATCCGCGAAAGGAAGAAGAAGAACATTCTGAAAACACTGTGGAATATATAATAATCGAAAGAATGAGTAGAAATTTGGGTGTTTTTCTCAAGTTTTCATAGCTCTTTGTTAAGTCTGCAGAAGAGTTTTTCATTTGCGGAATTTTTTTACTGTGAAAGTTTGTAGCTCTGTTCTCTCTCGTGTGTCATTGTGAGAAATAAGAATTCTCTCATAAAATGTAAGAGCGAACTCATGTATTTTAATATGCAATGCATACCACGCCTTCAGGTAATGACATTTACCTTTCCGTGTCGGAATTATATTCTTGTGTTGTACAGGTTAAAGGGATTATGTCAAATAAGCAACATACACGCAATGAAATATGGATCAACTTTTGGTTAGGACTGGTGGTCTATCTCAAAGGAGAAAGTAAACAGTTCACAACCGCAGAATTATTCAGCCGTCAAACCCAACTACGATGACAACTAAACAAACGCTATAAATGGACAATTTCTGTTATGTTATACAGTTAAAAAACTGAATTGCGTCTTTTTTTTTTTAGGTTTAGATGGTTTAGAGACTTCTATGTCTTCTATGGATCGGAGCTGGGAAGGGTTCGATGAATGTAAATATCTTATATATAAAAATTAATTAATCAATTGAGTTGGTGTTTACTTGATGAAAATCAATATTTATTAATAATTAAATAAAAAATAAAACGTAGTTTTTATTTGATTTTCATATTTATTATATAATTCAGTGACAGCTGTTTCGGTACACTGTACCTTCTTCAGACATGTTAACAAATTATGAATTGTGTTCCAACTGATCTAAGCAACAATACAACAATATTTATTTAAATTTTTTAATTTAACAAAGGGGATTCATTCAAATCAAGTTGAGAATTTAACAGTTTTTTTACTACTTCTAAATTTATTAATTTCCACAGCATCCAATAGATCTAACTTCTTCACCCTTATCACAAATATGTAAAATTTCAAAATTTGGATCGAAACAATGATTAAATTGGAATAGGTGGTTAACCATTTAGAAACATTGAATCGACTTGAAACTTTGTATATTTGTAAAGGATCCGTGACAATAACAATAATTTAATATTTGTTTCTAAACTCCTGGCCAGAATCATCAGAAAATAAAAAAAAAAGTGTCTTTGTATCCATGTAACGGAATCTTTGAACACGAATTTCACCCACTTAGAAACATTGAATCGACTTGAAACTTTGTATATTTGTAAAGGATCCGTGACAATATAATAATTTAATATTTGTTTCTAAACTCCTGGCCAGAATCATCAGAAAATAAAAAAAGTGTGTTTGTATCTATGTAACGGATTCTTTGAACACGATTTTCACCCATTTAAAAATATTGGATCGACTTGAAACTTTGTATACTTATAAAGGACCCATGACAATATAATAATTTGATGATGTTTTCTAAAATCCTGGCCAGAATCATCAGCAAATCAACAAAAAAATCAAAACCGGTATAATAGGTTGCGGACTTGTCGACTTTTTAGTCAATCGTTGTAAGAGCTCAGTTGGTAGAGGGATGGACTGTAGTGATATATAATTTCAGTAATCTATAGGACGCTGGTTCAAATCCGGCCCGGATGATTTTTTTAGAAGAGTATTAAGCAATTAAATTTTCATGGGATCCCGGTTTATGACAATCAATTAAACTAAGAATTAAAAAAATAAATAATAGTTTAAAAACTAAAACAACACGCTTTATTAGAAAACCAAAGTAAAAAATAAAAAAATAAAAATTATGGTTTAAAACACTAAAACAACACGCTTTATTAGAAAACCGAACTAAAAAATGATTTCTGTGCATTTTTTTCGCGTGTACAAACATCACGCGATCCCCACTCTCACGCCCCTCACTCCGCACATCGGCCGTGATCTCAGTTATTTGACAAAATTAAAGTACTCACGACGTGCATCTGGATGTGATAAAACAATTCGTCAAAGCGTTGGACAAGGAAGGAGAATGTTTCAAATACATTTGTAGAAAATTTCCTAAGCTCAGTATGTAAAAGTTAAAAGGCGGAATATTTGATGGTCCTCAAATTCGGCAATTGATGAAAGATGCAAATTTTATCAAAGTTATGACTGTTCCGGAAAGTGAAGCTTGGAAGGGTTTTGTATTGGTAGTAGAAAATTTCCTAGGTAACTATAAAGCACCAAATTATAAAGAAATTGTGGAAAACATGTTGACAAGCTTCAAGATTCTGGGAGCTAATATGAGTATAAAGTTACACTTTCTCCACAGTCACCTGGTTAGATTTCCTGATAATTTAGGAAATTATAGCGACGAACAGCGAGTGCGCTTTCACCAGGATCTAAAAGTAATGGAAGAAAGGTATCAGGGTAGGTGGGAACGTCACATGATGGCAGATTACTGCTGGTCTTTATAACGAGATTTTTCTCTAAAATATTATAGAAAAAAATCTTATAAAAGGCGTTTCACTGAAGTATAACATGGGTTTTCGACATTTTTCTTTCTATTTACGTGAGTGCATAGTAATTTTTCTAAACACAATTGACATTATAAATATATCTGTTATATTTTTTCATATTTTCCGATTTTTGTAGTGTAAAATGAAAATAAAGTTTAAAAAAAACAGAGCAAATCTTCCAAAATCATTGACAGTTTCATGAATTGTGAGCATAAATATATCGGAAATTAATCTTATATCAAGAGGAACAAAACTACTGTTGACCACTGTTATGTAAACAAAAAAATAAGTGGGGTTGAAAAATACTCACAGAAAGGTTTGTTCTATTTTAACAAATATTTATCTTTTACCGTTAATTCTAAAATATTATTTATGATTTCATGTTATGATTTATGATGACGCTATCTCCTTATATTTTTTAAGCAAGATCATTTCTAGCAATTCTTTAAAGTTTAATATAAATGTTTAAAAGTTTTAAAAACATTTCTATTTCAAATAAAGAAGTTTGGTAATCTAGAAACAGGTGCACACGGAAAATTAAACAATTCTGACGTTTTTTGTTAATGTTTGTATAAAACAAATGAAAAACAAGCCACGAACTGAATTAGTACTTTTGAAATGTGTGCTGTACCATCACTTTTCCATGCATATTTATTTAAAAACTCGTATTACGAAAGGATGAATTCCAAAGTAAAAACTTTCGTGTCTTTTATGTTTTTCGCATGCAAATATATTTATTAGTTTCAGTAGTGATTCCTACCCTCCGTGGTATCTTTACCATGCCCTGGCGGAGTGGCTTGCGTGCTTAAATGATCCTCAGAGCTATGCCGGCGGTAGCATTGCTGCCGATTGGGTTACCCATGCCGGACTGGTCGAAGATGATAAGCCAGACGAAAAAAGTACCTTGGTCGAAAGAGTGACGATCTTTCACCGTAAAAATACAACCGTCAAGAAATGCGAACATGGGTTCAACTGGGGTAAAATTTCCCGGAGGTCAAATAGTCCCCCATTCGGTTCTCCGGGCGGGGACTACTTCAGGAAACCCATGCCAAAGGCTCAAACAGAAGGGACATGTTCCTAGGAACATGGAATGTTAGGATCAAAGAGAGATGAATAGACAGGTGAATGGAGAAGACTACATAACAATGAACTACATGGTCTTAATAGGAAAACCAGATATAATAAGAACAGTTAAGTCTCGTAGACTGCGATTGAACAGGACATGTTGCACGTATGGGGAATGAAAGACTAGCATGGAAGTTTGTTGTAGGAAAGCCAGAGGGAAAACGCCCCAGTTGATAGACCAAGATTGAGGGTGGGAGAATAACATTAACTATGATTTGAGGGAAGTAGATTATACAGGGAATGATTGGAAAGCATAAGCTCAGGATAGGGATGTATGGAGAGCTTATGACCGCGCGGCCATGAACCTACGGGTTCGATAGTGCCAGTGAGTAAGTGATTGCTAAATAACGTTAATAAAAAATTACTTCATTTATTATAAGCTAATAGACAAGCTAGTTGGTCGCGGTGGCTTAGAGCTTATGTTCCTTGGATCTAGTCTCGAGGGTCGCGGGTTCAAACCCGGCCGGGGTAGATCTATTTTTAGGATGGAAAAATCTAAGGGACAAGTCCTTTAGGAGGGACTCTAATCCGTGCTTTCCGAGTCTGAAGATTTTCAGGCTCGTAAAATAAATCATCATCATCCTTCTCGGATTAGATCTTTGCCTATTACGATCTCACATCTGTTCAACCCAGCGCTTTCTTGGTCTTCCTACCGATCTTCGTCCTACAGGATTATACATCAGTGCCATCTTTGGTATTTTATCCTCTGTCATTCTTTGCAGATGTTGTATCCAATTGTTGCTGTGTTCTTCTATTTGTTGAAGAAGTGGTTGTACTTTTAGTTCATCTCTAATATTCTCATTTCTAATACGTTCTTCTCTTGTACAACCTTTCACAGCCCCTAGGAATCTAATTTCCGCTGCCTGAATTTTACTTTTTTTCTATTGCCTTTATGACCCAGGCCTCACTTCCATACATCGCCACTGGTAAATTAAAAACATCGCTATTTTTCGGTTTTTAATCACTTCGCAATATCGCATGGTAATATACTATTTAATGACAAAATATTGATATATGTTGTATTTTCAACATGAGTTTGTAGTTTTGTGCGAATCAGAAGCACTACCATGTTGCAGAATTCTTCCATAGATAGTTTTATTTTTGGATCATCACGTATTGAAATAGTTTTGATTGCGTATTTCCTATGTAGGTCAGTTGAAGGAAAGCGATGAGTGATTTTGATTGAAGTATGTTTATTGCTGTGAAACAAAAATCAGATTCTGCGAATATATCATCTTCTGTTCTACCCCAATTATTAGGTTACATCTGTTTTCCACGTAATTTAGCTGCGAACGTCGTATCCTCCAAACATATATAAGCTTAAAATTATTTCCCCAACAATTTTATTCCGAGAGGTTTGATCACATCGCGTCTATAATATTTATGTGTATACAAGTAGGTCGTATGTGCGCTCATTTGAATTTTATTTGCATAACATAGTTTGGCCGCGGTGGACTAGTGGTTATGCTCCTTGCCTGTGGTCCCGAGGGTCGCGGGTTCAAACCCGGCCGGGGTCGATGGATTTTTTTAGGACGGAAAAATCCAAGGAGCAAGTCTTCCAGGAGGGACTTCAAACCGTGCGTCCCGAGTCTGAAGATTTTCAGCTCGTAAAAAATCCTTAAGCCTGAATGAAAAGGCCTCTAAGCACAATTTACCGAATTTTCCCGTCCTAGTACTACCTTGGTTTCCTAGATGTCAGTATGAGGCGGGAACGATGACCACGGACCACTCAAAATGACATCTGTACGAAAACAAGTGTAACTAAAATTAGTATGGTTCAATTCTTCCCTGTAGGGGGAGAGCGCCTAAATCTCTGTAAAGGGAAAATATAGGCTTACAATACAATACAATACAATACAATACAAATACAATACAATAACATAGTTTGACGAGTTTGATGTAATACAGGGCTATTCAGAAAGAAGGAACAGACTTCAAACATTTATTTCTTCCAAACTACAAGAAATATAAACACAATTCCAACGTTTCTACAACGATAAAAGTTTGAAGTTCGAATCACGGCCGCAATGGCTCTGTTGCTTGAAGTTGCGATCATGGTCGCATTGGCGCTGTTGCATTGGAAGAGGAGGAGCAGAAAATCAACTTGATTGCCGGTGGCCTTCCAGGTCACCCGACCTAACTCCGTCTGATTCTTATCTGTGAGGTTACATAAAAGACCTTGTTTTTATCCCCTCTATGCCTGAAACACTAGAAAATCTTCTTCTTCTTCCTCGGCCTTTCCCCCACTTATAGGTTTGCCCTCTTCAGTTTCCATTTATCTCTATCATTCCAATCTCCCTCTTCCAAATTCCTATCATCCATTATAGTTCTGACGTAGGTTTTCCATTTCCATCTTGGTCTGCCACGTTTATTTCTTCCAGGGGGCGACCACTGGTATATATTTTTTGGCCATCTTTCATTTTCCATTCCTTGTACATGGCCATACCATTTAAGCGTTTGATTTTCAATCCCCTTAACAACAGATGTGGTGACATTCATTTCTCTCCAAAGAATTCATTTTCTTATTTTATCCTGTCTTGTTTTTTGGAGGCTTCTTCTAAAAATAATCAAATTCAACTGTTCTAATTTTATTCTTTTGTAATTCTGTCAAAGACCAAGTTTCACTTCCATATGACAAAATATTCTGTATTATGCTCTTATAAATTTTCATTTTAGTTTCCTTTGTAATATTTTGGTTCCAAATTACTCCATGTAATGTCTTAGTTGCACTTTTTGCCATTGCAATTTTAGTCTGCACATCTCTCTCACAGGTTACCTAAACTTGTTATTATTGACCCAAGATATTTAAAAAATTCACATTTTTTTATTTTCCCTGTTTCGAGTATGAGGTCATCCACATCCTTTCCAAAACACATGTATTCTGTTTTCTGTAAATTTATATTCAGTCCCCATTTTTTATATTCTTCCATTAGTTTATTTATCATATATTTAATATCATCTTCATCCCCTGCAAAAATTATTTGATCATCTGCAAACAACATTATTGATTCACTATAAATATATACTTAATGGTGGGACTCCTTGGATATATGGTTAGCAGAAGCCATAGACATACACACGGTAGCACAAGATATGCTCTCATATCCAAAGTGGAGATTTAAAATTCCTATCTCGCCGATAATCGATCCAGAGTCGCCCGAGTTCATAATGGAACTACAGAGACACGCCACGGCGGCGCCCTTTGTCTAAACGTTAATTCAGTAAATTAGTAGAAGAACTAAAACCTTCAATTATTTAATTAAAACAAAATTCCGATTGAGGGTGTTTCCACTTTTCAGCGGTTGCCCTTTTTACCAGCCGGCTGCTGGCCCTTCACATCCACATGTGTCAATCACAGAGGTAGATGATCAACAGTCAGTGTAGGGGTGACATGTGGTTAGCATGTCGAGTCCCCCAGCCGTTATAGCTGGTTCCTAAACCTGGAGCCGCTACTTATTGTAGCTACCCAATTGCCTCACGATGCTGGGCGGGCACCGGTCCCATACTGGCCGAAATACCATGAGAAAATTTCTTCCCCATGGACACTCGAACCAGCGCAATTCCCGTAGCTCTGCGCCAAGGCTTCCTACCTTAACCGCTCGGCTACGGCGCGGGACAGAATATAATTAATAATGCAATATATCACTGCCAAATGGATCGGTCGATCTATTGCTCCATTCTTGATAGTCCAAGATCCGGCTGCAAGATTAACTACGTTCATCGAGTGTTTGAACAAAATGTATTTTTTTCATAAAATTGTGAATTACTGAATACATTTTTGCCGAGTTGCCTATTAAAATTCGGCCGCCAGTATGTTTAATTAAAATATTATTAATTAATTTATTCGAAATAATTTGATTCACTTGTTATTAAAATAAATTATAATCCAGTTCGCAGATATCGATGTATAGAACTTGAAAAGTTTCAAGTCGATCCAATGTTTTTAAGTGGGTGAAAATTGTGTTGAAAGATTCCGTTACATAGATACATACAGGTCAAGCTAATATATTTTTATATTTTTTTTTATTAATCCGGCTTTTACAATGCATATACATTTTTCCGGTACCCATGTTCACAGTTAACTACACATTTGTTTTCAACACATTTTTCCATTCTTGTCTGTTTTATCCATATATCTTCTTCTATTTCCCATTCCCTCTTAGTTTCATTGATTCCCTGAATCCACATAATATTTGGTCTACCCTTCTTTTTTCTTCCTTGCGGTTCCCAATCCATGATTATATTAGGTAGTCTTCCTTCTTCCATCCTTCTAATGTGTCCGTACTAATTTAATTGTTTCTCTTCTTATTAAAATCTAATATTGAATATTTTACCTGCATTTTTTCTTTTATATATGAATTTCTGATTTTTATCCTTCCTGGATATTTGTGCAGCACGTCTCCAGTAGTCCATTTCAGTGGCGAGCATTTTTTTTTCATTTGTGCATTTAAAGCCCACACATCAGCTCCAGAGGTAATAATGCTTCTGATTATTGTATTAAAAATAGTTTTTTTTGTTTCTTTGAAGATATGTTTGTCCCATACTATTCCATTTAGGGCAGATATAGCATACTTTCCTATATTGATCCTGTTTCTTATCTCGCTAATATAAAGCGTGTAAAAATGTACCTCATTGAAAACCGCGAGTTAAATCTAGGAATAAACAAATGGTTTAGATACCGTATATCACAATATGAGAGAGTACTTGTTAAGAGGTGAGGAGATACTGGGCATTCAGAGAGAGAGAGGGTGATGTGGAAACAAGTGAAATGAGCTAATGTAATTGTAAATAACCGTAGATAAAATAGAATGCGGGAAGACAAAGACACTCAGGAAATAGAACAGTAATTCAGGAGAGAAAAGGGATGAATTTATTGTTCGTGTAAATTCATTGTTGTGATACAAATGTTAGCTGACTAAATATGTAACATACATGTTCATGTGTAGAAACATGTGACTGTTTATTAATTCAGCGAGAGTTTCCTGTTTTACTACGAAACCTAAGTAACATGTGGCTCTTTATTAATTCAGCGAGAGTTTCCTGTTTTACTACGAAACCTAAGTAACATGTGGCTCTTTATTAATTCAGCGAGAGTTTCCTGTTTTACTACGAAACCTAAGTAACATGTGGCTCTTTATTAATTCAGCGAGAGTTTCCTGTTTTACTACGAAACCTAAGTAACATGTGGCTCTTTATTAATTCAGCGAGAGTTTCCTGTTTTACTACGAAACTAAGTAACATGTGGCTCTTTATTAATCAGCGAGAGTTTCCTGTTTTACTACGAAACCTAAGTAACATGTGGCTCTTTATTAATTCAGCGAGAGTTTCCTGTTTTACTACGAAACCTAAGTAACATGTGACTCTTTATTAATTCAGCGAGAGTTTCCTGTTTTACTACGAAACCTAAGAAGTAACATGTGGCTCTTTATTAATTCAGCGAGAGTTTCCTGTTTTACTACGAAACCTAAGTAACATGTGGCTCTTTATTAATTCAGCGAGAGTTTCTGTTTTACTACGAAACCTAAGTAACATGTGGCTCTTTATTAATTCAGCGAGAGTTTCCTGTTTTACTACGAAACCTAAGTAACATGTGGCTCTTTATTAATTCAGCGAGAGTTTCCTGTTTTACTACGAAACCTAAGTAACATGTGGCTCTTTATTAATTCAGCGAGAGTTTCCTGTTTTACTACGAAACCTAAGTAACATGTGGCTCTTTATTAATTCAGCGAGAGTTTCCTGTTTTACTACGAAACCTAAGTAACATGTGGCTCTTTATTAATTCAGCGAGAGTTTCCTGTTTTACTACGAAACCTAAGTAACATGTGGCTCTTTATTAATTCAGCGAGAGTTTCCTGTTTTACTACGAAACCTAAGTAACATGTGGCTCTTTATTAATTCAGCGAGAGTTTCCTGTTTTACTACGAAACCTAAGTAACATGTGGCTCTTTATTAATTCAGCGAGAGTTTCCTGTTTTACTACGAAACCTAAGTAACATGTGGCTCTTTATTAATTCAGCCAGAGTTTCCTGTTTTACTACGAAACCTAAGTAACATGTGGCTCTTTATTAATTCAGCGAGAGTTTCTTGTTTTACTACGAAACCTAAGTAACATGTGGCTCTTTATTAATTCAGCGAGAGTTTCCTGTTTTACTACGAAACCTAAGTATCATTTGTTTTTCTAGATAGTGACATATTTAATGTATTTATTTAACAGTTATATTTTTTAAATTATAGAAAATTGGAAGTGGCTGAATTCAAATACCTAGGTACAATAATCACAAATAGAAATGAGATGCACAAAGAAATTAAACATAGGCTCAATTCTGGAAATGCGTGCTATTATGCATTGCAGAGACTCTTGACGTCCCAACTCCTTTCAAAAAACATTAAATTGAAAAATATAAAAACTATTATTCTACCAGTTATACTATATGGGTGCGAAAAACATGGACTCTTACTTTAAGGGAGGGAAAGGAGATTACAAGTATTAGAGAATAAAGTTCTTAGGGAAATTTTTGGACCAAAGAGAGATGAACAGACAGGTGAATGGAGAAGACTACATAATAATGAACTACATGGTCCTTATGGGAAGCCGGATATAATAAGAACAGTTAAGTCTCGTAGACTGCGATGGGCAGGACATGTTGCACGTATGGGGAATGAAAGACTTGCATGGAAGCTTCTTGTAGGAAAGCCAGAGGGAAAACGCCCAGTTGGTAGACCAAGCATGAGGTGGGAGAATAACATTAACTATGATTTGAAGGAAGTAGATTACACAGGAAATGATTGGAAAGCATTAGCTCAGGATAGGGGATATATGGAGAGCTTATGTCCGCGCGGCCATGAACCTACGGGTTCGATAGTGCCAGTGAATAAGTAAGTAAGTAAGTAAGTAAATTATAGAAAATTTTATTATTCCTAACACGACAACTGTCGAATTCTGGATGCAGAAACGTACCTAGACATTCTGCCAGAGAACTGTTGTGATGTACGAAGACCCTGTGAAAAAATGTTTGTGCCTTTTTAATTGATGGACTTTGGAAGAGGACTTCTATAAATTCAAGAGGAGACAAAATTAGAAATAATGGATGTTGAAATATTTTCAATAAGTTATTGAATAAAGAGGATGTCAGATGACAGAATACACTAACAAAAACAAAAAATAAAAACTTTTTTTTGTCTCAGAAAAAAAAATATGTGATTCTGATAGTATTTTTTCTCCTGAATTCAAATATCATTTTCTCCGTCACGCAAGGTTTCGGAGAGACAGGAATTTATAATTTCAAACAGTTTAATATTTTCTACTTTCGTATCTACACTATATTCGAACATTCGGACTCGCCTAGAAAGTAAGAAATGACGATTTTTCTGCTATATTTCGCCTGTGGAGCATCCCTCTTGATGGTCCAACAATAATCGGCAGCATATTGGATTCCATTTGCCTTGATATCTCTTTTCATAGCTGAAATCTCTCGAGTTAGCTCATTTGGTTTTATTTTACAATGGACAAAAGGACGAAATAACGGTTATTAACAAAATAATTATTTAAATCCATTAATTTAAATAAGAAACTGTGGGTGATGGAGAAATTCCGAATACATATTTAAAAACAACGATACAAAACTGCATTAAGTATAACTATTGATATTCATGAGACAAAAAATCATGTTGACCGGTGTTATTATTATTTTTAATATTAGGAACTCAGTTATAAGGAGAAGACAATGACGATTGAAGACACTATTTTTAGATTTTTATTAAAACTCAGCAATTAAGATGGTACGGACATGTCTAGCGAATGGAAGAGTATCGACTACCAAAATCTGTTTGGAATGGAAACCGGAGGGAAGACGAGGCAGAGGAAGACCTAAAAGAACCTGGAGTCAGGGAATATGTTTATATATGAAGGGAGACAGAAACATCTACAACCAAGAGATTGGATGGACCGACAAAATTGGCTATTAGGAATCTGACGATGACAAAGACTTTAATCAAACCGATGATCTATCTATTATTATCATTATTATTACAATGGAGTCTTATGGAACAGACATATAACCAGGAAAAATAAGTTCAGATATTATAATTCATTAGTGAGAAGTACTGTCACATGTGGAGCTGAAGTTTGGAAATTCAACAAAAACTTATGTCGATGGAAATGGATTTCTTGGGGAGAGCAGCAAAATGTTCAGAAATTAGACAAAATAATAAATACTGTCATAAGAGAAAAAAATGAATATTGGTTATTCAATAGTAGATTGTATACGGTATAAGCAATTAAATTGGTATGGGCACGTACGACGAATGCAAGAGGAAAGATTACCCAGGAAAACATTGGAAATGGTGTCCACCTGGAAGAAGGAGGAGAGGAAGACCTCGAAACTCGTGAATGCAGGAAATAAGAACTGGAATGAGCGCAAAGGGACTGGAGGACATGGATTGGATGGAAAGAGACGAGTGGAAGAAGAAAAATAAAACTTTAGGCACAGATAGATGTGTAAACATTAAAACTCTGTATATAAATAAAATAAATATTACTATTATTATTATTAATTTATTAAAACCTACACAAGAATTAAGTTAGTGTAACTCAGTGTTTAGAACACAAATACCAGAAACATCAGTATATGATTATTGTGCTAAAGCAAGTTGCAATGGAAAACAGGCAAGAGAAGTTGGGGATATGGATTATTTACCCTTATTAATTCGAGAAAGTGTTATATAGCACACTCTCTTCATTCTAGTATACTCTACTGTTCAATCTACGACTTCTCATTTCATAGTTCATCATTCATCATCATCATCATAGTACATTCACGAATTTAGGCCATTTGTTGACCTTTTTCGTCCTCAACAGAAACACCATTCAAAAGTCTTTTGAGTGGACGTCCTGTCTTCTTTTCCTGCAGGTTGATATCTTAACATTTGTTGTGGTATCCTGTGATCTTTCATTCGATGAACATGTTGCATCCATCTTGACTTATAATCAGAAATTTTGTTTTCTAAAGGTTCCATGTGTAATTACTTCTAAGATGTCTTCATTTGTTTTGTGATCTAGTAGTGTGTATCCCTGCAGTCCTTCCGAAGATATCTCATTTCAGCAGATCTAAGTCTGTGTATATCCTTCTGTTTCAACGTCCATACTTCGCTTACGATACAAAAGAGGGGAAGAACCAGTGTTTTATACACTTTCAGTCTTGAATGATGCTTTTGGACTAACTGTGGCTTGAAGATAGAATTTATTAACCCTAAAATTCTTAAAATTTAGATATTTTTGGATTTACATCCTTTTCTTCTTCATATGAGATATTGCCATCCTAGATATTGTAAAATTATTCACCTGGCACCAAAATTTTTATTGTCTCAGTACAATTTACTTCTGACAGGGTCTACACTTTGAAAATGCCATAATTTTTGTTTTTTCTATAGATATCTTCAAACTAAATTTCTTCTGTAATTTTGTTAAGTTCATACAGACCTTTCTGTAGATTATCTTCGGAATTTGCTATTATTATTTGGTCATCTGCAAACAATGGTTACAATGTCTAACATTATTTTTTATTATAATAAATAATATTCTGAACAAAACTAAAAACATTTGTGTATCGTTATTGGTGAAGAGCTCTACCATTTAATGATGAGGAAAGGTGGATGTTAAGCAGAGAGTAAGCACATAAACTATTGGTGACAGAGATGGACTTTTGGAGGGGGGAAGGAGATTCTAGAAATTCAATAAGAGACAACATTAAAAATACTAAAAAGAGAGGAAATATTTTTATTTAGGTATATTCCCACAATACAGTGTTTCTCCTTCAACCCAAAGTGATTTGTCGCCAGAGGGGTTCCCTGTTCTAAAGCATCTTCTTCTCTCTAATCTCTAGCTTCCATACTTCATCCATCACATGTTCTCTAGGCCTGCCTCTACCAACTTCTTCCATTAGCTTTCCAATTAAGGATCTCCTTTGGCATTCTCTCTCTTCCATTCTTTATGAGGTGCCCTACTATTTCAAAACTTTTGCTTCTATTTTTCCTAATGTTTTTTTATGGAAGAAAAGAGGATGTCAGATGGCAGGATACCTAAGATGATATTAAATTACATCGCTTGCAGGTTACCTTTTATATGTGAACAAACAATGCTAGAGCAATTTGTTTCGACGACCACAATTTAGAAATATAGATGTGAACAGTTTGGGCAGACGAGGTTTAGGAGTAGAACCTCCAAAAGATTGGGAATGGGGTTGGTATGGGAAAAAAAGGGACTGAAAATCGGCAGAGAACGTTTTGGGAGAAAATAAGGAGGAGTGTACTTGGTATTAACCAACAAGATATTTTCGCCGAATGTCGGAAAACGCTCACTGTGTTTACAAATAGAGCCTAAAACACGTTTGGGGAAATAATCTTATCACTAACCTAGGACTTAAGGAGAGATCAGGACGTGCTTGGTTTGGGTAAAGGGGGCCATGGAAATTTCTAAAAATAGTCGACGATCACGATATACGAATATGTCTCAATGTGCGGGAACTTTTGAAGACGAGATACATATCTTAGGAAATGTGATGATTTACAAATACTGGAGACGTCAGTTTATTGGCGGAAAGGATTTGTAAATTCAAGTCGGGAAAGATTGGCTGCTACGAGTTTATTGGTAAAATCCAGAAAATTGGATAAACTTGGGTAAAATTTCTGGACAAAACGCGACCATAAGAACAACCTCATTCATGAATAATCTATGTTCTCAAATGCTACCATTATTCTTATAATTATACATAACTAATTAATGTATAATGTTATTGTATTTTATGTAATTGTAATTTTGTTGTTTTCTTTATGTATTGTAAATTTTTTTTTTCCAAAATGCCCCAGTTTGTCTTTCGACATTCTGGTTTCTCTCCTGCAGGCTTATTTGCAACCAACTTCTGAGGTGGGACGCCTGGAGGGCGGGTTTACGTTGCCCGATGATATGATGGGTGATGATGATGATGTGGTTGTGCCAGGAGAGTCCCTAATCTAACTTAACCTAAGAGAATATGATGATGATGCTTGCGATGGCCGTATGATTTCGGACAGTTGGGCCGTAAGTTTCCGACCTTTACCTTACAGGTGAGGAAAAACCCCCGATAAAAACCTCACCCAGGAACTGTGTCCCGTCGGGGATCGAACCATGCCCGCGGGGACAAGGCGGCGCGCTACCCCGAGCCCACAGCGGTGGACAATTGTAATATTGATTCAGTGATATCGTTTTATATTTTTTTTACACTAGTGCGCAATTATACTTTTTTTGTAACGGATTGGTCACAGCACGTACGGGTTACTGCGCGTGCGACTCATATTTGTAAATACTATTGTAAATATCTTACTTTTTGGTCTAATTAAAGTCCTACTAACTACTACTCACTTTTTCTGAAACTAAACTGTTTAGGGGGATTTTTGTGATGTGCAACAGTTTTGCCTTCTCGTCTTGTTTAGATTGAGATACATTATGATGTACAAATAAGAGCATTAATATGGAATGTAGGAACTTCAGTACACAACGAGTAGAATCATAATCATATTTTTCAGGGACGAAGAAGGCGCCAGTTCATTCTGCAATTTCACTTTAGAAACGAACAATCCGCTGCACGTGCAAGAGATAAACGTTTCCAAAGGAGGAATGAGGAAATGTTAAAAATAGTTTTGGATCTAATTTTCGTTTCACTGAATGACAAGCATTTCACGATTAACTATATTTCTATCTTTATCTCTCTAGTGTCATCTGCGTCTCATCTCCTCTCTCTCTCTCTCTCTC
>JASPKZ010006960.1:0-13766 GCA_030220185.1 Diploptera punctata | reverse complement strand
GGGTGTATAAAAACATTCTGAAGGAAGTAAATTGACAGAGAGGATGATTGAAAAATATTATGTTTGGAGAGCTTATATCTGGCTGCTGCACTGGATAATATAGTGTTAGTGATAAATAAATAAACTTTTGAGTTAATAATTTTCCTTTTGTGTTTTTCATTGTAGAAAGTTTCCAAGTAGATGTGGATTACTAAATTTCTGTAAATTAGTTTTTGTTGAATTTGGTTTTGATTTTGACATATTTCTCTCTACAGAACCATCATTTGTAAGATATAAATTGAATAATCAGGTTTAGGAATGAAACATTTGAATATTTTGTGCTGCAAAGTATCTCGAAGCTTCCGGTCAGCGCATGCGATACAGTAAGAATATTTCCCCTAGAGAATGATACATACTGTATTAGGAACGTAAGTATTAATTTGAGATTACACAAAATGAAATTTCGAAAGATATAAATTCCTTAAATGGTAATAGATTGGACACAGTCTCAGAATGGATCTAGACAGTATGGTCAAAAGATCCAGGAAAAGTGGAAACCAAAAATTACATGGCAACAGCAGAATAATAATAGAAATTGAATAACAAGGAAGAAAGCTGGAATGTAGACAAGAATTTAGCAAAAACAAACATCCGGTGGGCGCGCTTTCACTACTAGCACTCATCAAGTGAATTGTCAAGATATCTACCTTGTTATTTCTTCCAGAGAACCGTTGTGATGTACCAAGGACTGTGCTAAAAATTATCTGCCGTTTTAAACTGCTAGGCCATTAAACTCGAGCGCCAAATCTCTCAATTAAACTATAGGCGAGTACAAGAAATCGAGACATTGGTAGATCGGATAACTCTCACTACCTACTATCCGCATCGCGTCCTGCCTCACTTCACTACGCTCTTACTCATGCTGGGAGTCTATCTGCACTTCACAGTGGGTTGCCACTGCTTGATTCTAGTTTCGGTTTCTGTGGCCTTGAAGTTAAAAACGAAGATATTTTTGGACACGGCCTTGGTAGCATCGCAACATTTCTATGTGAGAAATTGCAAGGTGGATTTGGGGATGCAATGGTTGACAGTATTCATGTATAAATTGGATGAACGTAGGAATTTTATTGTTGTAGAAAGTACATGATACAACATATAGCAACAAATAGGGAATGGAAGAAGGCCATTTACGAAAACATAAAAGGAAAACGTCGAGTTGTCAGACCCAATATTGGGATGAGTTGAGTAAAGTGAATGATTGGAAAATCTTAGCTCGTGATAGGAGATGTGTTTGCAACTACCATCCATTCAGAGTAATTCTGCCCGAAGGCAGGTACTTCACAGCAATCATAGCATTTTCGTGGTCCTACCTAAGGTCCGTTTGCAGAACCTTTAACACCAAATGACATACGCGTACTAACACAATTTGAAAATTATGTTATCAGAAAGGCATTCATGTTTTATGTGGCTTATTAAAAATACACAAAAGCTCTTTTTTTTTTCGTAAGTTCATATGTATGTTGCGAACTTGATAACTAAAATACTAACTCTCTTCAAATTTCGAATCAATACGTTAATGGGCTACGCGTACATAAGCTCTCGAAACATCCCTTTTCAAATCAATCACTTTATAATTTACTTTCCTCAAATCATATTTAATGTCATTTCCCCACTTCATTCTTGGCCTACCTACTGGACGCTTTCCTCTGTTTTTCCTACAATGAGTTTTCATGCTAGTATTTCATTCTCCAGTCGTGCCACATGTCTTACCCATCCCAGTCTAACGAATTTAAGATTTAACTGTTCTTATTGCATCTGGTTCCATAAAGATCATGGCAGCTGACTGTCATATAGTCTTCTTCTTCCATATGTCCGTTCGCCTCTCTTTGTTTCAAAAATGTTTCTAACAACTTGTGTTCCTAAATACTCGTAATATTTATCCTTCCTTAAAATTTATCAATCATTGTTTCATTATCTACGGCATATTACAGTTCGATATATTTTCAGTTTTTTTACAAAAATCCCTATATTCCGTAATACCATGGATTTCCAGAATTGAGTCTATGTTTAATTTCTTTGTAGATCTTATTCATCATCATCATCATAATATACAATAATTCACGAATTAGGCCATTTGTTGACCTGTTTTCGCCTCAAGAGAAACACCATCCAAAAGTCTTTTGAGTGGGACATCCTGGTCTTCTTCTTCCTGCAGTTGATATCTTAACATTTGTTTGGGTATTCTGTGATCTTCCATTCGATGAACATGTTGCCATCCATCTTGACTTATAATCAGAAATTTTGTTTTCTAAAGGTTCCATGTGTAATTCTTCTAAGATGTCTTCATTTTTTTTGTGATCTAGTGGTGTGTATCCTGCAGTCCTCCGAAGATATCTCATTTCAGTCAGATCTAAGTCTCTGTATATCCTTCTGTTTCAACGTCCATACTTCGCTAGCATACAAAAGAGTTGGAAGAGCCAGTGTTTTTATACACTTTTAAATCTTGAATGCTTTTTGGACTAACTGTGGCTTGAAGATAGAATTTATTAAATCGTATTATTATTCTTATTTTAATTATTGTTCGTAGATATTTGAATTCAGCCACTTCCTCAAAATTTCCCTTATTTTTCATTAGCCGTCCATTTCCATGATATACCGTAACGTATTTGTATGTGGGAACATATGTTTAGTTTTTATTGTATTTTACTCCCAGTCCCAATTTCTTAGTATTATAAAATATAATGTGCATGTTAGCCCTTGTATCTCCTCGCTATCACCTAATCATACATCATCAGCATATATTAACAGCTTATTGATAGCATTAAGTTTTACGACTTCTTTATTCTCTAAGATTTGATTGCATACTCTGGTATAAAATTGAAGAGTGAATTCCAAATTATCTGAAACTGCCTACCCGCACCCTACACTTTGAACCATTTATACGCGTTCGAATTGCGTACAACGATAAAATTGATAACATTTCTGATGAAATTTAGTTAATATCTGACTTGAAGAGAAGGGACTTGCGAAATTGGTAGCTTAATATCTTGTAATGTGTTCCTAATGAAAACAGACAGATGTGTGAGAGCATAAACTGTAAACACAAACATAAATACAAATTCACAATCACGTGAAATGATGAGAATCCAAACTGCCAACAAGTTCGTAAAAAAAACGAAAGTTAATGAAATCAGCAAGCCTCCTCAAAAAATATTCCATCAATAAATGTATATAATCTCTTATGATACACTTATGGATGATACTGAGAATGCAGACAACATAAATTCATCTCAATCAACAAAACCACTTCCACATAAAACCATCACCCATATTTATACCGGGTGTAGTTAACGTACCAGAACTAAAAAATTGTGTAAAACAAAAAACTTTCTGATCTTAAGATTTCTCACTTAGTTTACTACAACAAATTTAACGTATAACCTTAGCCACAGCAACGCGTGGCCCGGGACTTCTATATATATATTATATATATATATATATATAACAAAGTCGGGTTAGTTACACTGTTTATAACTCAAGAACGGCTGGACCCGATTTTTATGATCTTTGATTTGTTGGATTTTGTTCCTCCGCCCCGAATAGCATAGTACCTATTAAAACATCGGAAAAATTAACGTAAAATATTTAAAGGCGATCCGACGTTCGCCGGGCCAGCTAGTATATAATATATATATATATATATATATATATATATAAATTTAAATACCAGATGGAGAAATAACAGAACACATAAACACAAGCAAAGGTGATCGACAAGGATGTGGACTATCTCCACTCTTATTTAATATATATATTAACAGAATAGTACAAGAATGGAAACAAACAGTAAGGAATTTCAATAACTAGGAATAAAATAATTCAAAACAATATTATATGCTGATGATCAAATAATATTATCAGATTCCGAATGATAGCTTACAAATAGCAGCGTATCAATTATTCAAAATTGCCAGCAAATATAATATGAAAATTTCCACTTCAAAATCCAAAACAATGGCTATGTGTGGAAAAAACATACAACGGGTGAAAATTGAGATTGATGGAAAAATTATAGAACAAGTGTCAGATTTCTCTTACTTAGGAAGTGTATTTGCAGAGTATAAGAGTGACATTGATTCAAAATTACAAAAATATAATAAAATTAATGGGGTAATACGAAGACATTTTGGTAAACAGATGAGGACAGAGACAAAACTAAGATTACATAACATCACATCAAAAGCTGCTCTAAAATACGAAAGTGAAATTTGGATTTTAAATAAAAGAAACTCTCATAAACTTCAAGTAAGCCAAATGCGCTTCTTACGATCATTGTTAGGAGTTAATAGACTGGATCACCAAAGGAACACTATTATCAGAGGAAAACTTGGAGTAACAAGTTTAAAATGAAAATATAAAAAGACTAAGTAACAACAATAATGGGAAAATCATCTGAGGAGAATGACAAGAAATAGACTTCCAAATTGGCATTCCAATATACCCCAACTGGACATAGGGGACCAAGGAAGGACCAAACCATCGATTGGAAAGATCAAGACCATCTTCGCTAGGTTTACCGTACAGGCACACATGGCCTAAAAACGAATTGTTCATGATGATGATGATGATATATATATATATATATATATATAATATCTTATGATATATATATATAATTCTTCTGTACTTGTGTTTGTCACTCAACTTCTCCAAAAGACTGGTCCGATTTTGATAAAAATTTTGTGTGTGTATTGTCTGATTGCGTCCGCCCTCGATTGTTTAGTTCACAATTTTGACTCTCTTAAACCATTAGGTGTAGGAGTTCAGCTGAAGTGAAAATTTAAAAAATCGCTCTAGCGATCACCATTGTTCCAGTTTCACATCGAAACTCAGTATATGTTATTAAAATAACCGAGCTAGGTATTGTCCAAAACTCAGCGAAACCCCATCCATTTTAAGTGAGAGTTTAACTTAATCCGAAATTAAGAATTGACTCTAGCAAACCGCCATGTTTGATTCGTCGAAAGGTATAACATTTTGTAGTACCCACACATTTTTCAGGTACGGCGAGTGTTTAGCTGATCGTATGCTCTAAAAACATTAGGTGTAGGAGGATTTACCTGAACGAAAATTTAAAAAAAAACATAGTTGATTTGTTTAGGAGTAGGAACGCACTCCCAGTCCACTTAGCAAGTTGAATATAAATAATTAAATTAGTGACAGGAAACGTTGGAATTAAATGTTTAAGTATTCAACTAATGAAGCTGCAGTGTATATATGTGTATTTATTCTCTATGAATTATTCCTTCTCTTCTTAACTACGACAAGGTTTAGGCTATGCAGCCTGTTCCCGGCCTAAGTTAAAAGTGGAGTCCATCTTCTACGTGGTCGGCCAATATCTCTTGTTCCTCTGGAATTATACAGGAAGGTTCTTTTTGGTTATTCTTTCAGTTTGTTCATTCTGATTAAGTGTTCTGTCCATTTCTTATTATTTTTCGCTGATTTTATCTTCAATTTTATATATATTTAATTCTTCTCGTATAGTTTCATTCCTTATTCTATCCGCTCTTGTGGCAGCCTTTCACATTACGTAAAAACCACAAGCATTTCCCGCAGTCTGTATCCTGCTTTTATCCCTTTATTTCATTAATCCCAATTTTCACTCTTTCCCATACAACAACAAAGGAACAGCCATTGTTTTATATAATGTTAAGTTTTCGTATCTTTCCTTGTTTTTCCGACCTCAAGGTGCTTTTTTATGGTTCCACAACAATATGCCTGAAATGTATTTACTTTAGTTTTCTATATCTTTCATTTTCCTCTATAAGTTATATTCACATCCTAAATATTGGAAATGTGATACTTGTTCTATTATTTTGTTATCCAGTACAATTTTTGATCTAATTCCCTTATTGACGCAATAAATGCCATTTACTTTTGACTATTTATTGATATTTTACAATTATATCTATTGGCTATTAATTTAAAATTTATATGCTAACATTTGGAGCTCATTTTCAGATTCTGCTAAAAGTACATCGTCAGCGAATAATAAAGAATTATTTGTTGTAATGAATGGTATTCAAACTTACCTACCTTCCAATCGGCTCAACGGCACTATACAAACAGAAGAAAATTTAAATAAAAAAAACGTTGCTAGGTTACAATGCAACACTACTCAATTGTTATATCAATCAAAACCTCATTCAAGTGTAACAAAACCTCATTCAAGTGTAACAAAACCTCATTCAAGTGTAACAAAACCTCATTCAAGTGTAACAAAACCTCATTCAAGTGTAACAAAACCTCATTCAAGTGTAACAAAACCTCATTCAAGTGTAACAAAACCTCATTCAAGTGTAACATTTGGATTTTTGCATTATTGGACGATCAAAGACATCGTTCCAACATGTCCTGCTCATCGCAGTCTACGAGCCAACATGTCCTGCTCATCGCAGTCTACGAGCCAACATGTCCTGCTCATCGCAGTCTACGAGCCAACATGTCCTGCTCATCGCAGTCTACGAGACTTAATATTTTTCTTATTATATCTGATTAGTCCACCGCTGTGGTCTCGAGGTAGCGTGCTGCCTTGTCACGCAGCAGGCCCGGGTTCGATCCCCGGTGGGGGCAGTTTTTCTCTGGGTGAGGTTTTAATCGGGGATTTCCTCACCTGTAAGACAAATGTCAGGAAAACTTTAAGGCCCAAACGGTCCCCAAAATCATATGTGCCATCATCATTATCATTATCATCATTATCATTATCATCATCATCATCCTTCGCCAGTGTGGAAAGCAACGGGAAGCTACCCACACCTACAATTCCCTAGTAAAGCTGCAAATCATAGCATGAAAATGCTATGATTGTAGTGAAAGACCTGCCCTCGGGCAGAATTACTATGGATGGATAACTGATTTACCATATACCTGATTGTTACGTAGTCTTCACCATTCTCTGTGTAACACACTGGCGTCTGCTTTAGAAAATTAATATTTAGCCCATCTTCTTCTCAATTTTGAACACATCTTACATCGAGTGGGCATGGAATCTACTAGTCTCTGTTCTCATCCCATTTATAACTTAATCCTGAGTGTGGCTCCCTTCGGGAGAGAAGTAAAGTCGTGTCATAGATTTACAGTAGTTATTTCGCCATATAATTAAAATTCGTCATGGAAGTAATTCGTTAAATTAAATTGGTCACACGGTCCCCGAAATCATATGGCCATCATCATCATCATCATCATCCTTATCATTATCATCATCACCACCATCCTTCACCGGTGTGGAAAACAACGGGAAGCTACCACACCTACACAATTTCCTAGTAAAGCTGCAAGCATAGCATGAAAAATGCTATGATTGCAGTGAAGGACCTGCCTTCGGGCAGAATTACTATGGATGGATGGAATTGGTCACAGATATCATCCGGGTTGTCAGCCACATATACATACATACATACACACACACACACACACACTTACACAGTCATTTAGGTGTGTACTGTACCTCCTCCGAGCTAAGTTCAAGTTGCAATGTAAACAAACCAGACGTACGACTGCATTTTAGAATAGCTGTTTTACCTTTAATCGTGTAAGAAAATGTAGGTCCACCGCTGGGGTCTCGAGGTTGCGTGCTGCCTTGTCACGCAGCGGGCCCGGGTTTCGATCCCCGGTCGGGGCAGTTTTTCTGGGTGAGGTTTTTATCGGGGTTTTTCCTCACCTGTAAGACAAATGTCAGAAAACTTTAAGGCCCAAACGGTCCCCGAAATCATATGGCCATCATGATCATCATCATCCTTATCATTATCATCATCATCCTTATCATTATCATCATCATCATCCTTCAACGGTGTGGAAAGCAACGGGAAGCTACCACACCTACACAATTCCCTAGTAAAACTGCAAGCGTAGCATGAAAATGCTATGATTTCAGTGAAGGACCTGCCTTCGGGCAGAATTACTATGGATGGATGGAAAATGTAGTTGGCTCTCTAAACTCGAAGTAAAGGAAATATATATATATATATATATTTTAGAATATGTCTACATAAGTTATACGAGAGAACATCTTAATACTCATATATATAATTCTTGTGTCCTTGTGTTTGTCGCTCTACTAAACAATTGGCTCGATTTTGATAAAATGTTTAATTGTACTGAACAACTTTTTAGGACGGTATTACTTACAAAATGTGAGAAACGGTTCACGAACATCACATTATATACCAAGAGGACGAAGATCACTGGGCCGTCCTATGAAACGCTGGAGGGAAAATTTTCTATAGGATCGTAACAGGCCTTGGCCTAATACTTGGAAGGAAGAAGAAGAAGAAGAGAAACGGTTCACGAACATCACATGGCCATCATAAGCATTATCATTCATATTCACCTTAGACTAAGTTTTGGATTGACTTTCCTGGCGCACCAATATCATCATCATCATCATCACATCATCGGGGCAGCCGTAATCCCGCCTCAGAAGTGTGTTACAATTACGCCAGTGCTAGGAGAGAATGTCAGAAATGTCAAAATGACAACCTGAGGCATTGAATAAAAAAATACATAACATTAATTTGGTTTCCAGTTAAAACCTTTTAACAATTAGACTCCAAGTCAGACCGAAAAATAGATGTTACAAGACTGAATAATCTTTATCTTTATATATGTAGTCCACCGCTGTGGTCTCGAGGTAGCGTGCTGCCTTGTCTCGCAGCGGGCCCGGGTTCGATCCCCGGTCGGGGCAGTATTTCTGGGTGAGGTTTTTATCGGGGTTTTTCCTCACCTGTAAGACAAATGTCAGGAAAACTTTAAGGCCCAAACGGTCCCCGAAATCATATGGCCATCATCCTTACCATTATCAATATCATCACCATCCTTCACAGGTGTGGAAAGCAACGGGAAGCTACCACACCTACACAATTCCCTAGTAAAGCTGCATAGCATGAAAATGCTATGATTGCAGTGAAGGACCTGCCTTCGGGCAGAATTACTATGGATGGATATATATATATATATATATATATATATATATATATATAATTGTTCACCCTTCAACCGATGGAAAGATCAGTTTTTGTAGTCGCAGAACGGGCATCATCACCCAATACTGCATTCGGAAGAAGAATAAGAAGACGAAGATATAATTGTTCTGTACGTGTGTTAACACTTTACTCCTCCTAAACGACTGGACGGATTTTGATGAAATTGTTTGTGTGTGTTTGAATGCGTCCCTGGATTTTTTTCGCGTTAAAAACTAATTTATTTCCAGCTCCATTACATTATTTGCAATACTATATACTAAATAACAAAATTAATAACAGTATGTTAGTTTATAGTCCACCGCTGTGGTCTCGAGGTAGCGTGCTGCCTTGTCACGCAGCGGGCCCGGGTTCGATCCCCGGTCGGGAGTTTTTCTGGATGAGGTTTTTATCGGGGTTTTTCCTCAACTGTAAGACAAATGTCAGGAAAACTTTAAGGCCCAAACGGTCCCCGAAATCATATGGCCATCGCAATCATCATCATTCATATTCATCTTAGGTTAAGCTTAGGATTAGGGACTCTCCTGGCGCACCATTATCATCATCATCACCCATCATATCATCGGGGCAACGTAACCCCGCCTTCCAGGTGCCCCAACCTCAGAAGTGGGTTACAAGTACGCCATGCCAGGAGAGAAACCAGGAATGTCGAAAGACAAACCTGTGTCATTTGAAAAAGAAAAATATTAGTTTATTTTTATACACACAATTTGCTGTCTTTTCTTTCATGCCACTATTTATATTTAATTTTGTTTATATTTTCGAAATCTATTTGATTTACGTATTTTTGAAACTGTTTATGTTTTTATTCATTATTTCACTAATTTCTAACTGAACAACACACTTTTCCTTTTCTGTTTTGTATATTTACACACCCACTGGATATAATCCACTGTTTATGTTGCCGTTTTACTCACATATGTCGTATCACCTCTGATTCTGAGTTTTCAAAAGTATGCTGGAAACGTAGTGTCCATTGCTTATTTACATTTTTATTCTTTATCCTTTCCTCTCGTTTTTCCTCTTTTCATTTTTTCCTTTTTTCCTTCATATATTAATTGTTTCGGTGAATCTTGTAAAACTTCTCAAATGACTGGTTATTAATTGTTGGCTTGTATCTGGCCAATTGTATTGTCTCCTTTGTAGGTCCTGGGATAGTTTAGATTAACAATTTGACCCTCTAAAACCATTAGGTGTAGGAATTCACCTGAAGTGAAAATTAAAAATCGCTTTAGCGGTCACAATTTTCGATGTTTTACAACGAAACTCAGTATATCCTATTAAAATAAACCGAGGTAAGTATTATCAAAAAATGAGCGAAATCAGACATTTAGAAGTGGTGGTTTACCTGAAATCCGAAAATAAAAACTCCCTAAACGACTGGACCTATTTTGGTGAAATGTTGTGTGTGTGTTTGAGTGGGTCTCCGGATGGTTTAGATTCACAATTGGACCATATAAAACGATTAGATATAGTTGATCACGTGAAGTGAATATTTAAATATCGCTCTATCAGTCACAATTTTCGATGTTTCACAACGAAACTCAGTATATGCTATTAAAATAAACCGAGGTAGGTATTATCAAAAAATGAGCGAAATCCGACAATTAGAAGTGGAGGTTTACCTGAAAGCCATGTTTAGTTCGTCTCAGCGTATACCAATTTAATTAATCTTATATATAAAAATTAATGTTTGTTTGTATATTTGTTTGTTCGTACTTTATGCGCCATACCGTTGATCCGATTGTGTTGGGTTTTTTGCAAAATGTTCGGGAGATTCCCGGGATGAACATAGGCTATAAGAGAGTTGTGATACTCAACTCCTACACCCTTAAAAATCGCCCTTTGTAGTGGAAAACGTGAAAAAAGTAGCTCTTTGGACGCTTAATGGCTTACGCTGCCTAAACCATAAGAAATACACAAAATTAATGTACACAGAATAGAATATCTCAAAAAGCTCTACAAAAAAGTCCGCGACAGCATATGTTTATCTGTTACGGATAACTCACAAAAACCATTTTTGTCTTTCATTGATTCACAGAGTCTCGCGCCGTAGCCGAGTGGTTAAGGCAAGAAGTCTTGGCGCAGAACTACGGGACTTACGCGGGTTCGAGTCTTCACGGGGGAAGAAGTTTTTCTCATGGAATGTGGGCCAGTATGGGACCGGTGCACAGTGGGTCAGAAATGAAATCTAGCTGAGAAAAAAAAAATCTGTTTTGACTCACTCTCATCAATTTATCTTTTTTTTTTTCACTCTAATATAATTGTAATATGACGGTTCTTAACTTATCTGCAAAGGAGGGTACAATTCTAATGTTCATGACTATGTGACATCATCATTCACACTTCTTGAGCCACAACAGAAGGCTGTAAGAGGTTTTCTTGCGAACTTATTTAATAATATCTAATTATGTCCTAATTTCTGAATTTTATGGTAAAAAAGTAACATTTTTATCGTCCGCCCATGACATGAGAATTGAACGTTCGGGCAGGACAATGTCTGCCGGGTGCGCTAGTACCACATATTTACTATTGTCCGTATTTTTAAAATAAATTGAAAATTAATGCATTATTACGTATTTTTGACAAACTTAAAAAAATTAATGATTTATGGTCGAATTTCGACCGCTGGGCGACCACTAGTCTTTAATATTTAATTTATTTAGGCGCAGCAACGCACCCCGGGTATTAGATAGCAGTCTGTATTTACTCGTGACTTCTAAATCCCTCAAACAGATCTTCATGAAAATTTGTACATACATGTTTTGAAGTACGCCGAGCGTTTAGTCGCTTTCTTCTTCTTCTTCTTCTTCTAGCTCTACAGCTATTTATGTACCCTGGCTGCTTATCCACCCATCCCAGCCCGACTCCCTCCTCCATCCCCGGACACCGAGCTTCCACTACTCCATCCATCCATCTCAACTTCGGTCTTCTTCCATCTGGTCTTAGTAGTGTAAGCTTTCTTATGGTATTCTCCTCCTCCACTGTCATTATATGATCCACCCATCTACAGTTTGTAGCCGCTATCTATTATCCTCTAAAAGCAGTATATGTAGGAATTCATCTGAAACGATTATTAAAAAGCCGCTATAGCGGTCGCAGATTTCCTTATTTGACAACGATACACAGTATATGCTATTAAAATAAACCGAGGTGCGTATTATCCAAAACTCAGCGAAATCCGACTATTTTAACTGGGGTTTACCTGAAATCCCAAAATTAGATTTAACTATAGCAAACTGCTATTTGATTGGTCTAAACGTATAACTTTGCTGTAACATTTTCAGGTACGGCGAGTTTTTAGCTGCTATTATGCTCTAAAAACATTATTTGTAAGAGTCTATCTGAAACGAGAATTTAAAAATCATATTTCATTTATTTAGGCGTAGGAGCGCACTTCAGCCATTAGCAAGTTGAATATAAAATATTGGATTAGTGATAGGAAGCATTGTTTAAGTATTCAACTAAATGAAGCTGCAGTGTATAATAAGTGAGGGGTCTATAGTCCATGAGGGCTAACTTGTCTAGAATATTTTAGAAAGAGAAAGAGAGTACTCACCATCTTCTTTCTCACTCATACGCATATGTCCTCACGGTGACAGCGGTAGGGCAGATACTCCCTGTAGTGAACATAGATCAGTGGTGGCATTCCCTTCTTCTAAAGATTCTTCCTGGCAAGTTTCTATGTCTTCATTTTCATTTTCATCGTCGTCGGTATCGTCTAAATTTATTTCAAACCGATCACTAATTTCGTCCATTAAACCGTCTGCCTGCCAATATGACTCTTCAATCTTTTCAGTGTGTTCACACGCTCTGCAGTCACTTTTAACAGAGCACTCTGAACCAGTCGCCACTGACAAAAATTACCTGACACAAAAGTGACTGGACGTAAGTGGGGGGGAGGTGCAGTTTTTCTAGCATTCTTAAGTAATTTTACAAGGGTAGCCCATTGTGTTTTGCGAAGGGTGGAAGAACAGTTCTCTAGACAAGGATAGCAGAAATCATGTCAACTTAGCCCTCCTCCACTATAGAAGCAAAACTGGCAATCTCCACTTTTTAGCGACAATTAGTTAAAGTAGGGATGGTTTTCTTGGAGGTAAACTCCCTCTATGTTTGAACGCGTTTAGTTACATTTCCGGCAAATCGTCCTCAAATTTAAAGTTAAAAATTGCAGTTTTTTGCAACCATGGCAATCCTCATGTAGCTGTGAGTTGCATGAATGGCGATCTCCATGTTGACCAATCACAAACAAGCCGTCTGTCACGTGACTGAATGTTTATGACGCCATGATTGTTAGTGCAAGCATATGAGGTGTACATGGTATTTTTTAGTTTAAAGTAATTGGTAGAAAATCGAGCAGGTTTTGAAGAAAAAGGAAACAGTCATAAGCCCAGAAGAATACATAGAAGTTTTCAAACGTTTTGGAACTGTTATTGAAATGAGGAAGGATATTAAATTTTTTATTGGAAAACAGAGGCATATTGCGTACCGGACACTTCAAATTTAATCCTATAAAGCATTCTAACAAGGGCTAAATCCAATCCCATGAATTGTGTGTTGGTGCGAGGAGAACCTCAGTATCGTAGTGATTTAGGGGTGGCTAAAACTGTTTGTAAAAGCGGCAAAATATAAGAATGATTAATCACACCATAATAGAAAAAGGTGTTAAGTGAATGCCATGAAATTAAGAGACTGATAAATTGTTAACTGCACATTATGGCAATGAATGGAAAACCTTTGACAGCCTCA
>JASPKZ010006959.1:0-27812 GCA_030220185.1 Diploptera punctata | reverse complement strand
TCAAACAAAGCTTTATTTTTTTGTTTCGTTATTTTGTAGACTCATATAACGTAGCGAGAGGACTATTGCAGCCTGATTTGACACACAGCTTTGAAAATTCCGCAGTGAAGGCATTTTCTCATGGTCAGTATGGGATTGTTGCTCAGTCAACATCATGGGGAATTTGGGTAGCTATTGGCTCCATGTTGAGAAAAGGAACTATAACGTCTGGGGAATCCGATATGCTGACCACATGTCACTCCTACATGGGCTGAATGATCGTATGTAAATGTCGCATGTGGGTGTGAGGCAGCAATCGATTAGTAGGACAAAGTTCGTCTAGACATCGTTTCCCAACCTGTGGTTCGCGAGCCCCCAGGGGGTTCGCCAAAATGTTTCCATAATGGCGGGTTTCGAGATTAGATATACTATTGTTTCCTTCATTTTTACGACATTGTCATAATAATAATTATTGTATTTTATTTATATACAGAATTTTAATGTTTACACATCTTTCTGTGCCTAAAGTTTTATATTTCTTCTCCACTAGTCTCTCTCCATCCAATCCATGTCCTCCAGTCCCCTTGCTCTCATTCCAGTTCTTATTTCCTGCATCAATAATAATAATAATAATAATAATAATAATAATAATAATAATAATAATTATTATTATTATTATTTTAAAGTCCACCGCTGTGGTCTCGAGGTAGCGTGCTGCCTTGTCACGCAGCGGGCCCGGGTTCGATCGGGGCAGTTTTTCTGGGTGAGGTTTTTATCGGAGTTTTTCCTCACCTGTAAGACAAATATCAGGAAAAACTTTAAGGCCCAAACTGTCCCCGAAATCATATGGCCATCATCATCACTCTTCACCGGTGTGGACAGCAACGGGAAGCTACCACACCTACAATTCCCTAGTAAAGCTGCAAGCATAGCATGATAATGCTATGGTTGCAGTGAAGGACCTGCCTTCGGGCAGAATTACTATGGATGGATGGATGGATTATTTTAAATTCGAATTAATTCTATAATGTCCCTAGTTACATATCTGTAAGATCGGGAATTTATCACATTATTTCCACAATAAATATTTACCGCGAATGCCTGATTTACAGTTATGTAACAACGTTAGGAATGCATTTGATTTCGCTACAACTAGGCCTATATATTGTGTAACTTTTAAGTCGTAACTATAGTAACTTTAGGTTTTAATCATGTATGTATATTTAAATGTCAGTGGTTCACCCAACAGAGATGGTTGTGGAAGAGGTTCGCGAGTCGAAAAAGGTTGGGGACCGCTGGTCTAGACGTACCGCTCCAAGGAGTTTCAGTTTAGAGAATACTATGATAACGCCGACTGTCAATAGTTCAAAATTCTGCTCGATTTTCAATATTTTATTGTCTGCCGTAGAGAAAATATTCCATTTGAAACCTGCTTACAGCAACAGCAATGGTGGTAGTAATCGCAATACTAATTGTAATACATTTTGGTGAAGGAAATTTTCTTGAGAAAAGGGAAATTCTTTTATATTTCGTTAATTACTTTAGACCATCTGGCAACACTAAATATGTCACAATCATGAAAATATGTAAAGGTTCCTATTCTATTTTAAATGTAGAAAACCTAGTTTCAACCAAATTCATAGCTAAGGTGGCAACATTTATTATTTCAACAGTGTCGCTATCACATTAAGAATAAATCCTAGTTTATTTTACACACATAATGTAATCAATGGCAGGAAACAAAAATACATTCACAGAATTTGGAACATCACTCATTATCAGGTATATTTGCTTTGTTCAAATAATTGAAATTTTAATGTTTTATCAATGATTTTTACATACTATACAAATATCGATTTTAATTATTAATTTAGAAAGTCACAGTTGATTGTTTCAGAGTATGATTTCGTTCGAAATGGAAATTATTGAGTTTAAAAATCTGTTACATAATTTAATATAACTTGAAAATTTATATTTCTATTTTATTAAAAGTTATAAATAAATAAAAAACGGCATACAATTAATATTTTTGGCACGCGTGAGAATTTTCAGATGATATCTGAAGTGCTCATGAGTGGAAACGGTAAGCTACATACATTTTTTATTGTATACATATTTTGTTTTTCTATTAGAAAAAAATAAAATTATCTTGCATTAAATTCTGTAAAGAATATTTCAAGAAGGTGATAAATATAATATATCCATTTTAAAATAAAGCGCATCAATCTACTTCCAAAAATATATAGAGCAAATAATTTTTTCCTTAATTAATAATTGAGCCATTCAACGTTAAAGAAAGGGACACCATCAAAGTTTTTATTCTATTCGACAAACAATTCTGTAACACATTGCATATTAATGTTTTTACTTAAATTGGTGACATTACTGAATTATAGTTAACCACT
This sequence comes from Diploptera punctata, assembly GCA_030220185.1. Lineage (NCBI taxonomy): Eukaryota > Metazoa > Arthropoda > Insecta > Blattodea > Blaberidae > Diploptera > Diploptera punctata. The sequence continues at coordinate 25,428 of JASPKZ010006959.1, read as the reverse complement.
AGCAATAGTATTAATTTTACTTCTTCAAACCACATTTATTTCAATATTAACAGGGTTAACCTATCAATCATTCTGATTTTCATATAGGCCTATTTTATTCTAAACTTTTTTAGGGGGTATACTTGTTCTATTTATTTATATTCCTACAAAAATATTAATTCTTGTTTGTAAAAGTATAAATCATAGGTTCAAAGCAAGTGATTTAATTTTAGAAAAAGGGACTTAGTTTCTTCCTTCAAATGCTATTAATTTAAAAATTACATTTTAGCCATAGCTTTTAAAAATTATTAAAATGAGGGAAAAATCGACTTAATATATTTTTCTTGAACTCTTTTAAAAAATCAGCAAACCCTCAAATAGAAAAAAAAACATTAGGAATAATGGACTTAGGTCTTTCTTTTACTTAACCTTTAATTGTTTTTAATGTCATATTTTAGACTTCGTGTGTAACAAAAAAAGAACTGCCACATAAAATTTAAAAAATATTTTCTTTCCTGAATCAGGCATATAAAAGTTACAAATTTTAGACTCCGGTATCAAAAAATGAGAGCATTTTTATTACCTATAGAGGTTTAACAAATTTAAACAAAACATCTTACTTGGATAAATATCAAAACTTTTTTTCTTGTATGTGCATACAGTAGGCCTATATAAAGACAAATATACTAACATGCATAGAACTTATAAGGGTGTCCCGAACTATATTTTCGTTTCAATTTCTTTACTTTCACAAGAATTTGATCAAATTATGGAGAGAAAAGGTGGAAATAAATAACCGTTACAGATTAAAATGAAGGAAGAGGAAGGAGACAGAGCAAAAATATGATAAATACAAATATATGTACACAAAAATTAAAATTATTAGGATCTATACGTACACAATTGATGGTTATTTGTTACAAATAAAAAAATGGAGATTCCTAAAGCACAGTTTTTGAAAATGTCAATAAAACCATCTAGATGAACAACATGGTCTGTGAGAAACCACAAAATACTGTAGATTACACCTCTGCGCATGCTCTCAAGCCCTGAAAAACAAAGCACAAACGTGTTATAAAACACCACAAACTAATAATGGACTTACATACATACTGTACCATAGCACGTGAGAATTTTCTGCTGTAAGACAATAAATAACAAACCCACAAAACCAGAAGCCACTAAATTCCTGAAAAATTCATCAATTTTCTTCAAGAGATATTATACAGTATGGAAGTAATGTTGGTGCGTAGATTTTAAGTACATCACACACCCTAATCGGGCGGTCTAAGGCATCAGGTCTTTGCGCAGAGCTACAGGATATGCACTGGCAGGTATTTGAAGGTAGAATACATTTTCTCATAAAATTTTGACAAATATGAGATCAATTCTTAATCAGTCAGGTGAGGAATTTAGGTAGCTACGTAATTAGACGCTTCAATTTTAGAAAAACAGTATAATGGCTGGGGGACCCAATATGCTGACATATAATTCCTATAATAGCTTGAAGATCGCTAATTGTCCATGGCCTAGAAGTCCCTTGCCCTAATATAAGGCTATTGGCCTCACATCTATTTGTCATTTTTTGCAAAGTAAAGATCCTGAGTACTGTATAGATTTTTTCGGAGTGAAAAGTAAACGTGGGTTTTCGTGTCACATATTTATGAAACATCAAACAACTCAAGTTTGAAGGCTCAGAGAATAATTGGTAGGGTCTTTATAGTCAAAATTTGGGTTTCGACATTAATTACTTAAACAGGCAAAGAGAGTCATAAAATAAAATACTTAGAACAATGCCCGACTCTTATTAATAAACATTTAATTAATGAAGTGCATGAATGGATTAACGATATTCTCTCTGTCCCTATCTACTAATAATAATATACATACATACATACAAAACCCAAATTGTCCCTGCTGTGACAAAGTGCAAGATATAACACACATATTACAGGAATGTAAATTATTAGATAAGGAAAGAGATGAACTCAAATCAGTAGTGTTAAGAAACCAGAATTGGCCAATTAAGAACAATGAACTCATTGAGACGTACAATAAGGAATTTTCAAAATTTTCAAATTCAATTAAATTTGATACACTTTAGGTTAAGTAAAACAGAGAACAGTAGTATTGTATATTGTTAACCATCTAGCTTTAAGTAACATAATCTAATTGTAAACACTTTAATTTTATAGTTCTATAATAAGAACACCACAATGCATGTAGTATTACTCCACGTAATGGAGCATGCAGTTGAATAATAAAAAAAAAAAACACATACATACATACATACATAGGCCTACATGGTGTTCTGCCCTTCACTACAAACTCACCATTCTCCACTCTTTCCGTAACTCAGCTCTCCTTTTTGTGTCCACATACAAACCATTTATTTTAATATTGTATCATCCGATGTATTTTTCTGCCTCTAACTTTCTTTTCGTTGACCATTCCTTCTAGGGCATCCGTCAGCAGGCAGTTTTTTCTTAACCAGTGGCCAATCCAATTTCTTTTCCTCTTTTTTATGAGTTTGAGCGTTGTTCTTCCTTCACTCACTCTGTCTACCACATCTTTATTTTTTTTACTTTGTCCATTTTATACGTTCCATTCTTCTCCATATCCACATTTCAAAAACATCCAGTCGCTTTTCCTCATTCCGTCATAATGTCCAAGTTCCTGCACCATACAATGCTTCACTCCACACAAAGCACTTCACTAGATTCTTCCGTAATTATTTTGCCAAAGATCCGCAGAAAGAAGTGTTTATCTTCTTATTAAAAGCTTCTTTTGTCATTGCTATCCTCTGCTTTACTTCTTGACCGCAGTTCATGTTACTACTAAAATATAAGGTAGGTAAATGTAGTATTGTAACGTGATCCCACTACATGCTCGGGAGGCCCTTGGGAGAGTAAGGAGGTTAAGGCTCCCACTTTTTCTGGACAATGAACACGAGATGTCAGCCGGATTGTCAGTCCTGCGTGACGGTCCCCTTTACCCCAGAACAAAGCGTCTTGGTACTAATTTCCGTTAGAGGTTGAGTCGACCCCAGGGTCATAATGCCGCCAGCGGTTTAGACCCATATTAATAATCCTGATCCCACTGGGACTCTTACTCCCCGACCTCCGCCTTGTAACGTATTACCTTATCCAACTATATTAAGGCATGGCCCCCCAAGGCCGAGATCCTTACTGAATATTATACGCGGAACGTTTACCTCCAGTTGTAGCAGCACGGTTGATGCGTCGCATGGACGCAGATGCAAACCATGTATATTCAGGAAACCAAATAGCAAATAAAGCAATAACATTGTTCATTATTGCTGGTATTCCCGCATACGAACATAAATTTATTTAAACTCACAGTCTGACGTGAATGAGTACCAGACGCTTGTTCTGGGGGTAAAGGCGGCCGTCACGCAGGGCTGACAAAGTGCCGATTGTCTAGAAAAAGTGGGAGCCTTAACCTCCTACTACCCCAAGGGCCTCCGGGCCTGTTGTGGGATCACTTTACTTTGAGCTTATGTCCGCGCGGCCATGAACCCTACGGGTTCGATAGTGCCAGTGAGTAAGTAAGTAAGTAAGTAAGTAAGTAAGTAAGTAAGTAAGTAAGTAAGTAAGTAAGTAGTAAGTAAGTAAAGTAAGTAAGTAAGTAAGTAAGTAAGTAAGTAAGTAAGTAAGTCTGACGTGAAGCGAGTGTACGCGGGATTACACGGCATTAGTTCGCAAATCATCCACAAACGAAGCAGATCAACGTTCTGCAGTGTTGGATAATACTTATTCTGAGCTAAGTTAAAGTTATAATGTTAACAAATCTGATGTATGTAAATTTCTTCTTTATTCCACATGGAGGATTTATGATTGTTTGTTATTAAATACAATGAATATTATTCATACATTTCATTGGATGAATTCCAATTTATATGATAAAAATTACTGAGAATAAAATATATATTTTTGAATATTCCATTTTTTTAGTAAGAAGTTTAATTGATGTATTAGGTTGTAGTTTTTTAGTAAGAAGTTTAATTGATGTATTAGGGTGTAGTTTTTTAGTAAGAAGTTTAATTGATGTATTAGGGTGTAGTTTTAGTAAGAAGTTTAATTGAGTATTAGGGTGTAGTTTTTAGTAAGAAGTTTAATGATGTATTAGGGTGTAGTTGTTTAGTAAGAAGTTTAATTGATGTTATTAGGGTGGAGTTTTTTAGTAAGAAGTTTAATTGATGTATTAGGGTGTAGTTTTTAGTAAGAAGTTTAATTGATGTATTAGGGTGTAGTTTTTTAGTAAGAAGTTTAATTGATGTATTAGGGTGTAGTTTTTTAGTAAGAAGTTTAATTGATGTATTAGGGTGTAGTTTTTAGTAAGAAGTTTAATTGATGTATTGGGGTTGTAGTTTTTTAGTAAGAAGTTTAATTGATGTATTAGGGTGTAGTTTTTTGTAAGAAGTTTAATTGATGTATTAGGGAGTAGTTTTTTAGTAAGAAGTTTTAATTGATGTATTTAGGGTGTAGTTTTTTATTCAAGTAGCTACTGCATTCTCATTCGCCGAATAACTGTTTTTCCTTTAAGCGTGTAACACTCGCTTTCTAACACTCAAAATAAATAAAATTAAAAAATAAAAACATAAATTATCTCGCACATGTTATACGGGAGAATCGTAAAATATATAATTACAATTTTAAAACATTAAATAATTAAGTATTTCATTGCTTAATTTCTTACGCACGCGTAATGCAGAATTTGTTGGCAATTCCATTGTTCTAAAATGGTCGCTTTCTGCAGAATTTCTTACATGACTGGAAAAAAAAAAGAAAAAAAATCATTTGAAAAGCGGAGAGAAACAAATCATTTTGAATGTTTTCAGTTTACTGAAAAATATCACACATTAGGAGGAGGTGGTGAAAATAACAGCAGAATTTACAGGTGACTCAGAATGGACGACGATAAATAATGTTCGAAATGAAATAACAAACAAAGGATATGTATAAAAATCATGGAAAATGCGTAAACGTCTCATTAGGTAGGCCCATATACAATTTTTTTTGTCATAAATCAATAAGGAATGGAAGTTCTTGATTATTGGTACAATCTTACCTTGCATTCAGTCTTATGTCCTATAAAAAATACGATGTTGCCAAAGAACAATGTTTCTATCGATGACAGTTTCCTACACAATTCAGTCTAATAATAATAATCTCATAATAATAATAATAATAATAATAATAATAATAATAATAAAATAATAATAATAATCATCATATTTGAAGTAATAAAATAATAATAATAATAGTTTTATTTTACCTGGCAGAGTTAAGACCTTAAGGCCTTGTCTGCCACTCAATCAGGGTTTAAAAAAACAAAAAATTGTCTTACATCCAAATTACAAATACATAAACGATTACACGTTATAAATACAATACAATTAATATTTATAATGTATTTTGATTTACTCTAAATTTAACGAATTAAATATATAATATGTACAAGATATATAAAAAAACGAGGAAAAGATTATTGATGACATAGTATAAAATTAAATAAATAGAGAAAAAAATAATTATTAGACAACAGGTAACTGTATAAGCGTGACTTAAAGGTGCCAATTGTGCGGCAACCCCTGATATCTTAAGGAAGGAGATTCCAGGAGCGGGCAGAGGCTACTATGAAGGAAGTAGAATAAGAGGAAGTGCTATGAAGAGGAATTGTTAGATGACGGGTAAAACTAGCCGCGTCTATTGAGACGGAGTCTGCGGAGTAATACCTTACACACGTTTGTTTACAGTACGATTGGAACTTAGTTCGGATACAGTATAGCTCTAGTAAAAGACGGTTTACTGCTGTAAGATATTTTGTTTGTTCGGTCCCATTTTGAAAACTCTATTCGTATAAGTAAACGTAAAACTGGCATAAATAATAATACGCTATGACAAAACAAGTCGACGTTATATGAGTGTTAGAAAAACAAAACGAATTGTCTTCCAAGGCCTCCTGTCTACATTCTCTGCCGTTGCAAATCAATTGTTGCCGCAGAATCGTGCCAAGTGTTCACTGACATCACTGTAAATCTTAGACTTTACTATGTGATAAAAGACAATAACTGCCTAATAATTAATCTAATGTCAAAATAATATTCAATCATACTTGCTAAAGCAAGCACTATGCTTTGTAACCTTATTGCAACTTTTTTACACAAAAGACAAAATTAACAATCCAGCAGAAATATTAAACAACGAATTATTATTATTATTTAAGCAGTTTAAAAATAATTAATTTCAAAAGAAAACTTTTTGCACATTTTTTGTGTGATAATATAGGCCTATTCTAAAATGACAATACAATAATACTGCTACACTACTACTACTACTACTACTACTACTATTACTAAAATAATAATAATAATAATAATAATAATAATACAATTCTAACATTACCAAAAGATTAATAGGAGCTATAAATCATTATACGAAGGATCAATTTCGAAAATAAAAGTTGGAAAACATATAGGCCTAACAGAGGGATTTACTATTACAAAATGTTTAAGGCAGGGTTGCAGTTTATCTCCAACTCTACTTAAAATTTATCTGGAAAGAGTACTAAGAGACTGGAGGGGAAAAAATGTCAAAAAATGGGCATACCAATCCAAAATACTCGTACACATGTATATTCACTCAATTTTGCAGACGACAGAACAGAACCACGATGATATAGAATATATGGCAAAAAAGAATATGAAAAATGGGGACTTTTTATAATTATAGAGAAAACTAAATATCTGTGTATACGAGAACAAATGGAAAACATAAATTTTCAACAATGGAGAAGAACTAAAATCTAGTATTGAATGCACTTATTTAGGAACAAAATTAGACCATTCAGATGATAATATAGTGGAAATTAAAAATAGAATAGCACTAACAAAACAAGCAATAAATACTTTAAACTCTGTTTGGTGGAGCAAGAATATTACAAAAAATAGAAAATTACAAATATATCAAACCATAATTCAAAGCATTTTAACATATGGTGCTGAAGTTTGGCAAATTCCTACAAGGGAAATGAAAATAATTTTAAGTACAGAAATGGATGTTTTAAGAAGATCAGCGGGAAAATCTAGAATGGATAGAATACGAAATAAACAATTAAGGGTGTACAAGAGGAGCCGGACATTACTAACATTTTAGAAAAGAGAAGATTATAGTGGTATGGCCATGTCAAAACAAAGATTGCCTAAAATTGTTATGGAATGGATCCCAATGGAAAGGAGGAAGAGAGGAAGACCGAAGGAAACTTGGATAGAAGGGGTACAAGCGGCTATGAATATCAGAGGATTGGAGGAAGATCAATGGATGAACAGAGAGGAATGACGTTTGGTTTCCGGAAGACGGCGGCAGCTACCATGATACCGGATGAATAATAATAATAATAATAATAATAATAATAATAATAATAATATAGTTATTTAAAAATAGGCAAAACAAGAAATGGTTTTGATGAGGGATATGCCGATATTGTAAAGAAAAGAAAGCTAGCAAAAATTATCTGGTTACATGAGCCAATGAAGTAAACAGGATAACATCAGAAAGGATACCAGTTTATTAAAGAGTAAAAAAGAGGGAATATTTGAGAGAGAAGATTAATGTATCTTGAAACGAATGAAAAAAAAAGTATATCAGGGAATTAGGATAAGGATAAACGTATTTTAGGATAGATCAAACATAATTAGAAAAAAAAGGCGGGGGGTATGACTGCAGGTTCCAGGAATATATAAAGTAGATGGAAAATTACTTTAATCAGTTATTATATATAGAATCAGAGCACAATACTGAAAAAAAAAAAAATACAGAGAGCATAAATATAAGTCATGGAACCAGGTGCAATGAGGATTTAGAATAAACAGGTCTACAATAGATCAGATTTTTAGTCTAAGATATTTTAGAAAAGGAAACAGTAATACAATGGCACTGTGCATCAACTATATGTAGACTTTAAAAAAAAGGCATAGACGATTCAATTAAAACTATCTATCTATACCGTACTTTATCGTGGGAAATTCATATCATGGCCTAAAATCACAAACTTTGAAAATGAGGAAAACAGGTTAATACAATATGAGTATATAGTTGTTCCTTTAAAAATGCCCTTCAGCATAAATACCACAAATATTACTCACTGTACCCCGGAAATATGTTCAAACACACTCCTTAACCTTTCGCAAGAGGTCAAGCAATCAAGGTCTACAAAAAGTTAATATTTTAGTATTTAATTTTAAAATGTCTTCATTACATCGTGTAACAATTCACATTTTCCATCAGCCAATCAAATAGTACGTAATAACTTGTACAGAAATTGAACCTCCGGGCTGTGTGTATTGATTCTGCGAAGCAACCTGCGGGGCGCGTATGCGTGTGACCTTAAATTTACTCCATTTATTCATTCTGTGGCTTCAGCAGACATTCTCACACGAAAAGTTATTGGCGTATGAAGTTTTTCAACAGATAAGGTTCTTCTTCTTCAAACGGGGATTAGGCTATTATGCCTGATTTGGCTTCACATGTTCTCCAACCAACGTTTCCGTGGTCTTCCCAAATCTCTCCTTCCTTCGGGTTTATAATCAAGAATTCATCTAGGAATACGACTGTTGCTCGTTCTTTCTAGTGCTTAATCCATTGATCTCTATAATGATGAATTCTTTCCTCTAATGATATAACATTTAATTATTTTATTACAGTATATCCTCACTTTTAAATTTATCTAACCTAGTACAACCCTTAACTGATCTCAAAAACTTCATTTCTGTTACCTGCTATTTGTTAATGTCATTTCGCGTCATATTAAAAAAAATAGATTCTACAATGTGTCATAACATCTTCCCGCACACATATTAACCTACTGTCGTCCTCCACATTTCTGTCATTTTTCTGTTTCTAGAAAAACAATATTTTTGTAGCTTTTTCGTAATTTATTAAATCCGCCTGATATTTTATTTTCGGACATTTTAGCAATGTATGTTTTTCTTTTTAGTGAACAAGGAGTTAGCATGATGCGTCAACTTCTAACCTGGAGGACCAGGGATTTTATTTTGTGGTCTCCTTCCCTATAAAGATTGCTTTCACCGCAGCTTGTGAGATTCTCTGCGCGTCCACAATACTTAAGAACTGTCAGCTGGGCCAAATGAGCCTGGGGTTTTCAACGAGGCGTTTCTCCCCCTCCTCCTCTTTATTATTTTTTAATGCCCCCAGTTTTTGTCCTTAGACATTTCTGGTGTTCCCTCCGGGCAATGGCGTAATTGTAACCCACTCCTGAGGTTGGGGCGCCTGGAAGGCGGGGTTACGTTGCCCCGATGATATGATGGGTTATGACGATAGTGGTGCGCCAGGAGAGCCCCTATAATCCTAAGCTTAATCTGAGTTGAATATGAATGATGGTGATTGCGATGACCAGGATTTCGAGGACCGTTTGGGCCTTAAAGTTTTCCTGACATTTGTTTTATAGGTGAGGAAAAACCCCGATAAAATATATTATTATTATTACCATCATCATCATCATCATCATTACTAAGAGGCGGATTCCTATGACATGTCATATTTTTTACCAAAGTCTATATTCTAAGCTTCAAGTAAGTAAAAAACATTTATATATGCCTTATTATTAAGATTAGATGGTTTTTTATTGGGTCTTAAAAGTCATATTTCTCACTTTTTTCAGATTTTTGGGCATACTTCTGCTTTATTTCTATGATAAAGTCATATTTTGGGATTTTTTAATAGTCTAGTCATCAGGTGATTGGAAATAACCAACACTGTATCTGTATAAAAATCGTCAGTTTCACAGTACGCTTGTTTGGAAGGTTTCTGGTAACAGGTAGCAAACGTTTGCACTGGACAATAGAAGAAGATATATTATGGGTAAAAAATGCATTCAATTATAAGGTCATATTTTTGTCTTTTTGGGTCATAAATGCATTCGTGTTTTCCATTTTTTAGGTCATAGAAATCTGCCCCTTAATCATCATCATGATGAACATATCGATCTAGGTTCCCTGAATCTGCTCCTAAGTCTCAAGATGCTCTTGACAGACCCACCGTTGTTTTGGTTTTACTCTTTATATGAATATTTTGGTAGGCCTATATAAATGTCGATTATGATCATGTTCGGTGCGTACTAGATACATTTTTCAAAAATAGTTACGAGTGAACAATCTCAATAGCATCATTCGTTCGGAATTCGCTAAAGGACTGGAAAGCGCCCACAGTTAATTACATATTATTAAATGCAGCTTATTATTGCGATGTGAGAAAATCACTTATTGTTAGTGTAAGTTATTACTCGGCCAGACTGACACAAATGTAAATCAATTAATTTCACGTAATTCACTCACAATGGTAATGTATTTAGTCACACAAAGTTAGGTACGTCATGCGACGAGAATGCATTCAACTTATCGCAGTGTGTTAACTGTACAAGCGGCGGGAACTACAATCTGCAATTTCATACATGTAGTCACGCCTCATGTAAAACCGTGGTTGCTTTATTCCACATTCTTAACTCACTTGCTTGGAACCAGGTTGTTCTAACTATACTTGATAGTTATTTACTTACTTACTTACTTACTCTTACTCATTGGCACTATCGAACCCGAAGGTTCATGGCCGCGCGGACATAAGCTCTCCATACATCCCTATCCTGAGCTAATGCTTTCCAATCATTCCCTGTATAATCTACTTCCCTCAATATCATAGTTAATGTTGTTCTCCCACCTCATTCTTGGTCTACCAACTGGGCGTTTTCCCTCTGGCTTTCCTACAAGAAGCTTCCATGCACGTCTTTCATTCCCCATACGCGCAACATGTCCTGCCCATCGCTGTCTACGAGACTTAATTGTTCTTATTATATCTGGCTTCCTATAAAGACCATGTAGTTCATTGTTAAGTAGTCTTCTCCATTCACCTGTCTGTTCATCTCTCTTTGGTTCAAAAATTTTCCTAAGAACTTTATTCTCAAATACTCGTAATCTCCTTTCCTCCCTTAAAGTAAGAGTCCATGTTTCGCACCCATATAATATAACTGGTAGAATAATAATTTTATATATTTTCAGCTTAACGTTTTTTGAAAGGAGTTGGGACATCAAAAGTCTCTGCAATGCATAATAGCATGCATTTCCAGAATTGAGCCTATGTTTAATTTCTTTGTGCATCTCATTCCTATTTGTGATTATTGTTCCTAGGTATTTGAATTCAGCCACTTCCTCAAAATTTCCCTCATTTGTCATTAGCTGGTCCATTTCCATTATATACTGAATTTCTACGTGTGGACCATATATTTAGTTTTACTGATATTTACTACTTCCAGTCCTAATTTCTTAGTGGTTACTCAATAGTGTGTGCGTGTTGGCCTTTAGTATCTTCCTCGCTATCGGCCAGTACTACATAGTTATTTAGATGAAAAAATAAGGAGGAAGGACGGTAGGTACTTCTTAGATAAAAACCAACAAGATACTTTCGCCCCGAATGTACAGGAAAAACGCTCACTCACGGTGTGACAAAGAGACAAAAAACACGTCTGGGGACCAGAAAGAACGTATATACTCAACCTAGGCTTTAAAGAGAGATCAAGGCTTGCTTGGTTTAGGCTAGGGGCATGGAAATTTCTCAAAATTAGCGACGATCACGATAAGCGAATATGTCCAATGTGCGGGAACTTTGAAGATGAGATACATATATTAGGAAACTATAAATGATTTAGAATATTGGAGACGTCAGTTATTACCGGAAAGATTTCTAAATTCAAATCGGGAAAGATTGGCATGCTACGAGTTATTGGTAAATCCAGAAAATTGGATAAACCTCGGTAAATTTCTGGACAAAACGCGGAAAATAAGGACAAACATTCATTCATGAATAAATATATGTTATCAAAATGCAATACCATTAATTCTTAACAATGATATATAAATTAATTACTGTATAACTGCTATGTGTTGTTATTTAAATTGTAATTATTATTATGTTTCCTTTATGTAATTGTAATGTTAATGTTTTTTAAGTGTATAATGCTATTGTGTTATTATTTAATTGTAATATATTGTGTTTTCTCTATGTAATAGTAATGTTATTGCTTTTTTTTTTTGTTTATTTTTCTTTACACTAGACCCAATTATTACTTTATTGTAACGGACTGTCACAGCACGTACAGCTTACTGCCCGTGCGACCCATATTTGTAAATAATATTGTAAATATCTTACTTTTTGTCTAATAAAGTCCTACTACTACTACTACTACTACTACTACTAGTTATTTAGACGATTAGTTACAAAAGCAGAGGCTAGTAACAAGATGCTCAAGTTAGAAACACGACCGAAGAGAGCAGCGATTTTCTAAACCTAATTTTGTACGCGTTGTCTAAAATATTTTATCTACGTTGAGAGTATTTTAGTACATTTTGTATATTTAGTATGTGTTACTGAAATTTATTTGTCATCATCATCATCCAGGATTAAGCCTGTTGGCTCGTTCCGTGCGGTTTATAATTTAAGCAATAATTTTGGAAATCTTTCTTCTGGCATCCTATCAATATTTCTTTGCCAGGCGTTCCTATATTTAATTATTCGGTCTATAAGTTGAAAATATTTAGTTTCTTCTTCCTTACATCTTCATTTATTTTTCTTATTCAGCTAGTAGGCCCTATATCCTGCTATATTTCTTATTCAGCTGAGTAGGCCCTTAATCCCTGCTATATTTCTTATTCAGCTGAGTAGGGCCCTATATCCTGCTATATTTCTTATTCACTGAGTAGGCCCTATAATCCTGCTATATTTCTTATTCAGCTGAGTAGGCCCTATATCCTGCTATCTTTCTCATTCAGCTGAGTAGGCCCATATACCTGCTAAATTTCTTATTCAGCTGAGTAGGCCCTATATCCTGCTATATTTCTTATTCAGCGGAGTAGGCCCTATATCCTGCTATATTTCTTATTCAGCTGAGTAGGCCCTATATCCTGCTATATTTCTTATTCAGCTGAGTAGGCCCTATATCCTGCTTAATTTCTTATTCAGCTGAGTAGGCCTATATCCTGCTATATTTCTTATTCAGCTGAGTAGGGCCCTATATCCTGCTTATATTTCTTATTCAGCTGAGTAGGCCTATATCCCTGCTATATTTCCTATATTCAGCTGAGTAGGCCCTATATCCTGCTATATTTCTTATTCAGCGGAGTAGGCCCTATATCCTGCTATATTTCTTATTCAGCTGAGTAGGGGCCCTAGTCCCTATATCCTGCTACATTTCTTATTCAGCTGAGTAGGCCCTATATCCTGCTATATTTCTCCTATTCAGCTGAGTAGGCCCTATATCCTGCTATATTTCTTATCAGCTGAGTAGGGCCCTATATCCTGCTATATTTCTTATTCAGCTGAGTACGGCCCTATATCCTGCTTAATTTCTTATTCAGCTGAGTAGGCCCTATATCCTGCTATATTTCTTATTCAGCTGAGTAGGCCCTATATCCTGCTATATTTCTTATTCAGCTGAGTAGGCCCTATACCTGCTTAATTTCTTATTCAGCTGAGTAGGCCCTATATCCTGCTATATTTCTTTATTCATCTGAGTAGGCCCTATATCCTGCTATATTTCTTATTCACGCGAGTAGCCCTATATCCTGCTATATTTCTTATTCAACTGAGTAGGCCCTATATCCTGCTTAATTTCTTATTCAGCTGAGTAGGCCCTATATCCTGCTATATTTCTTATTCAGCTGAGTAGGCCCTATATCCTGCTATATTTCTTATTCAGCTGAGTAGGCCCTATATCCTGCTTAATTCCTTATTCAGCGAGTAGTAGGCCCTATACCTGCTTATTTCTTAATTCAGCTGAGTAGGCCCTATATCCTGCTATATTTCTTATTCAGCTGAGTAGGCCCTATATCCTGCTATATTTCTTATTCAACTGAGTAGGCCCTAATATCCTGCTATATTTCTTCAAAAATCTCACTTAGCTGCTTCCATCTTTGTTCTTGTCTTTTAGTGATCGTCCAACATTCTGACCATACATCAATACAGGAACAGCCATTCTTTATAAAATTTCATTTTTGTTTCTTTTCTTGTGTTTTTAAAAGGGTTTATTTTAATAGTGTCACACATTAAGGCCTATATCAGACATTTTGGGTGCTAGTTTCGCATGTGAATTTAAAGTAAAAAATGAGCGGAGAAAGTGATTTTCACGGTTCATCAGGAATCATTTTAACAGTCCAAGAAGCAACTATTAATATACTTCCAGAAAATTATAGGAAATTAATTATTTTAGTTATTCGAAATCGTCAACAACGCCTAAACTTTGAGTAACACTAAGAATTAGGACTGGAAGTAAATATCAATAAAACTAATATATGGTCACAAGTAGAAATCAATTATATAATGGAAATGGACAGCTAATGACAAATAAGGAAATTTTGAGGAAGTGGCTGAATTCAAATACCATAGGAACAATAATCACAAATAGGAATGAGATGCACAAAGAAATTAAACATAGGCTCAATTCTAGATATGCGTGCTATTATGCATTGCAGAGACTCTTGATGTCCCAACTCCTTTCAAAAAACGTTAAGCTGAAAATATATAAAACTATTATTCTATTATATTATATGGGTGCGAAACATGGACTCTTACTTTAAGGGAGGAAAGGAGATTACAAGTATTTGAAGAATAAAGTACTTAGGAAAATTTTTGGACCAAAGAGAGATGAACAGACAGGTGAATGGAGAAGACTGCATAACAATGAACTACGTGGTCTTTATAGGAAGCCAGATACAATAAGAACAGTAAGTCTCGTAGACTGCGATGGGAAGGACAATGTTGAACGTATGGGGAATGAAAGACCTGCATGGAAGCTTCTTGTAGGAAAGCCAGAAGGGAAAACGCCCAGTTGGTAGATCAAGAAATGAGGTGGGAGAATAACATAACTATGATTTGAGGGAATGATTGGAAAGCATTATCTCAGGATAGGGATGTACGGAGAGCTTATGTCCGTGCGGCCATGAACCTACGGCTTTGATAGTGTCAGTGAGTAAGTAAGTAAGTACGTATTCGAAATCGTTATTAAAGTGTTTTTACATTTTATTCAATCTGTATTTCATGTTTTGATGGCTTAATTGTTAGATCACCTACAAAAGCAGTACATAGATTGTCAAATATAACCCAAGATTATAATTTACAAATTTCGGTAAGACAAAAACTATGGAGTTTCAAGGGAAAATACCGATACGAACTAAAATTGTTATTAAACATAATATCAATAGATAATTAATAACTTTACTTATCATGGCTACAATCTTTCCTACGACACATGTAAAAAAGACATAGACAAAAACTTATAGGAACAATAAAAAACATTCTTTTCCGAAAATTACGCCCAGATGCAATTCTAAAATTTTATAAACATGACTCTTCCAACTCTACTTTATGATTCTGAACCTGGACTCTTACTACAGGTAATTAAATAGGATAGTAGCTGCAGAATGAAGTTATTAAGACCTTTAGCGGGTAATACGCTTTATGACCCACATGCGTAATGAAGATATCCGCAAAGCTCTCAACACATAACCAGCAATAATTGAAATCATTCAAAAATATCAAAAATAATTGGCATGAACACTTCTTAGAATGTCAAACAATAGACTACCTCTGCAAGCTATTGAACTATAGACCCACAGGGCGAAGAGACCCAGGAAGACCTAAGAAGAGATGGAGGGATCAATTTATTTCCTGAAAGCGGAACCAGGCCAATGGCCTAATCCATGCCTGCCATTGCCGGTGATGATGATTTGTTAGAATATAAATAAGCTATAGGTTTTTGTTGCTTAGTAACAAAAACTAAGCGTCACTGATGATAGTAGAGATTTTGTTTTTATCCATGATGTTTTAACTTCCACTTCTATATCAGTTTCACACACAAAAACTGTACATTTTGTGGTCAGAAATCGTTAAAACCCCCTTCCTTTAAATGGTGCTATTATTTTGAATGGGATAATATCTAACGCTTATTGAGCTCTCCTGATTTTTTTTTTTTAAAATGGGAATTGGCCACAAGCTGGTTCTAAGTCAGGACTAACTAACTGACACTATCGATCCCGGAGGTTCATAGCCGAACGGATATAAGCTCTCTACAACATCCAAATCCTGATATATTTGTCAATCATTCCCTGCATTCTTCAGCTCCCTCAAAACATCGTTTATGTTATTCTCCCATCTTATCCATGGCCTATTTACCCGCTTTTCCTCTGGTATTAATGCGCAGAGTTTCCACATATCATTCTTTCGTATCCATTCGTGGACACAATACCAAGATAATCGCAGCCTAGGAAACTTAGCTGCTACATCAAGTTCCTATAAAGATCGTTTATGAAGTTTCCTCCGTTCAACTTGACTCTCCGTCTCGTGATCTTAATATTCCCTAAGAACTTTATTCTCAAATACTTTAAATATTTATTCTTCCTCTTAAATAAGATACCATTTTCGCAGCCATAACTAGAAACCCCCCCTTTTTGCATAAATCTTATTTTTAGTTTTAATTTTTTATTAGGCGTTCCCTGCAATGAACAATACTATGTGTTTCCTGATTCAGCATACTTAATTTATTTCTGTACTTCATTCATATTGGTAATTTATTGTTTGTAGGTCTTTGAATTTCGTCATTTCTTGAAAATGTGTCTAATATATTAAGTGTCCAATGAAATTAATAATATATTCTTTCCTACCCATGACCATGTAAGCAATTTAATTGATATTTATTTCCAGTCCCGATTTCTTAAAGCGACATCATCATCATCATCATCGTCTTCAAGGATTAGACTTGTAGATATGTCAGACTGAAAATTGCTCACGCCATCTCTTTAAAGGTCATCTTATATTTCTTGTCCCTTCATTCATGAAATCAAAACAGTTCTTGCCATCTTGGAGCTTGGCATTCTTAGGGCAATGGTCTCTTCAATTTTATAATATTTTTCTATTAATGTTGTGATCGGTTCTATGTTCAATTCCTTTCTGATATCAGTACTTCTTTTTGTGATTTACCAAAGCGAAAAATTTAATTACTGAAACTTCGATTTGTCTTATTTGAAAGTGTCCAACTTTCACAGCCATATAAATAAGACTGGCAATACAACCACTATATATTTTTAACAGTGTACATTCATACATATAAATTTAAATGATTTTCTTAATTTAGATTAATCTCATCCTTATGTATTCTGAATCACCAGACAAGGACAAATTTATGTATTAATCCTCGGATCGGAGGGTAGAAGTCTCTAGTGACCACACCACAACAAAGATAACTTTATTTTTTTGCGTTTTTAATTGGACTATTTGGGATCAAAATAATATTATTTTGAAAGATCTTTGCGTGAGCCAAAGCTAATCTTCTTACTTACTCACTGGCACAATTGAACCCGTAGGTTCATGGCGCGCGGACATAAGCTCTCCATACATCCCTATCCTGAGTTAATGCTTTCCATCATTCCCTGTATAATCTACTTCCCTCAAATCATAGTTAATGTTATTCTCCCAACTCATTCTTGGTCTACCAACTGGGCGTTTGTTCCCCTTCTGGCTTTTCCTAGAAGAAGTTTCCATGCCACGTCTTCCATTCCCCATACGCGCAACAGGTCCTGCCCATCGCCAGTCTACGAGACTTAACTGTTCTTATTATATCTGGCTTCCTATAAAGACCATGTAGTTCATTGTTATGTAGTCTTCTCCATTCAACCTGTCTGTTTTTTCATCTCTCTTTGGTCCAAAAATTTCCTAAGAACTTTTAATTCTCAAATACTCGTATCTCCTTTCCTCCCTTAAAGTAAGAGTCCATGTTTCGCACCCATATAATATAACTGGTAGAATAATCGTTTTATATATTTTCAGCTTAACGTTTTTTGAAAGGAGTTGGGACAATCAAAAGTCTCTGCAATGCATAATAGCATGCATTTCCAGAATTGAGCCTATGTTTAATTTCTTTGTGCATATCATTCCTATTTGTGATTATTGTTCCTAGGTATTTGAATTCAGCCACTTCCTCAAAATTTCCTCATTTGTCATTAGCTGTCCATTTCCATTATATACCAAAACTAATCTACATTTTAAAAAAAGAGTATAACTTTGATGGGGTTTGAGTTTTTATCATGTATGATACAATGGGTTTTTGTATCATGTTTTTTAGGATTTTATAGATTGCTGTCGCCTAACCTCAACAGTTGGAACTAAAATAAAATTATGGGCATGGAAGACAATTTAGTTTAATAGTGATTGCGCACATTATGTAGTAAATTGGATTAAAATCTAACAGGAAATCCTAAAGAAGCTACTTAATGTGTTACAGTTCACATTTCCAACACAGGGTGAAACATTTTCCTAAGAGTGTCCCGGCCACCTAACAATACATGAATGGATGCAAATTACTATAGTTTTCCTCCGCCATTTTATTAGCGTAATTCAAAGCCAGCTGTTCCCTTTGTTTCATTGATGAACTCATGTCATCCGGAAGCGAGGCTGTACTAATATCTACAAGGCTACATATCGCGGCGCAGGTTGAGTAACTGAAGACCGAACCTCGATAATCCATCCATCCATAGTAATTGTGCCCGAGGGCAAGTATTTCACTGCAACCATAACATTTTCATGCTATGCTTTGCAGCTTTGTTAGGGAATTATAAGTGCAGTGGCTTCCCGTTGTTTTCAACACCGGTCAAGGATGGTGATGGCCGGATTATTTTCGGGGACCGTTGGGCCCTAAGCTTCCTGACATTTGTCTTACAGGTGAGGAAAAACTCCCGAGAAAAACCTCACCAGGAGCCTGTCCCGACCGGGAATCGAACCCGGGTCCACTGCGTGACAAGACAGCACGCTAACCCTCGAGACCACAACGGTGGACAACCTAGATATGTTCAGAAATAATTCAATATTTTAAATGTTCATTGAGTAAACTTTTAAAAGATCGATTTTTTTTACTTTTACATATTGTCACAACGTAGTTGCAGGTATCCTGCACTGAGCCTAAATTCGATCTCCAAATTTTAAAAATGTCAAGAAACTTTAACTACCAAATATATTCTTATTAGTTACTAGCTATTATTCTGCGTGCGCTGCTATATCTAATTAATGAAAATTAATGCGTTTTTTATGTTTAGTCGAATAAGTAAAAGGAACATAAATATAAATTTAAATCGTAGTTATTTTTTGATACTCCGTGCTGATTTATCTGGCGTTGCCCGATATCTACTTATCCCGACCTTCTTGGCATCAATGAAAGACAAAAATGGGTTATTGTGAGTTATCCGTAAAAGATAAACATATGCTGTCGCGGACTTTTTTTCTAGAGTTTTTTTTTTTTTTGAGATATTCAATTCTGTGTACATCCATTTTGTGTATTTGTTATAGTTTAGGCAGCGTAAGCCAATAAGCATCCAAAGAAACAATTTTTTTCACTACAAAGGGTGATTTTTAGGGTGAAATGGGTTGATTTTGAGCGAGCGCCGGTAACCACACACTGGTCCAAAGTTCCATAAGAAAATTGATTTTTATACATATTTCTAGTAAAACTGCAAGGTGGATAATGTATATATAGGTACACAGTTTATAATTTTATTTTAAATAAACTTTTATATAGTAAACCCAGCCTCATGGGCTAGTGATCACGTTTCTGACTACAGTTCATAGGGTCCCCGGGTTCGACTTCCCTGTCAAACCATAGACATTTTTCCTTAAAGAGAATTATTCCTGTGGTTGCCCATGGTCTGGAATTTAAGTTAAGAACTCTCCTGGCGCTTCATTATCATTTATTACCCATCACATCATTAGGGTAACGTAATACCGCCTTCAAGGTACCACAACCTAAGAAATGGGTTACAATTCCGCCAATGCCAGGGGAGAAAACCAAAAAGTCCATAAAAGACGACCTGGTAGTATTAGAATATATATATATATATATATATATATATATTTTTTTTTAATTGGGCGATGTTATGCATCAACCGGCTAAGCGCCGTTTTTCTTTGAAATGAGATTTTGATGCCATTTGTTACACTGGCTCATGAAGTAAGTGTACGCACACTTTTAGCGCCAAATATTTAAATATAGCCTTATTATTAAAGAAAATGTAAACGCCATCAGTCATATCAGAGATGCTATGTTTCGCAAAATCGGCTATGAAACCAGATCTTCATAAATAATTAACTAGCTAGCTAACTCACCGCACTATTCGAACCCGTAGGTTCATGGCCGCGCGGACATAAGCTCTCCATATATCCCTATCCTGAGCTAATTTTTTCCAATCATTCCCTGTATAATCTACTTCCCTCAAATCATGGTATGTTATTTTCCCACCTCATTCTTGGTCTACCCTCTGATTTTCCTACAGAAGCTTCCATGCACGTCTTACGTATTTTCTCGAAACTTAGACAAGGCGCATAGCCGATTGATGCATAAAACGTCCAATTCATGATGAATTTTAAAATAAAATTTAAAATGAGGTAGGAATCAAGGTTAGGCAGACTGGACTGCAAGGGTTAGTCAACAGGTGCAGTCGATAAAGAGGTAATATCGTATAAATCGTGTATCTCGCAGTAATCAAGTTTTGATATGTGAAATAGGAACGTGTAAGAGCCAAATGTTAGGATGATGGACATTTGAGTAATTACCGTAACTTTTTGTTGTAAAGTAAATTGAGGTTTCCGCACTTATTCTTCGTTTCGTAATCAAACATTAGTTCCGGTGCTTCATATTTTCGGGAATTTATTAATTAGGCATTTGAACAGCCTCCCCTTATACACCTGCTTTAAACTTCACACAGCTCGCTCCCCTAAAACACTAAGCAGTAGTAACTGCCTTAACAGAGCCATAGTTTCAAGTCAGATTTTTTTTTTCTGGAAAACAGGAAGAATGACCGTTTACCATAAATTTTAAATTCCGACCACAAACCTCTTGGTCAGGGCTTTCTGAACTACAATTCATGAGGTCACAGGTTTTGGTTTTCCGCTCAGACCACAGAAATGCTTCCTTTAAATGGTCCCCCTTCGATTATTGTGACGTTATTATAATGATCTAAACTATGACTTGTCAGAGAGACTGCAACGTGTTCATAATGCTGGGGTTTCGATTCATTTTCAATATCCCCCTTTATGATCACATTTCCGAACATTTAATAACCTTTCTTGGCTCCGTTCTTACTGACAGACGTAAACTGCAATTTCTTTCACTTTTTTTCAAGCTTCTGAATTCCTACACTCCTAGTTCCTTGGCGTCCAGATTTGAGAAGTTATCTTCTTACCACATATTGACACTAGGTCACAAGATAACAGTCTGTTAACAATCCCTCTTTCATAGCACTTCATCTTATTCTAGTTCTTTCACAGTAGCCTTCTGCCCGCTCCTGGAATTTCCCTCCTCAAGAATCAGGGCTTACCACACTCTTGGCACTTTTTAAGTCAGCTTTATAATTTATCACAAATCATGTTAAATAATTAATTTTTCTCGACAACTAAATGGTATTCCATGCCATTAGTAGTTTTTTATCTGACTTTCTCTATCTTGTACATTTTATATATTAAAATCGTTAAATCTAGATGGAATCAAAATACCTTATTTGAGGAAGAAACAATAATCACAAATAGGAATTTTTTTTAAAGAATTTTTAAGATTTAAGATTTATTTAGCCTGGTGGGAGTTAAGGCCATGTGGCCTTCTCTTCCACTCACCAGGACAAACATATATTACATAAGAATATAACAATCTAATTAACCTAATATTAAACACTAAGTAAATTTTGATCAAAGATAATATCTAATATACTATTACGATCTATAAACAACCAGTTAATATTAAGTTAAGAATTAAAGACGAAAACTAATCATAAAATGTATACAAGCAAGACATATTAAATTGTCCCTGTCCTAGTGTATATAAAAAACAGGAACTAAATGAGATATAGAAAACTAATTTTTACAATACGATTATACAATATTTAATTAAAACAAAGACAAATAAAAGATATTGTTATTCTTAATATTATTTACATAAATAATTAAATATATTTAATATTGCAAAAAGAATACTATCATACAGGTTTATAAGTTAGTTATGTTAATTAAATAATTCTATTTAGTTTAGTTTTTGACAAGGATTTTACATAGTTTGACAGTCTACTGACCTAGTGTGAGAAGGGAATAGCGGCACAAAGAATTAAAAATCACATGTTATAAGCCAGGAACAAATAGGAAATTAAGCACTTAAACGCAGCTTACTTAGGGTAAATAGCTGCTCCACGCCCACGTTCATGACCATGACGTGAAGCGAGTATACGCGGCATTAGTTCCAAATCTTCCACAAACAAACAAGGCCAATGTTCCACCGTAATCGGATGATAACAATGCAAATATCGTTATGCCCAGATTTCATTGTATAAAAATAAGAAGATCTGAACTCACCTGTTTAGTCGCCCAGTCCGCTGCCTTGAGATGTAAAAACCCGAAGGGACGTGGGTTGTTTCCACTGGAACAGGAGTAGAAGAAGCGCTGACCGATGGCGACGTTTGCAGTGCGGAAGGCGTACCCGATCCCGAATCTCAGGGGCACAGGCAGAGGTTTGGGTGCCCTTGCGAGGTCTAGACGGGAGGTCCTCTACTACCCTGATGAACCAGGACCCAACGGGTCGCAGGCGGGGCCGAACCGGAACCTCTCTTCAAAGGAATGGACTGTGGATGACCCGACGTTGCTATGGGTTCGTTAGGCTTCACATGGATCACCTGAAAATAACAAGATAACATGCATTTTAAAAAATGCGATAATCCGCCACGTTAGTTAATTGTGTTAACTGAAGTGAATTTTACAGTTCACACTGAAGGAGAATAATACAGGATATTCTATACTTTAACAATTTTTCTTATGTTCTACTACGGGAACATTTACACGAGCATTTTGGTATAAGAATCTTGATATAAAAATGCACTATATCACTACCTCATGGCACTATCGAACTCGAAGCTGCAAATATTCTACTTTCGGCAGTTATGGAGGTGGGCGATGATCAGACCATTATAGGGGTTACATGTGGGTTAGCATATCGAGTTCTCCAGTCTTTACCCTTTTCATTAAAGGTTAGCGATAGGAGGCCTAGATAGCGCCTGATATATCATGAGTTCTTTTCATCTCATATTTGGCCTTCAGTGCTAAATGTCAACATTTTACTAGAGCATCTAAAGAAAGAAGCGTCACTGCTGTAAAGTCAAAAATTCTTTTTAAGTTCTTACTTGCTATAGTAGCCACTAAAGGACAGTGAGGACCTAGTTCTCGGCAACTCTCATGATAAAGAATAATATAAAAAGAAAATTAATCTTTGTGTTAGGATAACTGGAGATCGCCGTTTGTAGCACACTAATATATATATATATATATATATAGAGGCTATAGATCCATATATCTTCTGGCCCGATGTCATGTATTCTCTGGAAATCATAGCATTTTCATGCTATGCTTTGCAACTTAATGATGACCGGAATGATTTTCGGGGCCCTAAAGCTCCACACACGTCCTGGCCGGTGAGAAAAAAACCTCATCCAGAAGCCTGTCCCGACCTGTACCTAACCCGGGCCCGCTGCGTATATATATATATATATATATATATATATATTACAGATCCACCGGGGGTGCTGTGATCTCGAGGTAGCGTGCTGCGTGTCAGGCAGGGGGTCCCGGTTAGATTGACGGTCGTGGGACATGCTCCTCGGTGAGTTTTTTTTTTTTTTCTCGGTTTTTCCTCACCTGTAATAACAAATGTCAGGAAGCTTAGAGCCCATCGTTTCCCGAAAATCATTTGTCCATCACCATCCTCCTTATCGTTTATCATCATCCTTAACCCGGTGTGGAAAGCAATGGGAAGCTACCACACCTCATAAGTTCCAGAGCAAAGTTGCAAAGGATGACATGAACATGCCATGAGTGGCAGTTATGACAGACCTGCACTCGGGCACGAATTACTTGTTGAATGAGTAGTACACACAACACACACAACACACACACACACACCACACACACACATCACACACTATAAAGTAAACCTACTTGTGTCCGGCATATAATGCCCAGTTCGAAAGATGAAATGCAGTTCCCTATTATCTTTTGAAGGTCTGTGATATTCTGTGATTACTGAATACAGGCTGAACAGGCCTGGTAGCAAAATCACAAGAGCAGATGAATTGAAACAAATGGATGGATGACACGAGTGAGGAAAAGTGGCGGAATTAAACATTTTTAGCATGGGAAAACGGCAAAATCCCAGTTAAAAACCCGCCCTGGGCTCCGATTCGTCCACCATGCAACCCATAATGTGTCAATCGAGATGCGAACTTGGGACGCATAATGGATGAGCGAAATGAACAAACCGGAACTGCCATAATTTTCTCTTTATATAACTCCTTTTTTTTTTTTAACAATTCCAAAAGAAAAACGCTTCTAGAAAATCTGAAACAACACCTGTGAAATTTTAAAAAACAAACATTTTTAGAAAAAACACGGGAAGACAACAATAGACAGTGTACAAATATAATCCTTTTCTTCCCACTGACTTGAAATAAATTCAGTTATTTTCCATGTAAAGACTTTCGATTTGTCGTCTGTAATATTGACACAATCCCAGCCGATAGTCTTTAACAAACCATGGATTCGTCCGCTCGATGAAAGTAACACGCAATCCACTGACCAAATCATCACAAAAAGTTTCAAAACTGTTATTTACTTTTAACAGCTGGCAAATAACCTACGGTCAAACGTAATTATTTAACCCTAAAAAAAAAAAATCCATCTGGCACAATTAAACCTCAATGGACTAGCATTTAAGCTTCTAATCATATATTCAATACAACCCTAATTCTCTCCTAAATGAAACAACTATTCAGTGTAACAATATGTTAATTCTTAAATATTTACTTCACCTTTTATGTCGCCGTTCTTATCCACGTTACCACATCACAGGACTTCAATGTGTCCCTATACAAGATAATGATTAATTATTTTTCATTATCAATTCAAAAGTCCGTCACGCAGGACATGGCGTAAATTAATCAAATTCCTCAGCAAATCGATTTTTTGTCTTATTACGCTAGTTTAAGGAATATATATTTATTTTGTTAAATTAGAGAAATCATTTGAAAGGCTTAGGAGCAATTGACAGGACCAGCCTCATATTGTTTCTTTCTGAGATTTAAGAATTTTAATTTTCAAAAATGTATAAATACTAATTGGGGTAAGTATTGTTAAACCCACATAATAAATATGTGTCTATATGTTCACAAGTCCACCGGTGTGATTTTGAGGTAGCGTGCTGCCCTTGTCCACGCAGCGGATCCCGGGTTCGATTCCTGGTTGAGACCGCTTGTTCGGTGAGGTTTTTTCCTCACCTGTAAGAACAAATTCAGGAG
>JASPKZ010006958.1:0-65155 GCA_030220185.1 Diploptera punctata | reverse complement strand
TGTAGGGGAATGGGAATTGACATTAATGGCCATTTACTGCACAATTTATTATTCGCTGATGACCAGATTATAATAGGACAAGATAAGGAAGATATAGAATATATGATAAGAAAGTTGGTCGATGCATTTGAGGTAGGTGGACTGAAGATAAATTATATTAAAACAGAATATATGGTAGTCGGAGGAAATTCAGAAGACCTACAATTAAATAATATGATAATTAAACGTGTTGAATAATTTAAATACGCGTATAATAGATAAATCTGGTACTTGTGAAAAATATATTATTAACAGAGTAAATTGTGCAAGGAAGGCGATTAGATCCCTGAATGGTCTTTTATGGAATAGAAATTTGACCAGAAAAACAAAAAAAAAGGGATTATACAGACAATAATAGAAAGTATACTTACATATGGATCAGAAAGCTGGACAATAAATGAAAGGATGCAGAAAAGAATCTTGGCGACAGAAATGGATGGATTACGGAGAAGCATGAGAATATCCAGGCTACAACATATTCGAAATACATATATCAGACAAGAAATGGATGCACAAGAAACTGTTATCGATAGGATAACAACGAGAGCTCTACAATGGCATGGACATGTACAACGGATGCCGGAAGACCAGTGGCCTAAACAGCTGTTGGATTGGATGGTACCAGGCAGAAGGAGAAGGGGAAGAAGTAGAAGAACATGGTATGATGGAATATATGATGACATGAGGAAGAGGGGTATGGAAGATGGACAATGGGAAGATAGGAATCTCTGGAAAGCAGGAATCAAGGGCAAACTGCTGTAAAGTGGAAAGCCTGTATTAAGTATTAAGTAAGTATGAAAAGATTATTGACATTTTTTACAGATCTTCGCCCATATTATCTAACGAAGTACTGAGTATATATCCAAAATGACCACGACAATATATATAGTCCCCTATATGTGTGTGTGTGTATGTGTTATGTGTGTGTGTGTGTGTGTGTGTGTGTGTGTGTGTGTGTGAGGAGATTGTTAACGCTCTAGTGATCGCAAATTGATATTTTCGCAACGAAACACAGTACATGTCATTGAAGTAAAAGATAAATAAATAAACTAATGCGAAATATTAGAAACGATGGTTTACCTGAAACTCCAAATTAAATAATCGCTCTAGTAGCCTCCATGTTTGCTTCGTCGTATTGTATCTTATAAGTTATATAAGTTAAATTAATGAAATGCTTTTAGTAAAACAATTGAAAAATGAATCAATAGAATTAGGCCTATTTAAATTTGTGTCAAATTACATTAAAAAAATGATACAGGTAACAACTTACGTTATGCATGGTTTGTTTTTACTTCAGTCCGACACATTAAAACAAGTTTCTTTAATCTAAGTGTTAACAAAAGAAAGGGTTTTCCGTAAATGAGCAAAATTGAACCATAAATTCGACTTAAGGATTTCGCTGTTGTACTTTGTAAATGCCTCGTTACGAAGACAATTCAAAGCTATACTATCATTACCTCACAAAACTGAATTATACTGAATTCGACGTGCTAAATATTGAACAAAATTTTAAACTTGTATATAGTTCCTATAATAGATTACATTAACATGTGGACCGTATTTCTAGATCCAGAATTCTGAGCCAATTGAAAAGTGCCAAACAATTGGTAAAAGATCATTGAGAAGGTCAAGAATGAAATTATTGGAAAACTGTTAGTAAACCATAACAGACCTTTCAGGACTATAAACGGAAGGAAGATGATTAAATTCTGTAACCTAATTTTACCCGAGCACCTGGTTTTGGTTACTAAATGTTTAAAACTTGTTCAAGATATATCTGCAAAACGCCTTAACACAGTAAAAAGACAAATGTTCACCTATAGGAATAAACGTTGTAGAACATACAGTTTACTCAATGCTATTTGCTGATGATCAGCTACTGATTACACAAGATTGCGAGGATTTAGAGTATATAATGTTGAATATAGAAAGGGATTTGCATTGATTTGTGCAAGAATATGCAAGAATTATACGACAAGAACTGAATGAGGAACACAATATATGGGGATTAAAGATAAATTTGGACAAAACAACGTATATGGAAACAGGAGATAATTCAAAAGATCTGGTTTTAGAATATGGACCTGAAAAATAAAAACCTGTTTATTTGGGGAAAAATATTAATGAAGATGGAAGTCATGATGCTGAAATTATTGAGAGGATAAATAACGATAATTAAAAGGTGTTTTATGGGATCAGAATATAAAATCTAAAACAAAAACAGACATTTTAAGTACAATAATACGGAGTATAGTGGTGTACGATGCAGGGAGTTGTGAATTAAAACAATAAGTGAATTAATTTGTGCAGAAATGGTTTTTTGGAGGTGTTCAAGTGGAATTTCTAGAATAGATCAAAGACGAACCAGTTTAATGAAACAAAATATAAATCTCAAAACTTGAAATGTGGATTTCTTAAAAATCAATTAAAAGTAAAAGAATGACAGAATACAAATTCCCAAGAAAAATCCTAGAACGGGTCCAAATAGTAAAAGAAGAAGAGGACGGTCAAACATAATGTGGATAAGCAGCACGAGGGGAAAAGGATTGGACGATGGAGATCGAAATGACAGAGAGATGCGCAGGAGAATCACAGTAGATCAATTGGGCTCAGGATGATATGAAACATTGTGAAACCTGCTAAATAAATACATATAATTATATTATTATTATTATTATTATTATTATTATTATTATTATTATTATTATTATATGACAAGGAAATTGGTTGAAGAATATAAAAAATGGGGGGGGGATATTAATTTTAAGAAAACTAAATATTTCAGATTGAAGATGTTGAAAAGTTGGAAAGTGAAAACGAAGAAATTCACAAAGTCAATAAATTAAAATATTTTAGAAGCCGAAATAAAAAATTCGTACAGATATAAAAATAGTTGGTAAGCTGAATTCAGTTCTCAGGATCAACAATACTGTAAATAACATAAAAAATAATATATGATAAATTAGTTCAAAGTGTAATGTTAAATGGAACTGATACGCAGTCATTATACAGGCTACACGTAAGTAAATTATTGGTTACAAAAATGGACTACTCACAGAGCGAAGAGACCCAGGAAGACCTATGAAGAGATGGAGGGATCAATTTCTTTCCTGAAGCGGAACAGGCCAATGGCCTAATCCATGACTGCCATTGATGATGATGAAAAATGGACTACTGGCGTAGAGCGGTAAGAACAATAAACAAACTGATAAAATTAGAAACCAATTAATTAAAGAGATGGTAGCAATGGATAAGAATATTCTTGAAGTAATTGAAGATGATTTGAACACATTGAAAGTTTGGAATGAGACAGGATTCCGAAAATAATTTTGGAATGGAATACTGAAGGGAGAAGGAGAAGACGAAATCACAGAAACAATGGGCGGATGGAATCAGGATGAGTATAAATAGAATATAATAATAATAATAATAATAATAATAATAATAATAATAATAATAATCTTCCTCTACGCATGAAAGCTGGCAGCTTGTTGCGTGTTCATTCACTACAGGTCCGCGGTATGGTGACATCCTTCCATCGTAGTTGTGGTCTTCCTAATGGCCTTTTCTGCTGAGGTGTCCAGTTACGTACTTTCTTCACTAATCTACTGTTCTCCATTCTATCTATTTGATCGTTCCAATTTAATATTCTATAATTTATCCAAAGTTTATAGGTTCAATTTCACATTATTCTCTAGTATATAATAATAATAATAATAATAATAATAATAATAATAATAATAATAATAATAATAATAATAATAATAATAATAATAACAATAATAATAATTTATTTTAGCTGGTAGAGTTAAGGCCCCTCAACTAGCGAATGGTAGAATTATACAAACATTACATACTTACTTACTTACTCACTGGCACTATCGAACCCGAAGGTTCATGGCCGCGCGGACATAAGCTCTCCATACATCCCTATCCTGAGCTAATGCTTTCCAATCATTCCCTGTATAATCTACTTCCCTTAAATCATAGTTAATGTTGTTCTCCCACCTCATTCTTGGTCTACCAACTGGGCGTTTTCCATCTGGCTTTCCTACAAGAAGCTTCCATGCACGTCTTTCATTCCCCATACGCGCAACATGTCCTGCCCATCGCAGTCTACGAGATACAAACATTACATACTTATTACAATTTTAAGGTGTTATTAAAATACAGACTATACAAAATACAATGGTGATGTGATCTAATACTGGTTAATACTAACAAAAACATGGAATATAATAAAATTAAAATGATATAAAATAAAGTAAGTGGCTTCCTAGAATATTATTTATAGAATGCGCTGTATAGTTGTTATGCAGTTAATGTTTTCATTGTGTCGAACTTAAGATATCAGTTAATTTGATTTAAATAATGTTAGTGATTGCCAGCCCCTGACATGACTGGGAAGTGAGTTCCATGCTCCAGTCATAGATAGTGTGTCAGATTCAGAGTATAGACATGTCCTGTGCTGTAGTATCAAAAGTAAAGAAGTCTTGTGATCTTGTTCCTAAATTGTGATGAACCGATAAATTTTGAAAACGTTTTGCTAAATGTCTTGATAAATATATGTGCAGGATTTGGAATAGTAAGATATGTGAATGTAAAGTTCTTCTGTCATTTAGGCGTACCCATGATAAGACCTGAAATGAAGGAGACACGTGGTCATAACGACGAAGATTGAATATAAATCGAATGCACGCATTATGAGCACGCTGTAGTCTGTCAGATAGATCAGTTGTCAGATTAGTCAGTAATATGTCGCAGTAGTCGAAGTGTGGCATTATAAGAGTCTGTACAAGTATTTATTTTAACTTTGTAGGAAGAAGTTTTTTAAGACAATTTAGGGAATGAAGAACTGAGAACACTTTCTTGCAGATACTATTCACCTGGATTTTCCAGTCTAGGTGTTGGTCCATGTAGATACCCTGTTTTTTTACTACTGAGCTGTAGGGGATGTTTTTTGTCAGTTAGGAGAATGGTAGGGATATTTTCGTAATTTATAATACTTTGGAATCGTCGATGTCCTATAATTATGCACTGTTTCTTGTCAGTTCATTTTCGTTGACATTGATAAATTGAGACTAGGTCACTATTTAGTTTGTGTAGTGTGTCATGTACGTACTACATCTTCGTGATCGGAGTGAATGTAAATTTGCAAATCGTCAGCGTAAATAGGTGATGTCGATGGAAGATAATTGATGGAATAAGATGAGCAAGACAGGGGATTTTAGTAGATAAAATTACTTTAAGTTGAAGGAAATACTACTTTAGAGTAGAAAAAATCCCAATAAAAAGTAGTATTACTATTTATTATTATTATTATTATTATTATATTATTATTATTATTATTATTATTATTATTATTATTATTATTATTATTATTATTATTATTATTAAAACAATACATTTTAAAGTAGGTAAATTATTGATTGGGTTTAAAGGCAATAAAAGAAAAATTTCCATGCTTGCATATTTAAGTAGTTTTCAGTATTGCATCAATATCCTTTCTGTTTGCTTTCGTAATTTGCTCACATACTACAAAATCGATTGGTATCAAAGTAAGGTAATATGATATCGGGAACCGTAACATAACATTAGGTTACGAAAGCCGTATTATTTTCTATTGGTGAATGTAGGCAACCAGCAAATTGCAAAATAGCCCTATAAATTGCTTCCTTCGATTAGTAAAAGAAGAATGCTAGTCACTTCATATGTCGAAATCGCTTAACACTGAGGTGAAACGTAAATGTGAACGAAATAAAAACAAAGACAAATTATATGACTCAATGTCTTGTAAGAAAATAACTATCCAATGGTTGAGCTTTACATTTACATGTTTAAGTTTCTTGACATTATATGAGTTAATATTCTCTAAATATATGAATGATCTGAAGCGTCCATGATCGTCTGGGAGGTAACATGTCTGCCTTGGATTTTAAATTACCTGGTCCTTTCTTCTAGTCCAATATATAAGCAATTTTCGGGTTATAAAATTTACAGGATGTGACTTTCTTCTTCTAATGAAAAATTAAAACTAGCCTATCACTTTTAAAATAATCCTCGAAAATATAAATAGTCCGAAATTAATATATATTGTAAATGAAGAAATGAAATGTAAATGAATATAAAAAATATAATTAACTTTAAGTTATCGATTTTTGTAATAATATTCGCATATTCAATTATATTCAAGTAAAGAAACAAAATTAATTATATGATTAATTTGGCAACGACAAATATTTTTGTGAACACTGTAGGCGCACATATTTTTATTTTTCATTGACATCTCACAGGAAAAGAGAGAGATATTATTTTTTAAATATTTGAAGGCATCTATGGAGAAAGAAAGGTTTTAGCAGACGGGGATGAGAGATTTTAACGGTGTGATTTCCATTCCCTTCTTGGTTTCAATTAACGAAGCCTTGACGAAGTCTCGGAGGAAGAAGTGGAAGGTGCAGTGAGGAGGAAGACCTGTCAAATGAGACACGGTGGAAGAAGAGAGTTGAACATGTCCTCCAGATTTCTAATTTTTATTAGATCCCTTCCTTTTTTACATCATTTCCTCTCTTTCAACTGTTGCTCTACTCAATGAAATTAAAAATGAGGAAAGTTTTTTTTTTCAGAATCACTTCTGATTTTTTAAGATGCTTAATTGCTTGGAAGTTATGTTATGGAACGTGTAATTTTTATCTTAGGGGATTTTCACCCCTACTCCTTGAGATGAATTCCTTCAATTTCAATCTCTGAATATTTAACTTGAAGTGACTTTATTAAGTGTGTTTTGCAGAAATGAATAATTCAGCCGAATGATTATTGAATATCGTCATTTGAGAAAGGCAAAATTGAAGAAAAACTTTTCACTTCCCATGATTGTATAAATACGCTATGTATATGTAGATTAAATATAAAACTGTTGCCAGAGCATAACAAATTATTGGCAGTATTTATATTTTGTATGAATATAAACCATATTACAACAAAAAAAAGTTCAAAATAAAACGGAATTTTAAAATGAACAAAATGTGTTTATACCTTTTATGTGAAGATTAAAATAAACATTTACACTTATCTGAAGTTGCCTTACATTAAACGTTGGGGTCCTGATTCGATGGTCGGTTATTTCTTCGACACACACTAGAGGGGAGAGAGTCGTCACAAGTTTGGGCTGTATATTAAACGACTCTCATTCACTTTGCCACTTATTATTAAACGATGAGGTTTCGTCTCTTAATATTATAAGAAATCGCTGGAACGCAAACAAACAAATAAATGCTATAATGGAAGCTGTTTTATATTATAATGAACTTCAATGTTCATTTAACTTTCATGGTACTCAGTAATGGAGGAACTTAAATATATATCATATATTGTGTCTTCAAGTTAAACACTTTTCCTTCCACTGTATAATAATAGTTCAAATTCCCGACATGTTATTCGGCCTGCACTTTTCACATCAACATTTGCCATTATGACCTTTAAGAACACTTTGTGCCATAATACCATCACATGTATGTGTTTTCACCTCAACACGTTAGTAGTAACTGCTTACTGAATTAACCCAATAGTTAACTGATATCTATAACACTGAGCAACAAAAATATAAGTTTTTTTTTGTCTCAGAAAGAAAAAATCTGTGATTCTGATAGTATTTTTCTCCTGAATTCAAATATGATATCGGTTTTCTTCATCACGCAAAGTTTCCGAGAGACGGGAATTCATAATTTCAAACACTTTAATATTTTCTACATTCGTAACTACACAATATTCGAACATTCGGACTCGCCTAGAAAGTAAGAAATGGCGATTTTCTGCAATATTTCGCCTGTGGAGCATCCCTCTTGATGGTCCAACAATAATCGGCCAGGATATTAGGATTCCATTTGCCTTGATATCCCTGTTCCATAGCTGAAATCTCCTGAGTTAGCTCATTTGGTTTTATTTTATAATGGACAAATGACGAAAAAACGTTTATTAAAAAATAATTATTTAAATCCATCAATTGAAATTGAAATAAAAAATCCGTGGGCGATGGAGAAATTCCGAATACATATTTTAAAACACGATAAAAAACTGCATTAAGTACAACTATTGGTACTCATGAGACAAAAATCATGTTGACCAGTGTAATTGATCACACTATCGTAGTTTTGGCCGCCTCGTGTCATCATCCTATGGACCTATAGTTATATAGTACACTTGTAATTCTTGTTGGTGACATTCTCTGCACATCTTCATGTCATCTCTGACTTATGTATACCACATTTGGAATATTCAATTCCTGCCCAATATGTTCGTTTTATTGATGGTCTAGTAGTGCATATCCCTCAACATCCTCATTTTTGCTGCTTCCATTTTTTTCGTTTATTGTGTAGTTAGGTTCCAAACCTCTGAGCTATATACCAATGTTGATATAGCCATCGTGAAAAACTTCAGAACCGTGCCTGACCTTACAGTCCCGAAGAAAGATCTTTTAATTGGTCATATTATTGTTTTTAATTTTAATATTTTTTGTTAAAAACTTTTTATTTCCACATGAAGGGTATGGGGGAAAGAACCAAGTAAATCACTCTTTTGTTTAAATGGAATTTGAGTGTTATTAGGTTCTCAATGGAAAGCACTATCAGAAGTTTGAAACAGTAAAATGTATAGTTTTGTCTTGGGTTTATTTACCTCCTAAGTTTGGCATACATGCAGGTAAGGAAGTATGGATGTTGTACAACTACTTTTTTAGTGTCTTACATGGTCCTTTCCCTCTACCGTTCATATGGAAATGTAGGCCTATAGCCGAAATATTTAAAATTATTCACTTGTTCTTCTTGTGTATCATTAAGGAGACTATTTTTATTCTTATTGTTGTTTTTTCTTCAAATCAAAAAACTTTTGTCTTTTTGAAAGAATAATTTGTAACGCCAGTATATATTCAAAATATATACTTATGCATTTCCAATCAATAAATAAATATTTAAAATTTAAACTGTTTAAAATATTTACAACAAACAAATATACACCTAATATTTAAATTACATATTTTTATAAATGTTTAAAATTTCAAACCCACATGTTTACAACGTAATTATTACATTGTTATAAATGTAAATGTCATGTTTACAGAAAACAATTATGTTTACAGCAAACAACAGTGGATATAAATATTTAACTTAAACACATAAGTATAATAAACCTAGAAATTTAAAATGAACAATATAGCATATTAAATAGTTATTTCATTTTTGACACGTTTGAACATCGTAGGTCAAATTGCATCGATTTTCTTTCAATGTATACCAGTAGGCTGTGCATGTTCATTGTTAGTACTCTTAAGAAACATTTTGCACCGTTGGGATTATTGTTAAATATTTAAAACAATACAAGTTGACAAGTTGTATTTGTGGTGGTAGTCGTCCAAGTGGTCCAAATTAATTTGTTGAGGACGAGTGCCACCACAGATACAACATTCATTGTTTTAAATATGTTTATTTTTGTTCGTGTTAATATGTCTTGTGCAAGTGCTACTGATATTATTATGAATTGTTTGCAATAGTGAAATTGAAATCCAGCATTTTCTTTCTTTTCCTTTGTACATAGCTTTAAGTCCCACACGTCACTAAGGGTTGTACGGGAACACACTTGCCACGGTAGGGTTTTAACTCTGGATCACATAATATATAGTTTTTTATTACAAAAGAACATGAACGGCCGACTTGGATGATAGATCAGCTCAATTCCGAGGCCACCTTTGAGACATCACGAACATATAAGATAAGATATATCTTTCAACAAACATCCAAACTAAACAAGGTGAATATGATTTGTACAATTAAAATGGCCAGATGGTCTGCTGGAATATGTCTTTGACAACTGAGTAAAACAATGAAAAAACAGATTGGTTGGCATCGGGTGATTAGCATTATATTTTTATTTCGTAAAATTTCGGTAAATAATTATTTACTGTTATACTTTGTTTCTTTCATTGAAACATGTCATTTATATATAAAACTTTATCTGGATTTGGAGCTACTATTCATATAAAATAAATTATGGTAGTGAAAATAAAATTATAAAAATACAGTGTGTCCATACATTTCAATGATACCCACCTTCAAAGGCACAATAAACGTGATATTTAGGTCGAGTAGGATTTTGAAGGATCGAGGCTAGTGGAGTTCCACTTAAGACACTTCTCCCATTACCATAAGGTGAATGGAATATATAATATAATGCAAGAGGTGCCATCAGCAGATAAGTCTCTCTTACACATCGCACTTAGTACTTGGAACATTTAGCTCCAGATTCATCCTGTGAGTGGAAGCCTTTGGACTTCACTCGATGTATCCCTGATCCTCTGTATCTGTTGTGGACTGCACTGCTTATCATGTAGGCTTACACATCGGATACACCTGAATTTGTTCACAATTTTCTAAACAGCAATTCTCGTAAATATTTCTTGTGATAATATCTGTGAAATCTCCACTACAGATCTATACAGATTTTACCACCTAAACGGCACTCCACTATTGTAATTCTTTTAGAAATTATTAACATTATACATATCTTTACTGGACCTACCTCAAATGAACCACACCCATGTTTTCTGTGAAATGTGTAGGGAATTAATGTGTACCCTCTGTGATACTTTAAAGGCAAAGAAAACACAGACAAAAGATTGGTTTACCAATGCACTGAATGCTAGTGAGGGTTGAATTTATAACTATTCTCATACAACTAGGAATAGATTCGACAGGTGTAATAACACGAAGATAAATAGAAAAACGGGCCCAGGAGGGATTGCAATGGCCTTACTCGGTGCCTGGTAGAGACACACTACTGTGGCTATAATATTATAGTATTGTGATAAATTGTAATGACCAGCTATATATTTCCCAGAGCATTCACTCTGTCAATCGAACATCCCCTGCCAGTTTGTAACCCCCTCCATCTGTATCTCATTCTTTCGATCTTGGAACTTTTTCTTTCAATACCCTCAGCAATTTCAGTGGTTATGTTCTTTTTTCGTGCACGATATGAAATAATATCGTCATGTTCTGAACAATTTACATTTATATCGACTTTTTTTTCTACAGTAATAACATCCTAGGACACCTGAAATTCGAATTTATAATTATATTAAGTTTGAAGAGAATTTCTGAGATATCCGTGAATTCCGAAGGAATGAAGCTATTGATGTTGTTCTTATGAAGCGATTTTTTAAACAAAACAAATATGGATCTTCACCGATCCTATCTAGTAGATACCGACAATGACCATGAACTATATATATATATATATATATATATATATAGGCTTACTGTAGGCCTATATGTGAGTGCGTTTTGTGTGTGTAATTAACAATCTAGCTGCTGCAATTATTTATTTGTCAGAACCAAACTTGGTATATAGAAATCAATTTAAAAAATAAGGTCCAGTTAAACAGCAAAATCGGACCATTAGGTGTATGAGTTTACCTGAAACGAAAATTTACAAATCACTCTACCCGTCGAAATTTTCCATATTTTACAACGAAACTCAATAAATGCTAATAAAATAAAGCACGGAAGAAATTTTACAAACATCAGCGAAATCCGACAATTAGAAGTGGAGGTTTACCTGAAACCCGAAATTAAATTTCGCTCTTACAACCGCCATGTTGCTTCGAAGGAATGTATACCATACAATTAAAATTTTCTCCCGACAGGTCGTTCCACTGTAAGGCCCGGATGGCGTGTGGCATGTAAAATTACTTACAAAGCGAGAGATTAAACTTAGATAAGGAAAAAGAAAATAATAGATCAGTATATTATGTTTATAACTCCACCATTTTCGGTCCCAAGTCCGGATGAGAAAGGAGGAGGGGGAGCAGTAACACCTTATTAAAAAACCTAGGTTCAGCTGACCCAGCTGATAGTACATTGTAAGGGTCCCTAGCCGGGTTACGGTGAAGACCCCAACGGCGGATGCAGCACAGTTGGAGACCTACGGTATGGTGCAGACGGCGGATGAGGCAGTAAAGGGTGGATCAGACTCTTAGCTGCAGTGAAAGCTACTGATATATGCTGGACTCCAGAAAAAAAAGTCTCTGGCCCTCCAGGTTGGGGGGTTGATGCTATGGCCAGCTCCTCATACATTGTAAAAAAAAAAACTTAATGCTAAAAAACCAAAATATATAGCCTGGGATATGAAACACATACAACCTCCTGGAGAAGGGAAACGTGGTAGACGTGGATAAAGGGAATCCAAGACAACATGAAGAAGAGAACTATGACCGGGAAGTGTGGAAGAAAAAAAATTATATTTTGGTTGAGGATACCTGTGTATAGCCTAAAACAGAAGCAATCCTGAAATAAATAAATAAATAAATATGTTTATAAAATTTGTTCAATGTTAGAGACATTACATTCCGAATAAATAGGCATTTTTGGGTAGTCAATGGGTCTTCTTAAATAAATCTTAATCATTTGTGCAATAGGCCTATTATAAGTGGTAAAAGATTTGTCTTTGAAGTTCCACCGCCCACCGCAACCTATACTGCCGCAATGAATTGCTGACTGATTCACAACTAAATGCATCCAGTTAGTTTATTTCTTCATTACTTGTAGGCCTGAATGCTTAGAAATTCAACATTTTCAGGTTTGTTCTTAGTGTTTTGGCTAATTTATTTATTGTTCGAATACATTTTATGATACCAAAAATATCTACGTTTTTTTCTTATTTTGCTATTTATATTTGTGAAATATGGGTAGTGCATTTATTAATAATGTTTCTGAGTGCGCTAGACAATAACTGATAACTCATTTATCATGACATGAAATAGGGATTCTTGACAGAGATATCTGGATTAAAAAAACTACTGTCCGAATGATCACTGCCTAGATTCTATCTCGGAATCTCCAGAATATAAACATCAACAATCGTCATATAAAACAAGTTCGATACATTTAATCTTTAAAAATAGTATCTTCCTGATATATGTAAATTCCTGTAGTAATACGAAGAATGCGTGCTATTACACACTACAGAGACTCTTGACGTCACAGCTCTTTAAAAAAAAGTTAAACTGAAAATATATAAAACTATTATCCTACCAATTATATTATATGGATACGAAACATGGGCTCTTACTTTAAGGGAGGGAAGGAGATTACGAGTAACTGAAAATAAAATTTTAAGGAAAATTGTTGGACCAAAGAGAAATGGGAAGAGAGGTGAATGGAGAAGTTTACATAACAGTGAACTACATGATCTTTATAGGAAGCCAGATATGATAAGAACAGTTAAGTCTCGTAGACTGCGTTGGGCAGGACATGTTGTGTGTATGGGGAATGAAAGACGTGCACGGAAGCTTCTTTTAGGAAAACCAGAGGGAAAACGCCCAGTTGGTAGACTAAGAATGAAGTGGAAAAATAACATTAACTATGATTTGAGAAAAGTAAATTATACAGGGATGATTGGAAAACATTAGCTCAGGATAGGGATGTATGGAGAGCTTATGTCCGAGCGGCCATGAACCAACGGGTTCGATAGTGCCAGTGAGTTAGTTAGTTAGTAATACGAAGAAAGAGAAACAGATGGAGAGATAGAGAGAGGGGGAGGGGGATTTTAAAGCAGAGTCTGGACAAATTGTAAGAGTTGGGGGTATGCGTGAGTACGATTCCTTTAGCAGCAGCCATTTAATGATAGGAAATGACGTTCAGCGATCGATCAGAAAAAAGAAATGAATGTGGAAGTTTAAGGCTCGGTATTAGGGGGCACATAGCACGGTAGTCGGAATGTTACATGCAACCTGCCATTTCGCCGCCAGGACCCACGACCCATGATAAAACCTATTATATTATACTTCTCCCCCCCCTCCCGCCAATCTGCTTTACAAAACGTCACCTTGTTTTACAAGTCCGCAGCTTCATAAACACATATTACAGTTCATTTGTCTGTCTACTATCTCAATAAGATGATGATGATGATGATAATAATAATAATAGTAATAATAATAATAATAATTTACTTATTTATATACAGAAATTTAATGTTTACACATCTTTCTGTGCTTAAGTTTTATTTTTCTTCTCTACTCGTCTCTATCCATCCACTCCATGTCATACAGTCCTCTTGTTCTCACTCCACGACTTTCGAGGTCTTCCTTTCCTTCTTCTTCCAGGTGGACAACATTCCAATGTTTTCCTGGGTAACCTTTCTTCTTGCATTCGTCGTACTTGCCCATACCAATTCAATTGCTTGTATCTTATATAATCTACTATTCTTCTTCTTCTTCTTCTTTTGCTTCATGAAATTAGGCCTTTTGACCTGTTTTCACATCAAGTGGGATTTAATGAATCCTCCCATCTAGTAAATGGGCGTCCAACATTTCTATGTCCTATTGGTTTGTACTTTAGTAACAGCTGAGGGATTCTATCTGTAGGCATTCTCTTGACATGTTCATACCAGTTGTTTCTCATGTTGTCAATTCAATTTGTTAAATTAAAAATATTTAAGGTCCTTCCTGATATCCTCACTTCTTTTCTTGTCCAAAATTGTCACACCCGCTACTGAACGTAGGAACTTCATTCCTGCAGTTTCTATTTTCCTTCTGTCTGAACGGTTAAGAGTCCAATTTTCACTTGCATATGTTAAGACAATAATCTACTATTCAATATATAATATTCATTTTTTCTCGTATGACAGTATTTCTTATTATTTTCTAATTTTGAACATCTTGCTGCTCTTCTCAAGAAATCCATTTCCATCGTCATAAGTTTTTGTTCTAAGTTTTTGTTAAATCGTCTTGGTTGGTTTCCGGCTTTAAATCTTTAGGCTTTTTAGCATTGTTATGTTTTTTTGTGACAAACAGGGAGCTAGCCTGACGCATCAACCCCCAACCTGGAGTACCAGGTGACTTTTGGTCAAGGTTTTCTTCCTCTAGCCTTTATCAAACCAATGGCGAACTGCAAGGCAGCAGTATCTGTGCCCTAAATAAGGGGCCCTCACAGGGTACTATCTGCCGGGCGTACTGAACCCTGGTTTTTAACGAGGCTGTTACTCCTCCTCCTCACCCTTTTCTAACCTGGCTTGGGATAGGCTTTGGCGGGTTTATAATAATAATAATAATAATAATAATAATAATGATTTGATTTTTTACATCAGAGATTAACTAAAAAAAATCATATCAAATAATATGGAACATTTAGAGAACCTGAATACAAATCAATGAGACTCGAGTTTTTTCGTGTTTCTTAATAGTCTGGTAAAATGAGTAGAATTTTAGATCTTGATTCGAATCCAGGCTAAATTATCTCTAATTATGTTAACTAAGTCCACCGCTGTGGTCTCGAGATAGCGTGCTGCCTTGTCATGCAGCGGGCCCGGGTTCGATCCCCGTTCGGGGCAGTTTTTCTGGGTGAGGTTTTTATCGGGGGTTTTCGTCACCTGTAAGACAAATGTCAGGAAAACTTTAAGGCCCAAACGGTCCCCGAAATCATATGGCCATCATCATCATCCTTGTCATTATCATCATCATCCTACACCGGTGTGGAAAGCAACGGGAAGCTACCACACCTACAATTCCCTAGTAAAGCTGCAAGCATAGTATGAAAATGCTATGATTGCAATGAAGGACCTGCCTTCGGGCAGAATTACTATGGATGGATGTTAACTAAGGCCAGCAGAAGACTAAATTGGGAGTATTAATTTCTATATAAGCCTAAACTAAACAATATGACATTTATATTTATATTCTTAGGAAGTTTGTTTTCAAATCATGAAACATTAATTTTTAATGATTACATAAAAATCATGGCAAATAAATTCTGTACATTTATTTCAGTAGAAGCCTGTTCTAACTAAATCGGAAGGAATATAATTTTTTACTTTCTGTTACTGATTTACACCAGTTCTTGAAGAGACGTTTGTGTCATCGACTCTCCCTGTACAATAGAACATAACTATTAATTAACGATTATATGGGACTCATAGATCGATTTCTTAAATGGTATGATGTGACTTACTAATAAAATCAATTACTGAGAATTCCCAGTATACAGACTGTCAAATGATGATAAATTATGATAAATTGGCCTTTGTTTTCCGTTTAATTTATTTTTGAGAGTTAAGTAATACTAATTTTGTGCTTGGGCTTCAAACTTGGTTCCACTTTATGGGAGCCCAAAACTCATCTGAATAAACACAATTTTTATATTTTCGTATCACGTCATTTATTTTTCAAGTAGCTAACTGATATTCATTTATAAGAAAAATATGAGAGTCCAATATAATCAATTATACAATACAGGTCCACCGCTGTGGTCTCGAGGTAGCGTGCTGCCTTGTCACGCAGCGGGCCCGGGTTCGATCCCCGGTCGGGGCAGTTTTTCTGGGAGAGGTTTTTATCGGGGTTTTTCCTCACCTGTAAGACAAATGTCAGGAAAACTTTAAGGCCCAAACGGTCCCCGAAATCATATGGCCATCATCATCATAATCATCCTTATCATCATCACGATCATCCTTCACCGGTGTGGAAAGCAACAGGAAGCTACCACACCTACACAATTCCCTAGTAAAGCTGCAAGCATAGCATGAAAATGCTATGATTGCAGTGAAGGACCTGCCTTCGGGCAGAATTACTATGGATGGATACAATACAGTAGGTCTTTATGCTTATTAAGTGTTTACGATTTATACAGTACTTAACAAAATTAAAATTTGGCCATAAAACACAGTTATGTAACATCAATATTAAAACGGTAAAACAACCTTGAGTTATTTACAAAGTGAAAAAAAAAACTTCTCACATATCATATAGGATACAAAGGGATAGAAGAGGGCAATAAAATAATAAGATTTAAAAAATTCCAATAAGCGTTGTCAACAAGTATGCTGAAATTGAGTTGACCTATTTGTTTTGTTAACATAAAAAATAAATATATTAGCATTATACTAAGTATATGCCTAAAGTATAATTATTTTAAACTATAGACCCTTATGGATAATGTTAAAATACTGTTTATATAGTGCATGTTTATCAGAATATATTCTTAATAGAAGAATACTATATTTAACTAACTCACTGGCACTATCAAACTTGTAGGTCGCGCGGACGTAAGCTTTCTATATATCTCTATCATAAGCTAATATTTTATAACCATGTCCCGTATAATCTACTTTCCCCAAATCATGGTTAATTTTATTCTCCCGCCTCATTATTGGCCTACCTACTGGGCGCTTTCCCTGTAGTTTTCCTACAAGAAGTCTCCATGACACTCTTTCACTTCCTATTCGTGTGGCACATGTCCTGCCCATAGCTCTGTACGAGGCTTAATTGCCCTTATTACATAATTTTTTCCATAAAGATTATGCAGCTCATTTAATATATGAAGTTTTTACATGATTTCATATATATATATTATTTATCTAATAGGCCTATATATAAAAATGAATGTTTGTTCGTATTTTATGCGCTGCCATATCATTCATCCGATTGTGATGTGGCTTTTTGCAAAATGTTTAGCATTTTCCCGGAATTTTGTAGGCTATAAGAGAGTTGAACTCCTTCACCCTTATAAACCAAGCCTTAATGAAAAACGTGAAAAAAGGTTATTTTGGACGCTTAAATGACTTACGCTGCGTAAATCATAACAAATACACAAAATTAATGTACATTGTATTAAATATCTCAAAAACTCTACAAAGAAGTCTACGATAGCAAATGTTTATGTTTAACGGATAACTCACAATAACCATTTTTGTCTTTCGTTGATGCCAAGCAGATTCCCGAGCAAACGTAGTAGCACACGACGAATATTCTTTTACGGTAACTCACAATAACACATTTTGTCTTTCAGGTCATTTGTGCCAAGAAGATTGGGATAAGTAGATTCCCGGGTAATCAGCACGGGTATCTGAAAATAATTACGATATAAATTTATAATTGTTTTCCTCTTAATTATTCAATTAAACATAAAAACACATTAATTTTCTTCTTTCAGCTCATTTATGCTAAGAAGATCGAGATAAGTAGATTTCCGGGCATCGCCGGTAATCAGCACGGGGTATCTAAAAATATTTATGATACAAATTTATAATTATTTTTCCGTTTCAACTAAACATAAAAACACATTAACTTTTATTTATTTACGCGTAGCAGCACACGCCGGATATTAGCTAGTTTTATATAAAAAATCGCTTATTTGAATCAAACATTCTTCGATAACATTACACATCTTTGCTACAAAGACGAGGAGGATAAAGTTGTACTACAAGAAGTAAGATA
Source organism: Diploptera punctata (assembly GCA_030220185.1). Lineage (NCBI taxonomy): Eukaryota > Metazoa > Arthropoda > Insecta > Blattodea > Blaberidae > Diploptera > Diploptera punctata. The sequence goes on along the minus strand of JASPKZ010006958.1, from coordinate 46,863 downwards.
AGGCTAGCATTATTATTATTATTATTATTATTATTATTATTATTATTATTATTATTATTATTATTATTATTCATATGGTATCATGGTAGCTGCCGCCGTCTTCCGGAAACCAAACGTCATTCCTCTCTGTCCATCCATTTATCTTCTTCCAATCCTCTGATATTCATAGCTGCTTGTACCCCTTCTATCCAAGTTTTCTTCGGTCTTCCTTTCTACCTCCTTTCTATTGGGATCCATTCCATAACAATTTTTGGCAATCTTTGCTCTGGCATTGTTTTGACATGGCCATACCACTGTAATCTGTTCGTTTCTATAATGTTTATGATGTCCGGTTCCTCTTGTACACCTATAATTTCCCTTATTTATTTATTTCGTATTCTATCTATTGTAGATTTTCCAGCTGATCTTAAAACATCCATTTCTGTACTTAAAATTCTTTTCATTTCCCTGGTAATTAATAATAATATAATAATAATAATAATAATAATAATAATAATAATAATAATAATAGTGGTAATAGTGAAGTAAAGTAAAGTGATCCCACGACAGGCCTCAGGAAGTCCTTGTGGTAGTAGGAGGTTAAGGCTTCCACTTTTTCTAGACAATCGGCACTTGATGTCATCCGGGTTGTCAGCCCTGTGTGACGGCCGCCTTTACCCCAGAACAAACGTCTCGTACTCATTTCCGTTAGAGGCTGAGTCGACCATAATGCCGCCAGATGGTTTAGGTCAGTTTAAAAATCCTGTCCCCATGGGGCTCGAACCTTCGACCTTCCGGCTTGTAGCGCAGTACCTTAACCACTACACTACGGCGCGACCTGGTAATAGTGAAATATTAGTAATAATTGTAGTTACTGTATAGTATTAATTTTTGTATTAGCGGTATTGATGTTCTTATGGTATAAGCCACGTTACGCCACAGATACATATATATATATATATATATATGCTCAATGTCAAAAATGTAATCACATAACATCGAAAAAACGTCACTGCTATAAAGTAAAAATATTCTCTTTAATTTGCTTACTTGTTATAGGAGCTACTAGATGGCAGTGGAGACCGAGTTCCTGCTACTTCTCGTAATAATAGAGAAAAAAATATAAGAAAAATAGATGTGTTTGGTAGCGGAGAGGTCCGGATTCAAATTCCGTCCAAGCATTTATTTTTCTTACCATATCATTTATATATATATATATATATATATATATATATATATATATATATATATATATGATATGAAAAGAAAAATGAATGCTTGAGTCGGGATTCGAACTCGAGTCTCTAAAGTCTGTACCTTTAGCGCTCTAACCAACTGAGCTACTCAAGAATTCCAATACAAGCATACAATTTTCTTATACATGTAGTATTCTCAATTCACACAAGAGGTAGCTGAAATTGTTCCAACTGCCATCTCGCGGCTAACGTAACAGTTAAGCAAATTTTTAAAGAGAATATTTACTTTATAGCAGTAACGCTTTTATATATAGATATTATAAATATATTTTTGACATTTGGCAATGAAGGCAAATATGATATGAAAAGAAAAATGAATGCTTGAGTCGGGATTCGAACTCGAGTCTCTAAAGTCTGTACCTTTAGCGCTCTAACCAACTGAGCTACTCAAGAATTCCAATACAAGCATACAATTTTCTTATACATGTAGTATTCTCAATTCACACAAGAGGTAGCTGAAATTGTTCCAACTGCCATCTCGCGGCTAACGTAACAGTTAAGCAATTTTTAAAGAGAATATTTACTTTATAGCAGTAACGCTTTTATATATAGATATTATAAATATATTTTTGACATTTGGCAATGAAGGCAAATATGATATGAAAAAAATTTGCTTAACTGTTACGTTAGCCGCGAGATGGCAGTTGGAACAATTTCAGCTACCTCTTGTGTGAATTGAGAATACTACATGTATAAGAAAATTGTATGCTTGTATTGGAATTCTTGAGTAGCTCAGTTGGTTAGAGCGCTAAAGGTACAGACTTTAGAGACTCGAGTTCGAATCCCGACTCAAGCATTCATTTTTCTTTTCATATCATATTTGCCTTCATTGCCAAATGTCAAAAATATATTTATAATATCTATATATAAAAGCGTTACTGCTATAAAGTAAATATTCTCTTTAAAAAATTTGCTTAACTGTTACGTTAGCCGCGAGATGGCAGTTGGAACAATTTCAGCTACCTCTTGTGTGAATTGAGAATACTACATGTATAAGAAAATTGTATGCTTGTATTGGAATTCTTGAGTAGCTCAGTTGGTTAGAGCGCTAAAGGTACAGACTTTAGAGACTCGAGTTCGAATCCCGACTCAAGCATTCATTTTTCTTTTCATATCATATTTCCCTTCATTGCCAAATGTCAAAAATATATTTATAATATCTATATATAAAAGCGTTCCTGCTATAAAGTAAATATTCTCTTTAAAAATTTGCTTAACTGTTACGTTAGCCGCGAGATGGCAGTTGGAACAATTTCAGCTACCTCTTGTGTGAATTGAGAATACTACATGTATAAGAAAATTGTATGCTTGTATTGGAATTCTTGAGTAGCTCAGTTGGTTAGAGCGCTAAAGGTACAGACTTTAGAGACTCGAGTTCGAATCCCGACTCAAGCATTCATTTTTCTTTTCATATCATATTTGCCTTCATTGCCAAATGTCAAAAATATATTTATAATATCTATATATAAAAGCGTTACTGCTATAAAGTAAATATTCTCTTTAAAAATTTGCTTACTGTTACGTTAGCCGCGAGATGGCAGTTGGAACAATTTCAGCTACCTCTTGTGTGAATTGAGAATACTACATGTATAAGAAAATTGTATGCTTTTATTGGAATTCTTGAGTAGCTCAGTTGGTTAGAGCGCTAAAGGTACAGACTTTAGAGACTCGAGTTCGAATCCCGACTCAAGCATTCATTTTTCTTTTCATATCATATTTGCCTTCATTGCCAAATGTCAAAAATATATTTATAATATCTATATATAAAAGCGTTCCTGCTATAAAGTAAATATTCTCTTTAAAAATTTGCTTAACTGTTACGTTAGCCGCGAGATGGCAGTTGGAACAATTTCAGCTACCTCTTGTGTGAATTGAGAATACTACATGTATAAGAAAATTGTATGCTTGTATTGGAATTCTTGAGTAGCTCAGTTGGTTAGAGCGCTAAAGGTACAGACTTTAGAGACTCGAGTTCGAATCCCGACTCAAGCATTCATTTTTCTTTTCATATAATATTTGCCTTCATTGCCAAATGTCAAAAATATATTTATAATATCTATATATAAAAGCGTTACTGCTATAAAGTAAATATTCTCTTTAAAAATTTGCTTAACTGTTACGTTAGCCGCGAGATGGCAGTTGGAACAATTTCAGCTACCTCTTGTGTGAATTGAGAATACTACATGTATAAGAAAATTGTATGCTTGTATTGGAATTCTTGAGTAGCTCAGTTGGTTAGAGCGCTAAAGGTACAGACTTTAGAGACTCGAGTTCGAATCCCGACTCAAGCATTCATTTTTCTTTTCATATCATGTTTGCCTTCATTGCCAAATGTCAAAAATATATTTATAATATATATATATATATGTATATTAAAACGGAGAGAGAGAGAGAGAGAGAGAGAGAGAGAGAGAGAGAGAGAAAGAGAGAGAGAGAGAAAGAGAGAGAGCTAATTTTCACATGGGCATGATTTAGTGCTCATTTATTTACAGGGTGGAGCAGAACTTTACCGATAAACTATTTCAGATCTTTTTGGGGATGATGGTTGAGTGTGTTTATATAAGGAACCCACGGCCTCTGGTGACAAGTGTTGATGATTTTCAACATGGCATTATCTATTAATTTTATTAAAGGCCGAATTAAGACGAGTTAAGAAGATGGTTTATAATTTTACTTCACTTCACTTCAGGCGAAGACTTGTTGGATCATTCTGAATTTTCTCGTATCTATCAGAAATCCATCCCTATCACGATTTAAAAAAACATGCTACATGTTTAAAAACATCAACTGCACATTAATTTATGATGAGTCGCCGGAGATCATGGATCTTTGTCAAAAGTCTCGGCACACTTCCCTGAACGGTCTGTTAAAAGATTGTCAGTATAGAGTTTTGTTTCCACCATATATTAGGATCTTATCTTTTCGAAACTGAACATGGTTAATTTCATTAAGTTTTCATGGAGAACCTAAAAAAACTCACATCTCATAATATTTATTTTTAATTTTAACATCTACATTCTCATTCCGACTTCAATTGGATGTGTTCACAAATGTTAACATGAGAGCTCTACCATAACCAGTCAATCACTTAAAAAAAATCTACATATTATGCTTTAAAAAAAGGTGTATTCATATTTCAGCCCCTATATATTTTATGTAAGTTTCTGTATTAGAAGAACTAAGTTCATTTAATATAGTTTTGTCTTATTATTGATTTAATGATGGATCATCGCCATGGTCTTGGGGTAAAGTCGTTGCCTCGTATGCAGCTGGCCCGGAATCGATCCTCGGTTGGAACAAGTTTCCTGGGTAAGGTTTTTACTTTTTTCCACCTGTAAGACAAATTTCAGAAAACGTTAAGGCCCAAATAGTCCCCAAACTCATCTGGCATAACAATCATCAATATCTGATTCGCCTTTTTAGTATCAGTGAATGGCGTGTCGTGTTTTAAATGTTCGTGTGTTGTCTTGGAAGAGGCCCTCCACGTCTTTTCTGGTGAAAAAAGTACGCGTAGTATCCAGAGATAAAAACCACCTCCTATACCAGTTCTGTCCCGGGTAGCGTGGGACATGTAAAAGTATCTGCAAGGGGAGGTTAAACTAAGGTAAATAGAGAGAGAAGAGAGAAAGATTAGCTAAATAAATTTATTAAAGTTTTGTGCCTCATTTATTTAATTACTGAAATGAGTATGCCGCGCGCGACGTTTTAGTATGTTAGAAGTACCTCTGAGGTGAGAGATTAAACTCAAATTAAAATGGAATGGATTTAAATGTTTATTTCAACTAAAATGTATTCATGTATGGAAATTAAAATTAAATTAATGTTGTCCACCGCTGTGATCTCGGAGACAGCGGGTCTGGTGTAATATATATTGAAGTATATCATAATATATATTGAAGTATATCATAATATATATATATTTTATAATATGAACATTCATTATAATGTATGACTGTCCTAAATTAACACAATTATTGACCTAATTGATCTTTTTGTTAAAATATGCTGAAGAATGATTTTAAAGAATTCTGTCATGAATATTTAAATAGGTATTACCTTTGTAGTTATTTGGAAAAGTCATGCAGTATAAGGGATTGTTACACAATAGGTAGTCTTACCTAATGATGACTTAGCTTTTAAAAGGTCATAGGTTAAGCGCATTCAATATGCTTTTCAGAAAGGGAGAATCTGGTTACATGTACAATACAACCAAATTGATTCTCACGTATACATTGTAACTACGTCATTACTCAACTGGTATATATGTATGAAACTTATGATTGTAAGTTAGACAGTTTTTTTTCATCGGTGTTACCGATACCCTGTCTCACGTTTTTCTGTATTAAAGTCTGTTTGTTTCTCACTACTGCTCCGCTGTGTCTTCTTATAGTTAGGTTTAATCCTATCTACTAACCACATTTCCGAAGAATTCCTGGGGTTGATTCCTAATCTATAAATTTACAGATATCTACTAGAACTTCAAGACGATCTTCACCTCCTGACACAACTCTTACTTATTTTGATTATTATTTATACTTTAAAAATAATCCTTATAATTATAGAAGGAATCGACCACCCAGATATTACATGGTGGCAGCGCATCGGGATTGGAAAACCAGCGAGCAGTGAGACATCCGAAGGTGCGAACGAGCTGGAGAGACTCTTCAATTAGTCCCAGATAATTCAGAGCCTATCTCGAGGGATCAACGCTCCAGAGTAATCCACAGGCGCCGTGGTACCCGTAAACGCACCAGAGGAAAGCAGACAGTGGTCCTGAGGCCAACACCAGCAGCCACCGACGCGCTCGAGGGACGTCCTTGGTGTTCAGCCGTTGGCAGCCTGCACCGCGAGAGGAGTCGCACCCTGAGGGGAGCTGAAAGGCCATCACTACGACTCTGAACTGTGCATCTCAGACCACCCTACATCTTTCTTTAGGTGAGTCCAATTCCATTATGGCTAGCGAGGGCGATATTGATATTAGCGAGGAAAGCTATATCCCTGTAGTTCAAGCAGTTAAGTTGATACCCCGAACATTCGATGGAAACCCCAAACATTTAAGAGAATTTATAGAAGGAGTAGAAGCTGCGGTTCAGGTAGTCCATCCAACCAAACAACCCTTATTGTTAAGATTTATAGAATCCAAAATTTCAGGAGACGCTAAAGATAGACTTTTAGCTAGGACAGAGAGAGAAACTTGGATTCAAGTTAAAGCAATATTGGAGGAGAACTTTTCTGTAAGGAGAACGCTAGAATATTATGCAGGAATACTCTTTAATTCAAAACAAAGTACAAATGAAACAGTTGCACAGTGGGGTTCAAGATTAGATGGAATAGCCATGGATTTAAGAAGAGAAGTCAGAAATAGATTGGAGAGGTTAGAAAGACGCGATAATTCGAGATATGTAGAAGGAGGCCTACAGCTGATAGGAGAATTTTTAAAAGGTACTTTCGTAGCAGGGTTAAAGGACGATAAGATTAAGTATATAGTAAAGGCTAAGGGTGAAGAAGAATCATTAGCGCAACTAATCGAAACCGCATTACAGGAAGAAAGCGAGGTAAAGTCCACGAGATTTAGGGGTAATCAAAATGGACAAGGACATCCAATCACAGGGGCAGTAAAAAGGGAATTTAGAAGACCGTACGGATCAGAGATAAAGAGAGAGGTTAACCTGGCCACAAAAGAAATAAGGTGTTATAATTGTAATGAGATAGGGCACATTAGTAGAGAATGTGGTAAGAGACCGCAACCCCGTAGGCATGGAGGACGGGACAGAGCAGCTCTGGGAGGCCGCCAGGGAAACGAGAATTCGGGTTACCTGAGCAGTCGCAGGTAATCCTCCCGTCTGACTGCGCGCCAGGACTCATGGAGTGCCTGAGGGATCATACTAGGGTAAATATGGAAGGGGAATTACCTGAACTAGTTGATCAGAAGTTTAAGGATAGGATAGATAAAGCCGCTAAAATAGTTAGTGACGCAAACGAATCCCCAGATGACAGTGTTTGTTGGGCAGTGTCGCAAGGCGAACTGCATAAGTTGACTAGAACGCCGATAAATGGGTTCTGTGACTGTGGGCCTAGCGTGGTTGGGGAACGCCAAGAGACTGTAGGCTCGAAACAGTGGAATAATAGAGAGAAACGCCAAGAGACTGTAGGCTCGAAACAGTGGAATAATAGAGAGAAACGCCAGGAGATTGTAGGCTCGAAACAGTGGAATAATAGAGAGAAACGCCAGGAGATTGTAGGCTCGAAACAGTGGAATAATAGAGAGAAACGCCAAGAGATTGTAGGCTCGAAACAGTGGAATAATAGAGGGAAACGCTACGAGTCGTCCACAAGGGATAGAACTTGGGATAGTGGATTTAAGGAAAAATCCAAGGACACCAAACCTACCTCAATGGAGACAGCGTGTTGTGAGATCGAAGTAGGGACTCTTAATGCTATTAATCAGTGGGACGCCTCTGGTTATGAACCGAGACCCTGGGAGATGTATATCCTAGTGAACAATTAAAAAATGGCCTAGGTTTAGTATTGATAGATACTGGTGCACAAATATCATTAGTTAAAGAAACATCACTAAAGAGAAACGTTATAAAGGATAACTGTAATATGAAAATACAAGGTATTAGTGGGAACTCTATAAAGTAAATGGGATAACTCAATTAGTATTGAATAATTGTGAAAATCATACAGTTGTTAATTGTCATATAGTAGATAAATTACCCAGAGATTTAGATATAATTTTAGGCCAAGACTGGCTCATGGAACAAGGTTATATGTTAAATAAAAAGATGATTATTCCTCCGTATAGTGAAAATTTAATGGAATTTCCTACGAACGAAAGAGGGAACAGATTCATAGAACGGCAAATTTTACAGCCAGGGCTAATTTGCGCTAACGGGATAACAAAATGTGATAAGACATTCACATGCCTAGTAATTAATTTAACAGCTGACGCACAGATAATAAAGAAAATACCAGAACTAGTTAAACCGCCCACTCAAATAAGTAAGGAACAGGAAGTATCAGTTGAAAATTTCGTACCTCAAAGATTAGATTTATTAAATAAAAATCTGAGACTTGAACACGTGAAAGAAGGAGCCCATAGTATACGAAACATTTGCACAGAATACGCGGACATATTTAAGCTTCCGGGAGATAGACTAACAAGCACAACAGCTGCTACACATTCCATACCCACACCTTCAATTCCTAAAGGAAGAGCTATAACTTTGAAGAATTATAGGTTAGCAGAGGCTCATCAAGAGGAGATTGACAAACAAGTTACACAAATGTTAGAAGACGGTATTATCGCACATAGTAAGAGCGAATGGAATTTTCCACTAATAGTAATACCTAAAAAGGAAGATGCTTCTGGAAAGAAAAAGTGGCGAATTTGTATAGATTTTAGAAAGTTAAACGAAGTAACCGTAGGAGACAGCTATCCTCTTCCTAATATACAAGATATATTAGACAAAATAGGAAAGGCTAGATATTTTTCAGCAGTAGATTGCGCAAGTGGATACCTTCAGGTGCCGATCGCTGAGGAAGACCAATGTAAAACCGCTTTTAGCACCCCTAACGGACATTTCGAGTACAAGAAAATGCCTTTTGGAGTTAGGTCGGGACCAGCTACATTCCAAAGGATGATGAACTCGGTACTCCAAGACTCAATAGGCAATAGATGCTTTGTGTACATGGACGATATATTAGTAATGGGCGAAACCTTAGAAGAACATAATAAAAAATTACGGGAAGTGTTTAATCAGTTACGGAAACACAATTTAAAAATCGAACCTGATAAATGTGAATTTTTGAGAGAAGAATTAAAATATCTAGGACACGTGGTTACCGCTCAAGGTGTCAAACCCGATCCGAATAAGATACAGGCAGTTACCGAATTTCCAACTCCAAAGACACCTAAAGACATAAAATCATTCTTAGGTTTGGCAGGATATTACAGAAAATTTATAGAAGAATTTAGTGCGATTGCAAAACCTCTGACTGAATTGTTAAAGAAAGATAAAAATGGAAGTGGGAAGATACGGAACAGAATAGCTTCAATAAATTGAAAGATAAATTAACGACAGCTCCGTTGTTACAGTATCCAGATTTCACACAAACCTTTATAGTAACGACAGACGCGAGTGGATACGCTTTAGGCGCAATTCTTAGTCAAGGAACGTTAGGAGATGATAAACCCATTGCTTACGCTAGCAGGACTTTAAATCAAGCCGAATCGCATTACAGCACTGTAGAAAAGGAACTATTAGCAATAGTATGGGCATGCAGACATTTTAGACCTTATTTACTAGGACGTAAATTTCAAGTAGTGACAGATCACAAAGGATTGGTCTGGCTATTTAAAGTGAAAGACCCTAGTTCGAGATTAATACGTTGGAAACTTCAACTTTCAGAATTTGAATTCGAAATTCATTATAGGGCAGGTAAAAGACACGTAAACGCAGATAGTTTGAGTAGACACCCTGTAGAATGTTGCACCTTGGATAATACGCACTTAACTGAGGATCGTAAGAAGGAAATAATCAAGGAATTTCACAGCTGTCCAATTGGAGGACATCTTGGAATCAATAAAACTACCGATCGAATTAAATTATACATAACTTGGCCGGGAGTAGAGAAAGACGTAACCAATTACATTAAAACTTGTAAGATTTGTCAATTTAATAAAGACGAGAAGCAGAAAGTAAAACAACCTTTAGAGGTCACGGACACACAAAAGGAACCTTGGATAAAAATTTATTTAGATGTAGTGGGACCACTTCCGCTAACCGAGAGAGGTCATAAATATATATTAACTTGTCAAGATAACTTAAGTAAATATTTAATAGTCATACCCTTAAAGACACAAACAGCTGAAGAAGTGACAGAAGCTTTCGTAAACAATGTTATTTTAATTTATGGGATTCCTGATATCATATTAACTGATCAAGGAACAAATTTTATGTCAGATTTATTTAAAAGAATATGTAAACTATTTAAGATTCAGAAACTAAGCACTACTGCTTATCACCCTGAAAGTAATGGAGCTCTAGAAAGAACTCATAAGACCTTAGTAAACTACTTACGTTGTTTTTGCAATCCTAGAGGAGCCGATTGGGACAAATGGTTACCTTTCGCCAGTTTTACGTACAACACTACCCCCCATAGTATTACTAAATACTCTCCTTATGAATTATTGTATGGAAGAAAATGTAATATCCCAGGAATTTTACAAACTAAATCACAACCTTTATATAATTACGACGATTTAATTCTAAATGTACGGAATAAATTGCAAAGTTGTCATGAGATAGCTAGAGAAAGGCTTATTAAGTTTAAGGAACTACAACGATCGCGTGTGAAAAGCAATTATGTTGAATTCAAGAAGGATGATCTAGTACTTCTCAGAGTAGAAAATAGGAATAAATTAGATCCAATATGGAAAGGTCCATATGAGGTTAAGACTACTGAAGGTCACAACGTGATAATACAAAAGTTAGGTAAACGCAAATATGAGACGGTACATTCAAATAGATTAAAGCCATATTTTCCTTTGCAGGGAAAAGAAAATGAAACTTCATAACACATGGGTAACGCTAAAAATGTTAATACCATTTTGGTTGGGGAAGCTTACAGACGCTCAAGAAGTAAAAGCTCTGGATTCGAAGACCGGTGTGTACTTTGACGAGATAGGAATTATACAATTTTACCCTATACAATGGAAAGTGGTAAGTTATATAAACTTGGAACCAACTAGAGATCTTTGGAAACAGACAAAAAATCATTTACGGTTGATAACTGATTATTGTGATAAGATAAAGGGAGAAAAGTGGTATCATTTGACAGATTGTGGGAGTTTAAATCACTTTGTAAAACCAAAAGTCAGGTATGTTGAAAATTTAAAAGAATTAGTCACAGAATATTTAAAAACACCTAATGAACAGAATACTAGAAGCAAGAGAGGCGTTTTAAATTTTATGGGAGATATTGCTAAGATATTATTCGGTACTCTGACTCAATCTGATGCAGAGGAATATAATAAGCACATTTCACAGTTAGAGAAGGAACAGGCAGAATTTTTGCATATTCTAAAGGATGAAATTACAGTGATTAAATCAACCATTAATTCAGTTAACTTAACTATAGCAAGGGTGAACCGGAATGAAAATATTTTAAAAAATGGTTTAATAAAATTAAATAATTATACCACTAATAGGATTAACGCACTGCAGAAGGAAATAGAAGGTATTAGTTTAGCCAATGAACAAATAAGGATTTCTCTTAGAGGTGTGGAAGAATGCCAGCATTCTTTTGAGCTTCTTATAGACGCATTTGTACACGCAGAGCAAGGAACTCTTCAACCTCAATTAATTACGGTGGAAAGAATTAAGAATGTTATGAAAGCCCAAACGCTACCAACTGGTCTGGACTACCCTAATTTTTCTTTTTCAGAACTTCAAAATTTAATTACACCTCACACCTATTCTTATAAAACAATATCTAGTATATGTATTACAAATACCCCTTCTCTCTCCTACTCCGTATCACTTGTATAAAACACTTCCTTTTCCTGTCAAGAAGGAAGGTAATATTTACATTTTTCTAAGCGCAAACAAAGAATATATTTTCAGTGACCCGTTGAGACAACATTACGGAAAAATGACAACTAATGAACTAACAGGATGTTTTCGTCCTAATCTTTTGCATTATGTATGTAAAGAAAATATACCGATTTATTTGTACACCCCTGAAGCTGATTGTGAAGCTTCACTTCTTCATCCATCCACCACTAAAGTTCCAAAAAGTTGCGAGACTAGAATTTTCACATTGAACAAATCCTACTGGATTCCCTTATATTTATCTAATGAATGGTTATTTGTCACCCCAAAACCAGATCGTATGACTGTGTTATGTGGCGACAAATCAACACAACTCAATATTGAAAAGGAAGGTAAATTATCGCTAGGACAGAATTGCAAGGCTTTTAATGCCCACGTAACCTTACATGCCATGAGTAATTTGGTAAGTAACTTAACCATAGATTTTATACCGACAGCACCTCTTGACTTCGACTGTTGCTTTGATATGGATAAAACTAACGACTACGAGAAATTACAATTGGACATGCCTATGTCTAACCTAATGTCATCGGTAGATGATTTGAGAATGGCCAGTATGAAGGCCGATGATTTAGGTAAGTTAATAAAACAGCAAGAAGAAAATGATTATTCGAAGTGGTATATACATATAACCACATGGAGTTCTGTAATGGGTACGATCATATTCGTAACCTTGACTTGTTGTTGTTGCATTTGCTGTTGTAAGAGCTACAGAACTTTAATATTTTGGTTATGGGATAAATGGACTCCAAGAAAATGCTGGAAGGAGACGACCGAGAGGCTGTGTGTTAACATACATAATTACTCTGGGCATGATCGTGTAGTATACACTAAAACTACAGGTAATGATGAGAGTTCACCTGTCGTGTCCCTCAAGTCATCACCGCTTATCGGAGAAAGAATTAGAGACCCCAGTTGTCCACAGAATGTATCCCCAAAAGATGAAGAAGATAAAGATAGTATTGCGCATAGAACTAGAAATAAAAATAAAACATTTCGTTAGTAAAGTTTCGAATTATGTAATTCAAAACTTTCTATAGGGGGAAGAGTGTAATATATATTGAAGTATATCATAATATATATTGAAGTATATCATAATATATATATATTTTATAATATGAACATTCATTATAATGTATGACTGTCCTAAATTAACACAATTATTGACCTAATTGATCTTTTTGTTAAAATATGCTGAAGAATGATTTTAAAGAATTCTGTCATGAATATTTAAATAGGTATTACCTTTGTAGTTATTTGGAAAAGTCATGCAGTATAAGGGATTGTTACACAATAGGTAGTCTTACCTAATGATGACTTAGCTTTTAAAAGGTCATAGGTTAAGCGCATTCAATATGCTTTTCAGAAAGGGAGAATCTGGTTACATGTACAATACAACCAAATTGATTCTCACGTATACATTGTAACTACGTCATTACTCAACTGGTATATATGTATGAAACTTATGATTGTAAGTTAGACAGTTTTTTTTCATCGGTGTTACCGATACCCTGTCTCACGTTTTTTTGTATTAAAGTCTGTTTGTTTCTCACTACTGCTCCGCTGTGTCTTCTTATAGTTAGGTTTAATCCTATCTACTAACCACATTTCCGAAGAATTCCTGGGGTTGATTCCTAATCTATAAATTTACAGATATCTACTAGAACTTCAAGACGATCTTCACCTCCTGACACAACTCTTACTTATTTTGATTATTATTTATACTTTAAAATTAATCCTTATAATTATAGAAGGAATCGACCACCCAGATATTACACTGGGTTCGATCCCCAGTCGAGACGAGTTTCCTGGGTGAGGCTTTTTCGGGGTTTTTCCTCGCTTAGAAGACAAATGTCGGGAAACTTTAAGGCCCAAACAGTTTCCGTTTATCATATGGCTATCATAAATTTATCATGATAATATTCTTCATGTTTTGTACGAATGTGTGCTTGTGAATGGTGTGTTTCGTCTTAATGCTGTGTTGTCTCGGAGGAGGTCCTGACATTGAGTTGTTTACTTATTCTGGAGACCCTCCATGTCCTTGTGTGGTCAAATGTATGTGGTTCATAGTTAAAATCCCTCTCTCGACAAGTCGTGTCACTTGTAAGGTCCGAGTGGCGTGCGGCTCGTAAAAGTGTCTTTAAGGCGGGAGGTAAAACTACATTAATGGAATGGGGGAACAAAAAAATATATATATATAACTTACATGTAAATTTGTTAAGTCTGTTGTATATGATCTGAATATTGTCCTTGTCGCATTTTGAAATATTGGTGGAGGTAAAATAGAATATTCTATCTCAATGAATTTATTTATAGTCATGTTTACCCTTACGCAAAGATATGAATTAGATCCGCTTTTTTAGTTATCGATATAAGAAGAAAGCATTTACTTGTTAGCCTCGGACAAACAAGAATTGCATGAAATGGTCAACCTCTTAGGCAAAGATTGTATAATACACGTCATGAATATGCATTGCCTTGCTGTATTGATGCTAGGTGTAGATTAAACTGGAATTGTTTATGGGCGCCAAGGAGAACAATGATATATCACTGTGGACAAAAGTCATCAATTCCCTCACGCTGAGACAAATTATTTTGAAACTGTTGCATTTATTCACACCACAGAATGTACAAAGAAAGTCATTACAGAACCCTGACATGAACTATACAGGGTGTACAAAACATTTAGGTAGTTGAGGCTTTCATAACTAAATATTTTAGACCGACAATTCCCTGCGTTACATTTCCGGAGAGTGGGGCGAGATAGAAGACATTCAATCCGTTGTTCAAAACCTTGAGGAAATGACTGAAAAAGTGGACATTGACAAGTATTTTAATGTTCATCAAATGTAACGGAATGTGGGGGCATTTCTTGAAGTTTTTTTTCCCCAGGATCATGACTATTAAGCTTCGTCTTCTCCAGTTTTATGTTTTAAGGATCCGGGATATATTAATTCTCTAATCCCAGAATTTTGCTTATGAAGTGCATGTTTCATCTGCATATACTAAATAGATTTTCTTTAAATTTTCAGCAGATATTATTTTGGACAATATAGTATAAAAATATAAAAATAAAAATTTACGATAAAAATTATTACAGTAAAATTTTGTTCAAAGCGAAATCGCATGGGACCAATTTTTCCCCACATTATACTAAATTCCGCATTATAAAAACACAAAAAATTAAAAATCTTATAGAATATAGAGCACCGTAATGTCTTCTTATGTACCATGGATTAATTGTAGTTCCGTGCCGTTGGAAAGTGAAATATACGAGCAACTGCGACGGTAACGCGCGAAAAAAAAGTCCCGTTTCGTCAGCGTTAAAAATGTTTCTTAGGCGCGTATCCTGAAATTAAAGTATGCAGTTTCGGTTTACACTCGCTAAGTACACTTTCGTCCACATCCTTTGAATCCCCGCAAATTTCTTTTCAAACTACATTGTGTCGTGTTTTAAAACTGTCCACAACCAACTTAAGATGCCTTGAAACTTTAAATCGCTATTCCCTAGGGATAAAGCAACAGCTTGACTTTGGAGCATCGGTCCGCAAATTTGGAGATTTTTTGATCGTGAACTTGTAAAACAGTTCCATACCTCGTTGATTTTTTAATTGCTTTCCTCTTAATTTGACCGTTTATTTGCATCCATTCATTCTCCACATTTAAATTTAGTCACTATTTCGCGTACTGAGAGTTTGTTTTTCATTATCTTCAATCACTGTCACTTGTTTGTTCAATGACAATGATAAATACGATTTAGCCATCTTTATTCCGTAAATTCAGAATGACACCTGTGAAAGATATGTACACAATCCTTCTCAGATCTTAAACTAATTTAAGATTTTACAGTGCACTAGTTATTTGTAAGATAGATATCACACGCCAAATATTTGTTAAACGAACCTGTATTTCGCAAAACAGATGTGCAGTGAGGCCGAAAGAAAATTCCAGATAGGCTACAGGTAGAAACTCTACTTCACCCGGCGGCAGGAATCATCACTTATTGTTAATTCTCCTAACGGGAATTCAATGAAGTGGAAACTAATTTATTTCTCTCTCTCTCTTTCCGCCTTATAAAAATTGTTTCATGAATTGTGTAGAAATATCCTTCCGTTTCCGCGTTAGGCAGATTCCATTTTATACAAAATAAATACACGTAAAATTACTATTATTTTGCCGGGACCAATAAATTTGTTCACATTGGACAGACTACCGCATTATTCACGTTCCGCATTAAACAAGTTTTACTGTATTAACTGGATTTAAATATGATCCATCACTGTGGTCACAGGATAGCGTCGCTGCCTACCGGGTTCAATCCCTGATCGGGACAACTTTCAGGATGATGGTCTTTTCGGGATTTTCCTCGCCTGTAATAACATTGTCAGATCATTTGACCATCATACATTTATCATAATTATCATGTATAGAATGAATGTGTGAGAGAATGGTGTGTACGGTATTAAATATTATGTTGTCTTGGAGAAGCCCCTGGATTGAGCTGATCGCTCATTCGAGCAGACTCTTCATGTCCTTGTGTGATCAAAAAAGTATGTACGTGATCCACAGTTTAAATATCCCTCTCCCGACAGGATGTGTCGCTGTAAGATCCTGGCCGCGTTTGGCATGTAAATTGACCTACAAGGTGAGTGGTTAAATTCCTATGAAGAAGAATAAATGTTTCAATATGAAATTATGAAGAAAGGTATCAACAAAAAGTATGTTGCTAGAAAAAACTAATAATAATAATAATAATAATAATAATAATAATATAATAATAATAATAATAATAATAACAATAACAATAATAATAAAACTAATATAGACAAGACTGGTTTCAGTATTTAAAAAAATGGATCCTACTAGAATACCCCAAGAAATGCTTCCCTACATACCCCAAGGGAAGAGACCCACTTGAAGACACCACAATATATGGTTGGAGACTATGTCACTATGTCCACAACTTGACAGAATGATTATGAAGATGATGATAATGGTTAGCTCTATATATATATATATATATATATATATATATGTGTGTGTGTGGGGGGGGGGTTAAATATCTTATACCATTCAAATGCCTTTGTTATATATTTTGATCCATTCAGTCTCAATTAATTTTTCAACAAATTAAATATGGACTCACGTAATTGTAATGGAGTTAGCTTTCTCTTACCCTGTGCTGAATAATATAACGAAATTTTTACAGTATAATTTCATATAAAAAATAAGCCTTAGCAATTATATTATTCTAACCTGTACTATTTTAAATTCAGAACAGTAGTGAAAATAACTTGGAAACATTATGTGTTTTATATTAACTACCAGCTAATACCCGGCGTGCGCTGCTACTCCTAAATAAAAGTTACAGTGTTTTCACCACCAGCCGTGCGCTGTTATACTTGCCCGGGAATCTGCTTATCCCGATCTTCTTGTCATCAATGAAAGACAAAAATGGTTATTGTGAGATATCCGTAAAAGATAAACACAATGCTGTCGCGGACTTTTTTGTAGAGTTTTTTTTTATATATTCAATTCAGTGTACATTAATTTGGTGTATTTGTTATGGTTTAGGCAGCGTAAGCCATTTAAGCGTCAAAATAGGGACTTTATTTCACGTTTTTCACTACAAAGGGTGATTTTTAGGGGTGAAGGGATTGAATATTACAGCTCTCTTATAGCCTATGTTCATCCCCAGAATCTCCTGAACATTTTTCAAAAAACCCATCTCAATCGGATGAACGGTATGGTAGAGTACGCTTGCCGGGGAATATACTTATCCCGATCTTCTTGGCATCAATGAAAGACAAAAATGGTTATTGTGAGTTATCCGTAAAAGATAAACATATGCTGTCGCAGACTTTTTGTAGAGTGTTTTGAGATATTCAATTCTGTGTACATTAATTTGGTGTATTTGTTATGGTTTAGGCAGCGTAAGCCACATAATCGTCGAAGTAGGGACTTTATTTCACTTTTTCATCACAAAGGGTGATTTTTAGGGGTGAAGGGGTTGAATATCACAACTCTCTTATAGCCTATGTTCATCCCGGGAATCGTCTGAACATTTTGCAAAAATCCCCATCAAAATTGTATCAACGGTATGGTCGCGCATAGAATACGAACAAACAAACAAACAAACATTGATTTGTATATATTAGACTTATAAAAAATATGATCTGTGAAGGGTGTTACTGGAATTGTTACATGAGATTTATCACATAATGAGTGAGAAATATTGAAAATTTAATAGCCCTATCTCAAGCAGTTTCACAGAAAAGTATTCCTATTTGTTGAAAATGTAATTTTTCGGTATATATATAGTAGTAGTAGTAGGACTTTATTAGACAAAAAGTAAGATATTTACAATATTATTTACAAATATGGGTCGCACGGGCAGTAAGCCGTACGTGCTGTTGACAGTCCGTTACAATAAAGTAATAATTGGTACTAGTGTAAAGAAAAATAAACAAAAACAGCAATAACATTACAATTACATAAAGAAAACACAATAATAATATTACAATTAAATAATAACACAATAGCATTATACACTAAAAACATTAACATTACAATTACATAAAGAAAACACAATAATACAGGGTGGACCGCTCGAATGGACCTAATTTCAATTGCTTGTTACTGGCAAACGGTTGAAGATAGAAACTTAAAACAACGTTCATATTACAGAAAAACTCACCAAGTTTTGATATCCAGATCACCACATCTCTATATGAGCCCCAGCAGTCACTGTGACGATATCAAAGCGATGAACAATTTCTTGCCAAGTACGTTGGAGTATGTCTTCTGGAATGTTCTCAATAGCCTCTATGATGCGCTCACGAAGGTCTTTGACTGGGGTGGTGTAAACTTTATCTTTGACATAGCCCCAGAGAAAGAAATCCAGTGGTGTTAAATCGGGAGATCTCGGGGGCCACGCGATTGGTCCTCCCCCACCAATCCAACGGCCAGGGAAAATGTTGTCCAAAGTCGTACGAACTTCATTGGACCAGTGGGGAGGAGCACCATCTTGCTGGAAAACGATGTTAGGCTGCAGTTGTTCAATTTGTGGAAAGAAGAACTGCTCCAGCATGTCAAGATATGTGGTACCACGAACAGTTTTCTCGGCGAAGAAAAACGGTCCAATGACCTTATTATGTGACAAACTGCACCAAACATTAATCTTCGGACTATCACGAACATGCTCTTGAATAGCGTGAGGATTCTCCGATCCCCAGATCCGCACATTATGCCGGTTTACCTTGCCTGACAAATGGAAAGTGGCTTCGTCCGAGAAGAAAATCTTGGTCATGAAGTCAGGATCAGCGCCGAGACGGTCCAGCATCGTATTGGCGAATTCCACTCGTTTCGGCATGTCATTCGGCTCCAGACGTTGCACTAACTGCACTTTATATGCGTGCAGTTTGAGGCGTTTGTGGACAATCCGTTGTAATGTCGATTTTGGTATTTGAAGTTCCCGCGAAGCTCTTCTTAATGACTTCCGGGGGGTTCGCTCAAATGCGGCTTGAACATTTGCTACCATTTCATCGGATGCTCTGCGACCACCACCATGCTTCTTCAACACAGATCCTGTAGCTAATAATGTATCACGCCACTTCTTTATGCTTCTAGCAGTTGGAGCATCACGGTTAAACACACGCCGGAACTCCCTTTGAACTCTAATGATTGATTTAAACTCCGCATACCACAAAACAGCTTGCGCTTTCATCTGCGGAGTCGCCATTTTCACAAACAATTAAATCTAAGAACGAGAAACGTATCTTTGTGCCATCTACCGACAGGATTCGAAACTTGGTGAGTTTTTCTGTACTATGAACGTTGTTTTAAGTTTCTATCTTCAACCGTTGCCAGTAACAAGCAATTGAAATTAGGTCCATTCGAGCGGTCCACCCTGTATTACAATTAAGTAATAACACAATAGCATTATACACTAAAAAAACATTAACATTACAATTACATAAAGAAAACACATTAATATTACAATTAAATAATAACACAACAGCATTATACACTAATTAATTTACATATAATTGTTAATAATTAATGGTATTTGCATTTTGATAACATATATTTATTCATGAATGAGTGTTGTCTCTATTTTTCGCGTTTTGTCCAGAAATTTACCGAGGTTTATCCAATTTTCTGGATTTACCAATAATTCGTAGCATGCCAATATTTCCCGATTTGAATTTAGAAATCTTTCCGGTAATAAACTGACGTCTCCAATATTCTAAATCATTACATTTTCCTAATATATGTATCTCATCTTCAAAGTTCCCGCACATTGGACATATTCGCATATCGTGATCGTCGCTAATTTTTAGAAATTTCCATGCCCCTAGCCTAAACCAAGCAAGCCCTGATCTCTCCTTAAATCCTAGGTTGAGTATATACGATTCTTTCCCCCAGACGTGTTTTAGGTCTCTTTGTAAACACAGTGAGCGTTTTCCTGTACATTCGGCGAAAGTATCTTGTTGGTTTATATCTAAGTACCTCCTCCTTATTTTTTTCCACACGTTCTTGCGATTTTCAGTCCCTTTTTCCCATATCCAGCCCATCCCAATCTTTTGGAGTTCTCTCCTAACCTCGTCTGCCCAAATTTAACATCTATGTTTTTAATTTGGTGGTCGTAACAAATTGCTCTAAGCATTGTTTGTTCACCTTGGATTACTCGCAACCAGTATTTGAGTACACGAATTTTACAGTTAATGTCGTCCTGGAATGACCCGAATTCATATAAAATTCCACAGTTAGAAACGGCCTTACTAAGTCCTGTAATATACTTTAGAAAATGCGTATATATTATTTAGTATTTCCGTTCTTTGGAGACCCCAAATCTCACTACCATAGTGCATTACTGGCCTGACCATAGCTCCATACATTTTTTCTAATGTGCTGACTGGAATATCAGGCACTCGACCCAGAATAACCGAGTACACTGTTAAGTTGTCCCCTCCCTTTAAATAATGCTATATCAATATGTTTTTTTCCACTTTCCGTTCATTTTCAACGTCGTACCAAGATATTCAAAATGTTTCACGTTTTTAAAGTGGTATATATATAATATAATATATATATATATATATATATAGGCTAGATATATATATATATATATATTAAATCTACATTTATATCAGTAAAACAAAAAATATATATATCAAAGGTACATTTTTTGATAGTTTTAGGAAGTAAAAGTATGAGATTTAATTATTTTTTAATATACAAATTATATGAGGTGAGGTGTAAATAAGATCCATTCAATGATTGTAAAACTGTTTGTGTTAGAGCCATTATTTAAACCTCTTCATAGCTGATTACATTTAATCAGAAAAAAAAATATTTTAATATGAAAAAATATATACATTTGACGTGACTTAAAGGTTTCCAGCTCAAATTCATGTTACTTGAACAAGTTTTCAAGCTTGAGCGTGTTACTTACACAACAAAGATAGTGCACCGTCAAATACAGTTTTTGCACGACTTATAAGTAGTACCTGGAAATTACTTCACATTCACGTATGAAGATATAAATAACACGTGTGAGGAACTTAGTTTATATCTGGTGCATTTTATCTAGCTCCTATAGCAAAGCCTTCATCTTTATTCATACGCTATCACATGCTATTAAGAAAAATTAGCACACAATCCACCCATAAATATGTTGATACATTATTAAAGTACGTGTTTACATTCAATTAATATGAATAGTGACGCAAGTACTTGTAAAATTTATTATACAACGTCAAATTTCAATATTCAAATCACGCCGACATTTCAAAATTAAATTCTGCTAATCGTATCCTGCAACCACACTTTCTTATGATTCTTCATTATGAAAACAGGGTTATTGTCCTAAATGAACCATTCTGAATGTAATTATTAATGTATGAAAGAATATATAAAATTAATATTTAGATATCAATAATTTATTCACGACATATTCATAAACTAGATTTCAATGCTCAACTACAGTACCTAATCAATACAGTTGGGATGTTATAATACGTGTATGTACGTATAATTTTTACATAACATTTACACACATCTCAGTTCAATTCTTACCAATAATGAGGGTATAACTAGTATAAGAAACGTTATACGTGTTTATCCTTTTGCCTAAAAAGACAAAATGATGAATTTTATTGACAGCTGACTGCTGTTTTAAGACTTGAGTAAACGTTTTCTTAGAGTTTGTACAAAAATGGGATACGTTAACGATTATTTGTTTGAATACACGACATATATATTATTAATAATACTTGTACAAGAAAAGTATAGAGACAGCCAGGTATCTGAAAGCACGAAAACTGTTAGAGTCAGCTGCCGAATGCTTCAAACGCATGTGCGTCACTCGTGCTATTCTAACTCGCAAAACGTTGTCTTTTGTGACCAACTGTTTGCAGTGAAGTAGTGTAGGTAAGCGACGGATACTTTTAGTTTGGTTAATAGCACGTATGAGAAAGGGGCAAAGACATAAAGCAAGCTTACTTGGCGCTGACGTCAGCCATGCTTTCAGATACCTGGCGACACCTGTTAAGTATTACAGGATTCATCACTTCATTTATATACATTACCTTCTGTGCAAAATGGCATGGAAGGAGCTCTGACTTCAGTAATGATGATGATGGTGATGATGAACGTTTAATGTATTCCATAAAAGAATGGTATTGTAATCATATCCTTCCAAAGTTTTTATTGGCAAGAACATTATAGCCTACATAAAAAATATATTCAAGAATTGTTAATGTATAACCCTATAACTGATGAATGTCTGTATAAGTGATTCTTATTAGTAAGAGTATTATTAGATGAAACAACTGTCACATTAGTTTGCTGTAAAATAAAATTTTATCTAAAATACTTATGTAGGCCTATTAGTACGATTGAATGTAAATGTTAATGCTTAGAGATAGAGAAAGGGGGAAGTCTGGAAATAGTGCGAACGTTTGCGATTGACAGTAACGCACATTATTATTATTATTATTATTATATTATTATTATTATTATTATTATTATTATTATAACGTATCTACCAATAATAATAATTTATTAAATGTAGTGTTATTTTTTTAAATAAAACCAAATACAAGCGGGGCTATAGTAAGAAATGTTTTAGAAAATTACTCTGCAAATAAATATCATTAGAAATTATCAAAATAATTTTGTCGATTAAGACTAAATAAAAATATTGCTCTTGAGGCTTGAATCCAGGAGATCCCGAGTTCAATTCCTGATGCGGACTATTATGGCTGTGTTGTTGTCATAGTTTATCTCAATAGTTAAGATACATGTAAATTCTCAGATGAAGTTTTATTACCACGATCAGTATCACCATTTTTATCCATTTCATAATTTATCAAAAACACAATATGAATTGCACTTTCATAATACATATTGATATAGATAAAATATAATATATATATATATATATATATATATATATATATATATATATATATATATAATGACATGATAAGAAAAATAAATGCCTGAACTCTGGGTTGGTGGTATAATGGATAGCACGCTGGGGTAGTAACTCAGAGTTCCGGGTTCAAATCCCGTTCAGGCATTTATTTTCCTTATCATGTCATATTAAGCTTTCATTGCTCAATGCCAAAAAATTAATTATAACACAAAATTATAACGTAAATATAAGTCATACCAAAACATCCTAGGTAAGCTTGATCGAAATAAAAAAGAAATCGAAAGAAATAAAGTGTTAAACTTCTATTGTTTCTGGGTTAGTGTGAATGTCTTTATATGTACAGGAGTGAGAAGAGATAATAATGTAATCGACCGATTGTACCTAGCCACTGTTAAATACACAAGTTTTCTATCATAAAAATGCATATACAGTGTCTCAGTGGTAAATAACTTCAGTTTTGTTATTAACTGCATTTGTATTCAAGGTACAAAAAAAAATTAATGCTGGAAAATATCCTGCATTATAGGAGCACCACTGGTTGAGAAATGAGTAAAGTGATCCCATTACAGTCCGTGCATGACACTTGAGTAGTAGGAGATTAGGACCCCATCTTTCTAGACAATCGGCACGGGATGTCAGTCGAGTTGTGGGTCCTTGTGGCGGCTGCTTTTATCCCCAGAACAAATATCTGGTACTCATTTCCTTTAGAGGCTGAATCGATCCTTGGGCTTATAGTGCCTCGGGAAGGGTTTATTCAGTTTAAAAATCCTGATACCATCAGGAACCCCGACTTTCCGACATGTACTTTGTCGGCTTAAATAACTACGGTTAAGCCGCAAGAAACTGGTACGAAAGATTTTTCTAACTAATAATAGGGGCCTAATAACTTACCTAATTTATTTGTCATGTAATGCTGTCTTTATGTCATTTATAAATCATAAAAATTATCGTTATCTGAATCAATCGCCCAAAGAATTCAACTATGCTACCAGCAGTAAATTTGCCACGATGAATGTTCGTCGTGAATTGAGTAAAAAAAGGGTTGTTATGCACACAGGTTAAAGAGTTCCTCTGTGAATACTTAGCGTCGCTCGTCGTTTGTAATGATATAGGCCTAAAGAGTGCCATCTCCGGACTATGAAACCTGTTATTTTTAGCAACCCGGCAAGCTATACGTTTTGGCACTCTAATAAAAGACTTAAGTATGGCTCCTCAAACGAATGGATACCTACACTAAAATATCTTGCTGCTTCAGTTAAGGATGTCATAAAAGTAAAGGGTGGATTCTGTGTATGTATAAATGGGAAATATAATTAAAGTGAACCAATTTTTAGTTTGCAGTAATGTATTATTCTGCGACTACCAATTGAAACAATGGACGCTGCATGAAAACGAATATTTTAATCAACTGAAAGAATTATCTTAACTTAAACACGTGTATAATGAGCGCACTTACTAGGTAATTGCTATCTGGCAAAGTGTCTCTCAATCACAAATACCTGTATTTCCTCTTCATCTGACTGTAACGATGCTTGTGTTTTTGAACTGGTGTTACAAACTCAGCTTACTTACTTACTTACTTACTTACTCACTGGCACTATCGAACCCGTAGGTTCATGGCCGCACGGACATAAGCTCTCCATACATCCCTATCCTGAGCTAATGCTTTCCAATCATTCCCTGTATAATCTACTTCCCTCAAATCATAGTTAATGTTATTCTCCCACCTCATTCTTGGTCTACCAACTGGGCGTTTTCCCTCTGGCTTTCCTACAAGAAGCTTCCATGCAAGTCTTTCATTTCCCATACGTGCAACATGTCCTGCCCAACGCAGTCTACGAGACTTAACTGTTCTTATTATATCTGGCTTCCTATAAAGACCGTGTAGTTCATTGTTATGTAGTCTTCTCCATTCACCTGTCTGTTCATCTCTCTTTGGTCCAAAAATTTTCCTAAGTACTTTATTCTCAAATACTTGTAATCTCCTTTCCTCTCTTAAAGTAAGAGTCCATGTTTCGCACCCATATAATATAACTGGTAGAATAATAGTTTTATATATTTTCAGTTTAACGTTTTTTGAAAGGAGTTGGGACATCAAGAGTCTCTGCAATGCATAATAGCATGCATTTCCAGAATTGGGCCTATGTTTAATTTCTTTGTGCATCTCATTCCTATTTGTGATCATTGTTCCTAGGTATTTGAATTCAGCCACTTCCTCAAAATTTCCCTCATTTGTCATTAGCTGTCCATTTCCATTATATAATGAATTTCTACGTGTGACCATATATTTAGTTTTATTGATATTTACTTCCAGTCCTAATTTCTTAGTATTACTCAATAGTGTGTGCGTGTTGTTATTTAGTATCTCCTCGCTATCGGCCAATAATACTACATCATCAGCATAAACTAACAGCTTATTAATACCATTCAGTTGTAAGCCTTCCTCATTCTCTAAAGATTTAATGGCATGCTCTAGTACAAAATTAAATAGTAGAGGAGATAGTGCATCTCCTTGCTTCAACCCATTCTGGATTTCAAAAGTGTCCGAAAACTGTTTGCCTACACGCACCCTACTCTTTGTGCCATTTAGACACATTCGTATAAGTCTAACTAACTTTTTAGGAATTCCGAACTCCAGCAGGATACTATATAACTTCTCCCTCTTAATTTAATCATATGCTTTTTTGAAGTCTACATACAGTTGATGTACAGTACCATTATATTCCCATTTCTTTTCTAAAATCTGTCTTATACTAAAAATCTGATCTGTTGTAGACCTGTTTCTTCTAAATGCACATTGATGATCTCCTAGAATGTCATCAATATAGGGAGTAAGTCTGCTTACTAATATATTTGTTAGAATTTTGTACGAAGTTGAAAGTAATGAGATGCCCCTGTAGTTGTTGCAATCAGTTTTATCTCCTTTCTTATAAATTGGTACGATAATTGATTCCTTCCATTCATCTGGAAGAGCTTCTTTTTCCCAAATCATACTAAGCAACCAGCGTATCTTGTCCATCAATTTTTCTCCCCCTGATTTTATCAGTTCTGCTGGGATCTCATCTGAACCTGATGCTTTATACATCTTCAATTTTTCAATCGCCATTTCAACCTCTAATGCACTTGGCTCTGCGACTAGCATTTCTGCTGTCTGTAAATTATCCTCCTCAATGTCCTGTTCTGTATGTACATTTAATAGCTGATTAAAGTAACTTTTCCATCTATTTAATATACTCCTGGAATCTGCAATCATATCCCCATTTTCATTCCGAATTATGTTTGTTCTAGCCTGAAACCCTTTCTTCTCTATACTAATTCCCTGATATAATTCTCTAATGTTCCTATTTTTTGCATTCATTTCAAGATCATTAATCTTCTCTCTCAAATATTCCCTCTTTTTACTCTTTAGTAACTTGGTGGTTTCCCGTCTAATACTACCCAATTGCTCTAAATTTACCTCATTTGGCTCGTGTAACCATTTCATTTTTGCTAGCTTTCTTTTCTTTACAATGTCGGCACATTCCTCATCAAACCATTTCTTGTTTTGCCTCTTTTTTAAACAACCAATGCTTTCTGATGCTGACAATTTAATAGTATCTCTTATAGCCTCCCATTCTTTATTTATATCAGTTTCTTCTTCGTTTGCCACATTGTCATCTGAAGATTCCAGTACTTCAAATCTATTAGCAATTTTGATTTGGTATTCTTGCCGCATTTCATCATTTTTCAAGTTTTTTAATTCAAATTTTACAGAATCATCTTTAGCATTTGTTCCTCTCATAAGCGATAGCCGTTGTCTCTCATTCACTCTGACCAGATGATGATCCGAATTGCAGTCTGTCCCTCTAACTGATCTAACATCGATGATGCTACTGTGCCAGCGTTTATCCACTAATACATGATCTATCTGGTTCCGAGTTTCTCCATCTGGGGACGTCCAGGTGTATTTATGAATATCCTTATGCTGAAATGTTGTGCTCTTAACAATGAGATTCTTTGATGTGGCAAATGTGACTAATCTAACCCCATTGTCGTTACTATCTTCATGAAGACTGAATTTGCCTATTGTTGGTTTGAATATATCTTCCCGCCCCACTTTTGCATTAAAATCTCCTAAGAGAATTTTCATATGATATCGTGAAAGGCTATCAAATACGCATTCTAATTCTTCATAGAACTCATCCTTGATCTTGTCATCTTTATCTTCTGTGGGGGCATGTACATTTACAATTATAAAATCATGCCATTTACCCTTCAGAATTATGTATGATATCCTATCACTAACAAACTTAATATCTCGGATAGCGGATAGGATCCTCCTTCTGACTAAAAAACCCGTTCCAAAAGCAGGTCTTTCTGCACCCCCGTAGTATAATGCAAAGCTTCTTGATTCCTGGCTACCTTCTCCTGGCCACCTAACTTCCTGTAAAGCGACTATATCCAAGGGCGATTTATTTAGTTCCCGCGTTCATATTTCTAGTGCCCCGCTATTGTATAAAGTCCTAACATTCCATGTTCCTAGGAACATGTCCCTGTGTTTGAGCCTTTGGCATGGGTTCCCTGAAGTAGTCCCCGCCCGGAGAACCGAATGGGGGACTATTTGACCTCCGGAAAATTTTACCCCAGTTGAACCCATGTCCGCATTTCTTGACGGTTCTATTTTTATGGTAAAAGATCGTCACTCTTTCGACCAAGGTACTTTTTTCGTCTGGCTTATCACCTTCGACCAGTCCGGCATGGGTAACCCTATCGGCAGTAATGCTACCGCCGGCATAGCTCTCAGGATCATTTAAGCACGCAAGCCTCTCCACCACGACAAGGTAAAGATACCATGGAGGATCAGCTACCTTTAAAAATCTGGGCCATAACCATTTAAAAAATACTCGATGAGAAACTCAGTTCAGGTTTTGTAAAATTATGGCTGTTCCTGCTCTTTTAGATGGAACTGAATCTTGGATACTTACAAAAAAAAGATATCTCACACATTCAAGTCACTGAAATTAAATTTTTAAGATCTGTAAAGGATGTACACGCATGGATAGATTACACAATGAATGAATAAGAAATGAACTGGGGATATTTTCAATACTATATATACTAGACGAGCACAAATACCAATGGAAAGAACATTTAGACAGAATGGACAATACAAGATTACCCAAAAAGATCAAACCTCCAAACCACATGGAAAAATATCTTTGGGACGGCCAAGGAAACGATGGACTTGAGACCGGAACAGGTCGCATTGACCTAATCTTGGAAAGGAAGAAGAAGAAGATATATTTATCTCGTTAATCCTAATGCAATAATTTTCGTCAAAAGCAAATTAAAGTATTGTAAATCATTCGCACATCTCTTTTGTACGGGTTATTTACTGTAATTAATTGATTTCTGAGCACTTTTCTCGATGAATGGACTACTTTTCGAAGTCGTAGACTGTTAACTTATTCTAATAACTAGAGACCGGATTAGCATTTGCATGTTGCATATGCATTTGCATATTTAGACATTTTTCGCCCGTAATTGCATATTTGAACTAAAAACTAGTGAAAAGCATATTTTTGCGCTATATTTACAACATTTTAAAAACCTGTGTTGTTTTACAATGAACATTTCGAAGCCTCAAAAGTGTAGTGAATGATTTCGAGTGCAGAGGTTTTGGCAGTTCGTCAGTGCAAGGAAGCATTTAAGGATTTCAGTATTTTAAAATAAAATAAAAACATAGCTGTGATTAGTACTCATTTTTCACATATACCTGCAACTATTAAAATTCTTGAAACTTAAGGATTTGCGTTGATAGAATCTAATCAGTTTAATGGGTAAAATCCGACAACTGAACTCCGTATTGCCGAAGTATTACTTAAAGAAAAGTTTCAAAACATTTTGAACGATTACCCAGGCTTTGAACATTTATGTCAAATTAATAGTTTTATAAATGGGACGGGCGAGCTTTTGCGGGAAATAATAAATGCCAAAATAGCACCCAAATTCAAATACTGCCCAACTACTTCAGTTGACGTAGAACGGACCTTTTCTGTTTACAAACATATTTTGTGCGATCGAAGACGCAACCTTATTACCCAATATTTGGAACAGTGCCTGATCGTTTCTCTTTACAATAGTAGCAAAATGTAGAATATTTTAATTTGTAAACAATACTTTTGTCTGATACTGATTGATAGTTTATCATTTATCAGTGATTAATGATAATATTAATAAACAGATAATAAAAATACTAATCATTATGTTATTTTAGAAATAAAATATCTAATAAGTTAATAATTATTACGTTTTATTTACTTTTTCGTGCAAATATGCATGCATATTTCGTGCTTCTTATGTTGCATTTAATTCGTCTCTACTAATAACCAATCAGATCATGACCTTTATATATACTGTTGTTATTTAGTACAGGGTGAATACATTTTAGCTATGAGTTGGCAAGTGTTGTTAAACTTTTGATAACGTAGTGTTGGTATGCTGTGGGTTCACTTTCATTTGTTTACGAACATGGAATTCTGCAGCGTGTTAAAGTCCGCAACAAACGAAACATTGAGGAATGTGTTTAAATTAGTGATGTCAGAGTTTGTATGTTTTTTATTTGAAAGTTTTGGAAGATGTTACTAATGAAGTAGACTACGTCATCGATACAGTGCTACAGGAAATGACTCATCATCGTTGAACTCAACATCTGTGACACCAGACTTAATAAACATTTATTCCCATTTGGTCACTCTGAAAATGATCCTCTATAGGAGGGGAGTGCAACGTTACATTAATTTCACTTCAAAGCGTCAATTTTTTTATTGGATTAGTTTGTGTGGCGCCCTTGTACCGGAAACGTCATGTTAATCGCATTCCGAAGAAGTGAAGGGCAAACTTCTGATAGTTAATGAGAAGGGGCCCGATTTCTTGTTTAAAATACTGCAGCCAGTTTTCAGTTCCGCATATTTACGTCTTCTGCTGACGCGTAACTTAAAGTCAATAAAAGCTGCTTGTAGAATGCAATCACTTTTTTAAACTCTGTTTAATCAAATACATCAATAAATATATCGAATTAAGAAGAATGAAGCTGAAATGAAAAACTAGTGACTTTTCCTTTAGTAGATAATTCCATATAATATATTATATAAATCAAAACCTTAGAAGCGGATTATTTATTTATTATAATCATTCATTTGTTCACAGTGTTCTACCCAAGGGCAGGTTCTGTACTGCAAACTCAGCATTTTTCTACATTCTTTCTGTCATCCTTTCCTCTTAATGTCTGCTTGTCGATCCATTTTAGTTTCACATTCTATATTATGTTACATCCTCTTCTTCCCCTAAATAACCAAGGTAAAATGTAAATTTTAATTTAGAATCGCCATAGATGGTATTATTTTTTAACAATGTTCAATTAGCAGAAAATTAAATTATAAATAAGAATACGAAAATAATTTATGTAACGACATAATAAATATAAAAAATGAATTTAAATCATAACAATATCGATATAACTCGTGCATGAATAATAAAATAGCAATGTTAAATTTTAAATACAAGTAAATAAATTATATTAAGTTTTACAGTAAAAATATATTAAATACAGTAAAATAAATTATTATTAATACAATTTTAATGATTATCTTTGGTTGCTTAGCAACATTTTATGTCAATATGACGCATTTTTATTAATTCTTATTTAAAGACGCTTTAATCTCCATATCTAGAACCTTTAAATTAATTCTGAAGGCTGCGTTGGAATTGGTTCTGGTGTAGTTGACCTACCGTTTTGCTAGATGTAAAAGTATCGTAATATTGCAGCTTTCTGGGACAAAGTATAAAAATCTTCTTACTTGTAGGTTCAGCTAATTGTTTGTTGCAATTATCTAACTTGATTTAAAAAGTAGTTGCTGCTTTCGCTATTAGATATGCCGCTAGGAAAATTACTAAAAATAATCTGGGTTTAGATATAATTGTCCATCTCCAGGTTTCGCCTTTACCATGACAAAAAACTAATAAGAGATAATGAGCTAACAAGAAATGGAGAAGCCTTTTAAATCGTCTGCAAGGAAATTGGTTTACATAAAAAAATGTTTTGTGATCCTAATAGCCTATAGCAGATTGTAGCTAACTATCAAACTGGCACTAACGAACCAGTAGGTTCATGGCCGTGCGGAAATAAACTCTCATTACATCCCTATCCTGAATGTTTCCCTATCATCTCCTGTACAATTCATCTCCCTTAAATCATAGTTTATGTTATTCTCTATCCTCATTTTGGTCTACCTATTGGACGCTTTCCCTCTTGTTTTCTTAAAAGGAGTTTCCATGTTCCTCTTTAATTTCCTACGTGCCACAACTCATGTCCTGCACATCGCATCTACAATAATTAACTGCTATTATTACATCTGGCTTCACGTAAAGATCATGTAGCTTTCAGTTATGAATTCTTCTCCATTCACCTGTCTGTTTGTCTATCTTTGTCCAAACATTATCTTAAAAACTTTATTCTCAAATACTCATAATATTTTTTTCTCCCTTAAAGGCATCCATATAACATAACTGGGAGAATAAAAGTTGTAAATATTTTCTGTTTATAATTTATTGAAAGAAGTTCGGATGGCAAAAGTCCCTGCAGTGCATAGTAATATGCATTTCAAGAATTGATCCTATGTTTCAACTCCATGGATTTGATATTGTCATTGTGGAGTAGCTTGCTTGCTTAAATGACCCCAAGAGCTATGCCGACGGTAGTATCGCTGCCAAAGTATTACATATGCCGGAATTGTCTAAGGCGATAAGCCAATCGAATAAAGTAAATTAGTCAAAAGATTGACGATCTTTCACCGTAAAAATATAACTGTCAAGAAACGCTGACACGGGTTGCACAGTGGTAAAATTTTCTAAAGGTAAAATAGTCCTCCATCCGGATCTCAGAACGGGGACTTCTTGGGGGATCCATAGCTAAGACTCAAACATAAGAATATCTTCCTAAGAACATGGAATGTTAGCAGATTGTGACAGGATAATTAATTTCTATGAAAAAGTAAACACATTCACATGTCTAGGATTATTAGAGAATAGATAAAAATAGTACAAGTGGGCTTTTGTCCAAGAGTTTAAAAATTAAACTATTTAAAATAATGATATTTTCGGGTTCATTCTATGGTTATGCGATATAAACACCTACATTAAAGGAAGAAAAATAGCTATAGGTATTCGAATATATGATCCTAAGACGAATATTCGTTCTAATAAGGAATGAGAATGAAGAATGGAAGTGGGTTCTGAATGAGGAAATATATAAATGTTATCGTTGTACTAACATTATCAGAATTATTAAGTCTTGGAGTTCATATACCTCGAACGAGAGATAGCAAAAATGATTTTTTTTTATTTTATCGGTATGAAAGATTGGACGTAGATGAGTAGATAATATTCGAAAGGATCTTGAGAATTGAACATCGAAGATAGGTAATGGGCTTAGATTAGATAAGAACAACTTATGGGTATGGGTTACTAAGCCCATTACACGGCAAGCCTTATGTAGGTCCATTGTACTGTAAGTATACGAGCCATCGTTGGGGATTAAAACTATTCTATGGTCTTATGTAGTTCCTTGCTTCGACACAACTGGCATTCACACACGGCTCATATGGACCCAGAGCTTCAAAGAGGAGCTACAACCCACCATTTGGCCCCATTCTGCCCTACGTGTTACATAGGCTCAGAGTCGTGTGGAACTACACATTTTAAACACCTGGTCTGCCAGATCAGACTATTTTTCCTAAATGAGATGAGGTGAAACATTATATGAAATAAATGAAGATGTAATGACATAATAGGGGAGGACAGAGAAAGAGATTGTTGGTGGGACAAAATTCGGGAAAAGGTATAATCCCGAGAAAAGCCCAAAAAATCCGGTATGACACCACCAATGCCCCTCCAGAACCGCCAAGATTCGAACCTGGGATCCCAGTCGGGATAGCCGCGCTCGCTAGCCAAAGCGATGGCTAGATAATTGGCTTACTGAATGCGGCATTTAGCTTGCAGATTCCATAAGTCAGTAAGTAGGATAAATTGTGACATGTTTTGATATAAAATTAATGTTCCCATGAAAGGAATTACTTTTTAATTTACTCGAATTTGGTTTATCATTCCAATAGGCAGAAAAGGTATTAGCTTTGTCATGTAATACCTTCAAGGCTGAGAAAATTTATTGAATGATACTGTTTAAAATGGCACATAACCTTCATTTGTATAATTGTTTACAAATTCCCAGCTGGTATCAACAGAATATTTGATCAAGTACTGTTCGACTCTAATAATATGTGGAATAAGTTGCAAATGTCAGGAGAGTTACATCAAAAAGACACAAACGTTAATAAAATTAGAGCAAACGAATAAAAAATCCTGGATAAGAGGACTTGGGGTTGTGTGTAAATTTGCTCTCTTTTTACTCGTATAATTTACGGTCTCACACACATTATAGAAATATCTAAATAGCCTAGGGCATATTGAACATAGTGACATATGTTACTCAGTCTTTACATTATATGTATGTAACTCTTTTTTTTACCCCAAATTACTAAGCTTGGAGCTTGTTCCGGCCAACTAACTCTTCACTTGAACTCGCTCAGTAAGCCTCGGCGGTCAAAACTAGATTGCCAACAGCCCCTCTAGGACTCCTACCCCCACCTCTTCACCTCCCCCGCTGAAATTAGATTTTATAACAGCATTTGATTTTGTTTCTTTCGGACTATGAAGCGCCTGCCTTATTTTTTAGTCGACTGATTCACTTTGTGGCGATTTTTTCAAACGAAAACAGAAAATTAACATATAAGTTCATTACTCTTTTGTATTTTATTTTTTTAAGGTTCTTGTAGTTTTTACAGAAAAGAGAGGGGCCTAATGTATTAGTAATTTTATAATACAACTGTCATAAGAGAAATTGTAATTTTTAGCATATAATGCGATGTTTTAAACCTGAAAGAACAAAGGCTATGTTAACAGTTTTTATAAGAAATTAAAAATCGTATTCGCTGAAGCTGAAATTTTCTCAGGAAATTGTTCCTAGAGAAAAAGTATTTACTTTGAGCAAAACGTGATTAGGTATATTCAAATTAAATACGTGATGTCTTAGTATGATGTATTTTAACTAGTATAATTGGCCTATGCCATTTTGGGGTACCGTGTTGTACTGAGCTCTCTTCCTTAGAAACACAATCATTAGTCAGGACATTAGTTTCAGTTATTGGAGTGAATTGGTTGATTCTGTAAATTTATTATTTTTTATTTTTAAATTTTAATTATTTTTGTAGGTCTTACAATCTTCTTGAGGTTTAACAACTTTTCCTGGGAAGAGTCATCTGTAGGCAGTAAGCAGGAAAACACGAACCATTACATCGTAGGTACACAATGGTTAACCGGGTAAAAAATGACAAGGTCGAAAACAGCACAAAACAAAGATCATACAGCGAACTCAAGATACATATTGAATAATTTGCATACCCCAACCAGGAAACGAACCGATCGCTCGTGATTTTTTTTTCTGGTCATTGAAGCGATCTTCAGCCAATATGACCCAATGGGAGATTCTTTCAATGATTAGTGGATTACGTTAGGGATACGTTAGTATCGTAATACATTACAAACATTCGTAAGAAAGAATACAAATATCTTTCACTTATTTACATAATAGTACAAAGTATATATAACTTTTTTTTTACCAAAATTTTATTTGGAATGTTCCCCGACGAGAAATTAAACTACTATTCAAAACAAATACATCCGATTTTATGGTCTTGAGTGAGGTTTATGATCCCCCGACGGTACAAATCTCTACTGCTAATAATTCGTCGAATTCCACAGTTTCAATGCTTTTCAAATTTTTTAAAATTTCACGCAAAACATGTGCCGTGGACTGAAAAAAGATGGTATCTGAAGGT
The DNA here is from genome assembly GCA_030220185.1 of Diploptera punctata. Lineage (NCBI taxonomy): Eukaryota > Metazoa > Arthropoda > Insecta > Blattodea > Blaberidae > Diploptera > Diploptera punctata. The sequence continues at coordinate 11,633 of JASPKZ010006958.1, read as the reverse complement.
ACAAGACCAGGGCTATATGTTGGGTGTGGTACGTAATAGTTTGATTCCTCCTAATTCCTGAATATTTGTTACGGTTTTTCGTTCAATATGGAGTCCGATCTGTGACCCTCAATATTTCATGAACTCCAGTTGTTGAGAATGAAGATCTGCATCGACTGCACGCCCGTTTGGAAGAAACTCCCTTCAAAATTTCACCACATACGCAATATTAGATTAAAAAAACCGACATTACTTATGAGACAACCTAATATTAAGCGATAAAATGGAGTGGCCTATATTTCTAATGTTAAAATAGAACTAATAAAATGCATGTTTTCACAGAATCATTGTAAAATTATGGAACGTTTCACTACTTATTTGTAAAGTTTTGACTGTGATTTAACACGACAATTTTAGTATTGCTGGTCTCATTGTACAGTCCTAAATATGTTTCCTTTATAGCAACATATATTTTTATATTTTTTGGAATAATGTTACATGAAAATCCAATGGCAATCATTTCAGAGAGAAATTCCTTTATTGAATTCGACCCAAGAAGCCTTTAATGAGCTATGAAAATATGAGTCAAAACCGAGTGAATGAGTAAATCGTGAAAAGAAATATGCAGTTTGTTTAACATCATCACTACAGGGGATTTCAGAGCATATCAATCCAAATAGAATGAAGGAAGTTTTGTTCAAATATACGTACGTACCAGTAATAGTTTTATGCTGTATTTATCTTTGTTTCTTCAAATGGTCTTTAAAATTAGTTAGAAATGTCTCCGGAGGCAGATTTAACCATTAAATTGGCAGGGTATCCTATAAAATTGATTTTATGTATTTAATGAAACGAACGGGCAGAAATTACTTAAATTTGTGTTGAATCAGACAATGTGAATATACAGTAATAACTTACACTTATACACGTGTTTCATTTCACTGCCGTCGGACACTTAACGGCATGAAGAATTAGTGTTTCACCAAATTGTCCGTTAATTGTGGAAAGATGGAATCAGAAAACCAGTTATAACGGCTGGATCTCCGACATGCTCACCGCATATAGGCCTAAAACTGACTGGATAATCGTCCAATTTTTCGATTAACACAATTGGATGTGAGGCCAGCAGCCAGATGGTAGGCCATTTAGGCCTTTCTGTTATAGGAGAGAGGAGAGTGGATCGTTTAAAATATGGTACAAATTCACAAGATGGGTTAAGAAATTTCCATCAAGTGATAAATAATTTTCTACAATGTAGAGATGAATGTCATTAAATCAAATTTAGTTTAAATTAAATTAATTACTTAAATCTTACACAACTCATTTAGTGATATGTTAATTATGTATAAAATTAATTTACATTAATACAAATCTGTTAAAATCCCTTACCGAATCTTGGTGAGATTTGGTACTTCAAATAGTATAATAAATTTCTACAGTGAATTCGGGTAGCCTATATTGAGAGAAGAATGTACGACAATTTTTTTTTCATTCTAAAAAATTAAATTTTTATAAATAATTCCACTGCGCAACAGGCCTAAAAGGAACGTTGGTAGCAGCCGTTTACTGATTAGTCATCCGCATGTGGCAATCAGAGCAGTTGTCTATTTTACAGTAAGTTTTGGGATGACATATGATCAGCAGGTCGGATACACAAGCCGTCATATCTGGTTTTCTCAAATCTGAAGCCACTGCTTATCAGAATAAACTAAATTTATCATTGTGCTGGATGGATACCAGTTCCATAGTCTGTCTGAAATTCCACGTGAACTCGAACCAGAGCGCATCCCCATGGTTTTACGACAAGGCAAGATGGCTTTAAACAACTCGGTTACATTGCGGGACTGAATTATTTCGTTAAAATATTGAAATGCATATTTTCGGTAATATTTTTGAATATTATTCTTTTCTTTCTAACAAATTGCATTATTTACTTTTGCCACCAAAACTTATTAATATTTTATTACGTATGAGATATACTACGTGTCATGTAAAACATTATCACCGGTATATTTTGATTTGTTAAGTTGTTTTCAAGCTAAAGTCAATTGTTTTTGGAACATGTTACCTAACAGGTTGTTTTGTTAGTGGATGAAGATGCAGCAAGTAAAGTTTTGCATCTATGCGGAAGCTGTGTTGAGACTGGTCCAGCATGAGAAGTGGAAAGAACCGTGTAACGACCTTTCCGCAGGTGATAGTAAAGTGTAAACGCATTTATGTGTCTTCTACTCCTTTCTTGCTTAAAAAAAAAAAGAGTTTTGAAGGAAAGAAAAAAAAAAGAAGAGTGAGATGGAGAAGGAACTTGGTCAGTAGTGTTAAGCACGTCAAAAATGCCCGAGGCTTATTTCTTATTATTTTCAGCTGTACGATGCTTTATTAACTAAAGCTTACATACGCCATTGCTGGAACCGAATGCAAATTTACAAATTATCGAGAATTCTAATACAAATCCAAATTAATATAATCTGTATGCCTACTGATCAGAAGATTCGAGTTCGACATTCAATATAGACATAAATTTATTTTTTATCTCGGAGTATGGTATAGGTACAATTCCTAATCGCTAGATTATACATTCAATTTTATAGATTCAATTTCAAACCCCTACATGTGTTGAGAAAGAAGATTAGTTGGATAGAGCGAGCCGGTCCCGGTGAACTAGTGTTTATCATGGTCCCCTCTGGTTACGAGGTTCAAGGGATCAAATCCGGTTAAAACCGAAGGATTTTTTGGAGGAAGTAAAAATGCTAAAAGTAAGTAAAGCCCAGCATCTAGTATCGTAGATTTACGGCACCTGAAAGAAGTTAAATCCTGAAATTAGTTGTCTCTGAGCAAATATGTCAGCCCTTTCACGCCCAGATTTGAATTGAGTAATTAATGAACTAACTTAGTTGTTAAAGAGTATAGTTACATGAAGTATTGCCCTCCTACATATGTTCACAACGATTCCTTCGTTCATCCATCCATCAGATACTAAATTTTGCAGTTTATTTATTTTTTTTACTATTTTAATTTAATATGATCTCTATGTTACTTTAAGGGAGGAGAAAAGATTACGAGTATTTGTGAATAAAGTTCATAGAAAACATTTTGTGCCAAAGAGCGATGAACAGACAGGCGAATTGAGAAGACTTACATAACAGTGAGCTTACGGGATCTTTATGGGAAACCAGATATAATAAAAACACATAAATGCCAGACTATGATTGGCAGGAATGTGTTACGAATGGGGAATAAAAGAGGGACATGGAAACTCCTTGAAAAAGAACGAGAGGGGAAACTCGCAGTAGGTAGATCAAGAATGAGGTAGGAGAATAATATTAACCGTAGTTTGAGAGAAATAAATTATACAGGGGATGAAAGCATTACCTCAGGATAGGGAATGTATGTCCGCTCAGTCATGGACATACGGGTTTATTAGTGTCAGTGAGTTAGTTAACTTACTTATTACCCGTGGACTATGAGATACAAGTTGTGAGAAAATAAAATGTGATTTTTTAAAAATATTTAAACTTTTTCGCTAATACGCTCCCACTCGTTACGAATTATCTAATGACCGAGAGCCTATTCGCTACTAATTATATCACGATGCTACAAATTAGATTATAATATTTTGTTGGAAACGTATGCAAACTAAAGAAGTTTGCTGAAATGTGGTCGCTACTCTCCGATAAAAAATACACCATGGAAAACAGAAAAAAAATTGATATAAAGAAAAGGTTAAATATATTTAGTTCACCTGAAGAAATATACATTTTTAATAATCAAATGAAAATTACATTTAGAAAATGAGATTTGTATGTGAGAGATCCCGAGTACAAATCTCGGTGTCGTTCATCAATGATTCTTGATTTTCCACAATTGTCAAGCCAAGGAGTTGGTTTGAATTGTATCATCATGGACTATTTCACCTTCATACATTCATTGAAATTCAGATCAGTAGCTTTTACACAAGCCACATGGATATAACAACCCATGTTTTGCAGCAACTTGTATCTTTATTATTTAGTTGTCATATTTATTATTTTCCTCAAATCATGATTTAAGTGCTAGATACCAGAGAGACTAACATTTAACATCCTCCTACATAGATCATGTCTCATGTTATCTGTTTTACACAGTGTCGTTAACACACAATCCTCTGAACTCAGAGGCTGCCGTATAGTAGCGCCCTTGAAAACATAAGATACCTAGTAATTGTCTATGTAATATCAATAATTTCTAATTTATCTGATTTTCGTTATTATTTTATTTAGTTTTGTATATATTCTCTCTTCTAAATCAGACTGAGAAAGATTCTGCGAGATTGAATATAATCCCAGAACAAGAATGGATACAACATATGAGAAACTTTGGAAAAAGGAGGAAATTGAAGGAAAAGGGAACAACGAGAAAAGAAATAAAAGTGGAAAATATTGATGTAATAGACATAAATGAATTAGAAATGGCTATGAAAACCACTAAGATTAGGAAAGCAAAAGGATTGGATAATATAAATATGGGTGTTAGTCAAATATAGTGGAATATTGTGTAAACTACGAATACTTCATCTAATTAATATATGTTGGCAGACCTATGGGATTCCAACCACTTGGAAAACAGCAATTGTGAAGAATATATTCAAAAGAGGAGACCGGAGAAATTGCGAGAATTACAGAGGGATTAGCATAATGAATACTGGCTACAAGATATATACGAAAATAATAAATAATAGATTGAGAAACATAACAGAAGTAATAATAAATGAAAATCAAAGTGGATTCAGAAAGGGAAGGTCATGTATAGACAATGTCTTTACACTGAAACAACTCGTAGAAAAGAGAAGAGAACAAAACTTAGAAACTCACATAGGATTTTATAGATTTGGATAAGGCCTTCGATCGAGTAAACAGACAGAAATTATGGGAAATATTACGAATGAAAGGATACCCGCTGTGCCTTGTTGAAACAATAAAGAAATTATATGAAGACACAAATATAATTATAGATACCGGATTCAAAAGAACAGATACAATCAAAACAAATACTGGATTACGACAAGGATGTGGTTTATCACCCACTTTGTTTAATATATATATATATATATATATATATATAGATGATATTTTAAATAAATGGAAAGTTTTAGTGAATCCAGGAATAAGAATGGATAATAAAATGTGCATAAATAATCTTCTATTTGCTGACGATGTAATCATAATGGAGAGAAATGAAGAATTACAGAAAATCAATGCATGCATTAAATGAAATATGTAAATTATATGATCTAAAGATTTCTGTAAGGAAAACGAAGACCATGGCTTTCAGAGGAAGAGATCCAGTGAGATCCAAAATTATTTTAGAAAATCAAAGTATAGAACAGGTGTCTAGTTTCAAATATTTGGGCTGTGATGTTGGCTACAATGTGGAAAGAGATATTGACTCCAAAATAAATAAATTTCAGACAGTGTGTGGAACAATACAGAGAACATTCAAAAATAAAATTAGAAAAGAAACAAAGATAAAAATGTATAATGTTATGGCGGTTCCCACAATATTGTATGGATGTGAAACTTGGGCTCCAGTGAAAAAACAGAAGGATAGAATACAGACGGCGGAGATGAGGTTCCTAAGACAAGTAAAATAAGAAATGAGGATATAAGAGAAGAATTGAAAGTACAGCCTTTATTGGATAAGGTCACGAATTACAGACAGAAATGGATTGATCATATGGATGGAATGAGTAAGGAGAGATATCCATTGTTAGCAAGAAATTATCAAGCACGAGGAAGACGTGATGTTGGAAGACCTAGAAGACGTTGGGCTGATGCATTATGAAGTCGGAACGGGCAATTGCCTAATCCCTGGAGTGATGATGATGATATTCTCTCTTATTTGTATGTTCTTGCCTTTTCCTCTAAAATTATTGTAAGTTTAGGCATATATCTCGACTATCGTATCATCTACTTTTATTGTACATATTGTCATCGTTCATTAAACATAATTTGTACAAAAATAATTGTATATTATTATTATTATTATTATTATTATTATTATTATTATTATTATTATTATTATTATTATTATTATTATGTGTTGGACACCTTTAATTGTTACTGGTTGAGTGGAAGAGCATGTTTCATTGCTATCAACCCTGGCAGTATAAATAAATCTTATAATTATTATTGTTTTAGTATTATTTTATATATTTATTGAACAGAGTTACAATGTATACGTAAACATCATTCCTGCATCCAATGTTATAGCACTTTAATTATTTCCCTCCAGTTATTTCTATCTTCCCTGTCTCCTTCCTGTAATCCATTATCCACCATTGATCTTCTTGTCTCTTGTATCCAAGTAATCTTTGGACGAATTTTCTTCTTTTTTTGCTGTGGACTATAATGAAACAAATTTTAAGTAATCTGTTATTTTATTATTATTATTATTATTATTATTATTATTATTATTATTTTGCCTTTATAACACTCTATCTTTTAGTCATTGAATTTTTAATTTTTAAAATAAGAATACCAGGAAAACTATACATACACGTGTAGTGTGATACAACAAAAATATGTTCAAACGTATTAAAACAATATTTCAGTAAAAAAAAGGATCACGTGGCAGAAAGTCGAATGCTAAAAATTAGAAAATTATGGAGTTATATAAAAAGACATTCGGGTAGATAAAAAGAGATAGGAACAGTTTGTGCAGTGCAGTAACATATCCATAATAAGGAAGTAAGTAAATAAGCATTTGGGTGTTCCTACAACGGGCCAAGTGCCAGAAACTCGCGAGACTTTTCTGGTTCTCGCAACTACATGTCTCCCGTTGAAAAACATAATTGCAGCAGGTATTGGAGGTAGCAAAGGGCAATCTTTCTTCTACAAATTGGAAGTGTTTCTTCATCTTATAAAATACGAGACAAACAAAATTGAAATACTTGAGACATGACATCTCTACAAAATTCACAAACCAATAAATGAAAGTAGAACATGCGTTTTTATTTCCATGTTGATGGACAAATTGTACCACGTGAATTAGTTCCTAGTAAACATAGTGTGTATTTTCAGAAATATTGTTAGGTACATACATCACTTGTCCTCTCTCCTAAATCACTGTTTCTTTGAATCCTTGGTTACCATGGAGAATACATCTGAAATAAGAATCGTATAATTGGCTCACGCCATGTAATCTCTAAGATTTATAAATCGATGAGTTAATAGCATTAAAATTCTTCTTAAATAACGATTACAAGGATTTATAAACCATTGTCTCCACCCTGTAGTCTAGTGGTGACAGCGTTATGTATGGCGCAACGGTCTCGTTTTCGTTCCCTGATCAAGACAAGTTTCCTGTGTGAGATCTCTTCGTGATATACTGCAATATACAGTTTCCTTCTCCATTTTATAGGACTGAACATTGACATTAAAATTATAGCCTACTTGATGTTATTTGATTAAGGTATAATATAAAGTAAATCTTCTACAAGTGTTGGTCGTATTACCAGATCGAACGATGAGATGAGATGAAGCGCCTATTATTGAAGGATGCCGGCGGACCCGACCTCTCGCACCATCATGTGGGCAAATGAAATAGAATGAAACGAAATGGATGAGATGAAAAAATGATTCGAATTAATTTTTTGGCAGGGGAATTCAGAAGAAACCTCGAGAAAAACCTGCCCTGGCATTGATTCCTCCCGATAAATCCCACATGAAGACTACCAATTTGCGCCATTCAGCCAGGTTATGATATAAATTTATGGCAATATATTCTCTATTATATGGATTAGAGACCTAGGCAATGAAGAAAACTCACAAGTAAAAAAATAGTCTTCCGAAATTAAATTATGTGCAGGCCACAAATTATAGATAAAATAGAACGAAGATATAAGAGAAAATGTTTAAATGTATTACTTAAATATAACAATTGAGCAGTATAGCGCATATTGTACACAACATGTCTTACAATAACAAGATAATATAACAACTTTACAGTATAGCTATACCATTTGGCAAGTTAAACTTCGGAAGACCAACAATAGGATAGAACTCTAAAACAATAATTTTGGAGTGGGAACAAACCGAGAGGGAACCAATTGTTCAAGTTGATATTATTATTATTATTATTATTATTATTATTATTAAATAAATAATCATCATCCATGCAAATATTAGGCCATGATGCATATTACGGTCTCAAAGTGGAGTTTTCCATCCAGCGCTTTTTTGGACGTCCCTGCGATCTTTTGCCTTGGGGCAGTAACGAAGCATGGCTTTTGGAATTCTATGAGACGGCATTCGTTGCAGATGGGCTTGCTTTCCAGTTGTTCTGGTAGTTTTGTATATGGTGAAGAATGGGTTCTACATCCAACTCTTCCATAATGTCCTCATTAATAATAGTAATAATAATAATAATAATAATAATAATAATAATAATAATAATATAGGCCTATATATATATATCCATCCATCCATAGTAATTCTGCCCGAAGGCAGGTCCTTCACTGCAATCATAGCATTTTCATGCTATGCTTGCAGCTTTACTAGGGAATTGTGTAGGTGTGGTAGCTTCCCGTTGGTTTCCGCACCTGTGAAGGATGATGATGATGATGATGATGATAATGGTAATGATAAGGATGATGATGATGGCCATATGATTTCGGGGACGGTTTGGGCCTTAAAGTTTTCCTGACATTTGTCTTACCAGGTGAGGAAAAACCCCGATAAAAACCTCACCCAGAAAAACTGCCCCGACCGGGGATCGAACCCGGGCCCGCTGCGTGACAAGGCAGCACGCTACCTCGACAGCGGTGGACCTATATATATATATATATATATATATATATATATATATATATAAGCCTACAGACAATATCCGACCAGTAGAAGCCCAAATCATGCCAGGGATGATGAATCTCTAATATTTAGGAATGAACAAAAACTAATTTTAACATATTTAATACTTAAATTGGCACTGCATCATCTAAGATACTTTGGTTTAACATATTGTAAATATTTTTTTTAAAAATAAAAGAATAGAAAAACAAAGGAGTTCAAATTACTTAGAAATTGTAGAATTACCCATTAAATAACTGGCTCTATAAATTACTGTTTTGCCAATTTATGAGTTAAAATATGTTGAGATTTTATGTTGAAATCAAATCACTATAGTCCTATTTTAAAACACTAACTTTAACCTATTTCTACACTAAACAATTTAAAATTATTTTGATTTTGGTTAACGTGATCTGAAAAAAAAATATGAGTTAATTATTGAATCAAAAGTTTTCTTTGGTAATTCTAGAATGAAATATATTGGCAAGTTTGTTTTTCCAAGACATTCAGTTAATAAATATTCAACATATTTTTAACTTCACTCGGGGCAGTTGCTGTAAACATGTACAGTAACACATTGAAATATTATCGCCTTGCAATGTAACTGAACGACCAGAGGGCTCACTTGTCAGAGAGACGTATTGGTAAAAATCCCGTTACACTCAAATCCTGTACCTCCAGGTAATATGTTCCCGGAAGACCATCAACTGATTGTTCACCACTTTAGAGAGGGCATCGACAGGATAATATATGTTTGCCTTGTTTTCAATATAAATATCATTCTATTGCTTATATTCCCAGAGGACAGGATGTACAAATTTATGCGAATGACATGCACTGGGGTCAACTTAACTGACCCTTGGCCATTGAGCACAAGAAGTTAACGGTTGTATTCAGAATTTTACAAATCTATCATTTGTTATTATTATGAATAAATTTATATTTTCAAACTTGATTGCAGCCTGGTCGTTGCTTCTGACGCAACGGGCCAGGGTTCGATCCTCGTTGGGTACAAGTTTCCTAGGTAAGGTTTCTTCGGTTTTTCTCTTACTTAGGCTATAATAATTTAGAAAACTTTAAGTCCTGAGTAGTATATTAACACCATAGAGTACCCATTATAATTCATATCATGTTCGCCTTGGTGTATGAATATATGATTGAATGGTGTGACTTTTCATAAAAGTATGTGTTATCTCGGAGGTGATCCTGAGTTTGAGCTGATCGTTCATCCGGGGAGACCTTCTATTAGTGATATAGTAAAACAATGCATATAAGGTACAGGATTAAAAATTCTCTCCAGACAGTTCATGTGTCATTTAACCCTTAAATTGGGGGATTCAATATTTTTTCCATACCATTTATTAAATGTTCCGAACTGTAAGGAAAAAAAAACCATGCAAACGTAAGTTATTATCGTATGTTATTGCGTAATGTGACATCAATTAAGTAATTTTACTCCTTTGTATTTATTTTGTTCTATAAAAAGTATGAAATACATGAAATCTATGTATCTTATAATACACATTGCCAATTTAAGGGTTAAGTCTCGTGGGGTGTGGGGGCACATAGAAATACCTACAAAAGGAGAGTTGAACTAAGGAAAGAAAGATGTAGGCCTTTGCGAATATCACAACTTGAAGACCTTTGTCACAGAATATCCAAAACGATATTTGGAAGTAGGCCTAATATTACTTAAAACGGAATAAAATAAATGTTGCAAATATGCCACCACGAGAGTTTTTGTTTTCCATAAATGGAGTAATAACGATTTAAGTAATTCCTTAAATTAACTTCACAGATTCAGATACGTTTATTTAAAAGCTGAACTAATTACATAATTATTATTTTTAATTTGAATATTATAATGAAAACTTACATTTTTGAAACAGATGACATATTTTATTTAATCTATATTTGTATAACTGTAGGCTTTCACGGCCGGCGTCTTGATCCCTATTAGGTTCGTCTTCCGGGCATATAGGCCAGACAGATACCTACATAAGCGGTCCAACCATCATCCCAGACAAAAACGCGGAATAATTAAAACCCTGGTGGAACGAGCCAAAAGGATTTCGGAACCACAGTATCTACAAGAAGAAATTAATCATCTCCAAGCAGCGTTTCAATCCAATGGATACAGCAAACAGATTTTCGCCGAGCCATAAATCCCAATAAATACAAATCCGAAAACGGGAACAGGAGGAGGCAAAGGGTAAGGTGTACCTACCATATATCAAGACAATAACGGAGAGAATTGATCGAATATTAATAAATATAACATATCTACAACCTACAAGCCAACACAAAAAATCTGCAATATACTGCGCCCAGCCAAAGATACAAGATATCCATTATAGTACTGCCGGTATATATCGCATCCCTTGCAGTTGTGGACAGGTTTATATCGGCACAACAAAAAGAATGGTTACCACAAGATTGCAAGAACACAAGAGGCATTGCAGACTAAAACAAAAGGAAAAATCAGCCGTAGCGGAACACTGGATGAACAACCAAGAACATTAATAAGATTCGAAGAAACACAGGTATTGTCCCAAACATCACATTATTACACCAGACTGTACAGAGAAGCCATTGAAATATATAAACACAAAAATTCCTTTAACAAAAAAGAAAAACCATGAAGATAAACAAAATCTGGATCCCGGCACTGCACAATACGACAATGAAGCCTATGACTTCTGCTAGCGACAGCCTGGACAAAACAGCACGCAACACGGACCGCGCAGAAAACCGCCTCTCCACCAGGGGCGTGCTATAAATAGGGAGGGAGTTTCCAACGACCAGCCAGTCTGCAGCCGACTGTTTGAGGAG
>JASPKZ010006954.1:0-11212 GCA_030220185.1 Diploptera punctata | reverse complement strand
AGTCGGCATTACGTAGGCTTACAACACCAGAAGCGCTGAAGCATTGAATAATAGTCCAAATACAGTACATTATAGAAATATATGGCCATCATCATAATCACATTCCGTCACTGGTGTGGAAAGCAACGGGAAGTACCACACCTACAATCCCTAGTAATAAAGCCTGCAAGCGTAGCTTAAAATGCGATGATTGCAGTGAAGGACCGCCTCGGCCAGAATTTACTATGGATGGATATAAAACAATAAAACACAAGTTTATCATAAGAATGCCACGGAGTGATTCCAATTTAATTGGCGGATTGAAATCAAGAATGACAGTGTTAGGACTTGTAACGAATAGATTAAGGTTTATCAGAAGCTATTATTTAAATATATTTACCGGTATTTTAAAATATTTATATAGTTAATGTAAACGGCGATATTTGAAAACAAATCAGAAATGTGAGGTTATGTATATTCATTGCAACTTGATCATATTACTTATTGCCAAATAGGATCGCAATATTGTAAGAATGCACCCTAGTTGAGAAATAATTAAACTCATCAAACTATATTATAATCAACATTATGTTATTAATTTATTTTTTTAGTAAAAAAACTCAGTAAAATCAAGGAATCTGTTAATTATTTGCTATATTCAGTGTATTTGTTGGAGAAAGATAATCTGATGTTCAGAATATTAAAAAGGAGTTTTCTTTGTTACAAAAGCAGGAGCTGATAAAGATAAATCGATAAAGAACAAGGTAAAACACAACTGTAATTAGCTGTAAAACAAAATTAATTGAAACGCGATTTGATTGGACATTGGCCACCATTTGGGTCATGAGTTAAATAGTCAAAATAAGCTCAGCAGTCTCAATTTCTGATTTGGAAAAAGTTAAACAATGAAAAGGCCATCCAGCTTTTTCTTCATAATTTAAATCTATTTGAAAAATACAGTGAAAAAAAAAGAGTTAAGTCACTTTTCTATGAAACCTATAAAAAAGACGTTTAATTACATAACTTGCCTACTTATGTGTTTTGTATGCCAAACTGTAGATGTAAATAAACCGTAACTAAACATTTCTTTCACTGTTTCACACCTCTAAATGACAGTCCTTTCAATGGAGAATTTAACAGCACTCCAAACTCCATTTCGACATAAAAGTGACTTACTTGGTTCTTTCCCTGTACCCATATATTTAATTTTGTATGATTTTATTATTAGCTGATTGAGTGGAAGTTAAGGCCTTGTTACTTTAACTTTTCCAGATTAAATAAAGCACTTTATTATTATTATTATTATTATTATTATTATTATTATTATTATTATTATTATTATTATTATTAATTTTCTTGTAGACATGTTCGAAAAATCATTGTTAATACACTTACTGTGCTCTTCTGATTATGAGTATGATAAAGCTTAGGGAAGTATGGGGTTGGAGAAATCATGCATATATTCACTATCCCTGAGAACGCAATTTGCAGGTACATTATAATTTGAATTGCAAGTTGTGACTTACAGGAAGACGACTTTTCTTTTTCATGTGACTGCGGTTTCGTAAGAAATACTCGCTTGCACTTGATGTGAAAGTGGGCATTGGCATTTGGCAGTGAAGGGAAGAAACCTGGCCTGTTTGGACGGTCGAGGTTACAATATCTCTCTCTTTCAAAACATGTTCGATCCAGATACAGGGTTAGCCTGAATACACGAGGAAGCGCGTTCCAGTTACCACATGGTATGACAAATCCTTTGCATGGTTTCCGGATATACACTATTTCCTTTCTTTTGTAATAACTTACTGCGAAGTATGCAAATAAAATGTGTGTCGCTGTAGGCCTTTGGAAAACACGTATGCAACTGAAAGACAAAGGAGAATAATTTCATCAAAAACCACAAAAAAAGTCCGTCACGCAGGAAATATATAAATTAGGCGAATTCCTCACCAAGTCGAATTTATGGTCCACTTTTGCTGGTTTACGGAATATAAATATCTTTTGTTAAATTGGAAAACCCTAATTTTTATGTCTGTTTAATTAAAAGTTACGGACTGCAGTGAAAACGAAGAACTATTTTTATTTGGGGTTTCTGATAATCCCCCATTTCTAATGGTCGGATTTCAGTGATTTTTTTTTCTGAGAATATGTTCCTCGTTTTATTTTGAAAGCACATACTGAGTTCCATTGCTAATCATTGAAAACTGCGGCCGCTATAGCGATTTTTAAATTTTCGTTTCAGAATAACTCCTACACCTAATTTTCCGATTTTGATGGTTATCGAACTCAACCTCTTACTTTTTTATTTGATGGACCTAGTTGCTAGGTATCTATTTTAACTGTTTGAAAATAAATTCTAGGATTTTTTTTTTGACAGAATGGAGACGAACAGACAGGTGAATGGAAACGAGTGTATAATCACTGTGCTACATATTTATGGTAAAAACAGTTTAATAATAACTGTTATGTTTCATAGACTGCGATGAGGTGGACACGTGGTACAAATTGGGAATGAAAAAAGAGGAAAACTATAGGGGAAAAGGCCAAGTAGATAGGGCAAGAATGCGATAGGACAATAACATTAACCATGATTTGAGGGAGCTGAATTATACAGGGAATGATTGGAAAACATCAGCTCAGGATTGTGATGTTTGGAAACCGTATGTTCTCCCGGGCATAAACCTCCGAGTCCCATAATGCTCAGTGAGTTAGTCGTGATTCATAAATTTGCAGCTACCTATAACTTTTTTTATTCGGTACATTTTGGAAATAAACTCAACGTAGGACTACATTGTAACGTTTGTATTTCGCGGAAAAGGCGAGAATAGTGGTCTCGCATTGCAGAAAAAATTGAGTTTCGAGCCTGGTAGCCATCGAAATGTCTAGGTTCTCATTCCAGATATCTCAAAGAGTCTCTACTTGCCCTTTCGAGAAGGATCGATGGCCAGAATATTCCATTTTGAATTGTCTCCACCGTATGCCTAGAAATTTCCCTCCTTGCCTATATATCTGTGGCGAAGGCAGGAAGTGAGTCAGTCGTGTTTTTGACAGCGATAAGTGGGTGGAGAGAGAAGAAATTGTAGTGAATGGACTCATTAGATACTGTAAAAGGCATAACAGTACATTACCTTCCCTTAATTTCCCATAGTATATTCTAGTCATATTGTTATTCTACATATTCTTCTGTTTTTTACTATGTTTTTTCTTTTCATTTTTTTTTAACGTTATCAACGATACTTTTAACATTCTTTTACAATTTTTTATAGGTATTTATTTATTTACGAGAAACCACGGTAACATTACAACATTTTTAGAAATATTGTGATATAAAAATATAATACCTGAGATCTCGGTCTTCCTCAACATCGGATGTGTGGTGTGGAGTACTTTCGAAGCATATGCATGCTATTTTTATATTATAAATATTATATAGTGATTTCAACGGTGCTTCGTCATGATTTTTACAAATATTGTGAGTCCACTATTTTTCCTCCTCTTCCAATGTTTGCCACCATCAACAACTCAATAACACTATTTTGTTTGGTTAGTACTATTTTTGTTATGTTAGTGTTAGTGTTAATTAGTGTACATCAGAATAGTGTACACTTTAGTAATTAATATTCATATAATTTATTTTGTTAGGTTAGGAAGGGAGAAGTAGTGTACATCCATTTCTAATAAACGTTTGGGAATTGATTTCGAAGGTTGGTCACTTCGCACGTGCTGCGATCTAGCGCGACAGCTCTATAAACTATATGTAGGATTTTAAATACATGTGGTTCCTCCTAGCGACAGCTCAATGAACTCATGCGCATGCGCACTGGTTATTCTGTAGGACAGAAAATATGTTGGGAAAAGATAAAGCACTCTTTTTTCAGTGTAACATAATTGGCAAACGCATAAACTTTGAATCAAGATTAATTGTTTAGTGCATATGTGATTATTACTGATAATGTGTGGAATGAAATAAAGTTCTAGTGAAATGTTATACACCTGTGTGCTTATTTACGGCATAAACACATAAAGACGATCCCCGGGCAACTGCTACAATTATTTAGTTTTCTGGTTGTACGCATTTAGATATTTCATGAAATACGCTGTTGTGTAATATTAGTGTACGTGTGTTTTGAAAAGTTCAAGAAACCGGTATCAGTGTTTTGATTTAATTTATACAGAACCTTGGCCGAATTGTCATGCGTTGACAATCACCACAGTACATACCGTACATAACATGCCTTGTATATCATGTTAAATGTAATAACTTTTTTCGCATGTGTTTACACGAGTAACATTTTGCATTCTATCTAAATCCGAAGTAATGTAGCTATTGAGGTTGTTCTCATAAAAAGATAGTTGAATAATTTTGACAAATCCTCTCCTTTCCTACTTAGTGGCCATGACGGGAAAATTTATATATATATTATATAATGTGGTGTGGTGTGTGAAAGAGAGAGAGATAGAGAGAGAGAGTGAGAGAGAGAAAGAGAAAGAGAGAGAGAGAGAGAGAGAGAGAGAGAGATAAAGCTAAATATATGATAACATGTTGAAAAATATTATATAATGGAAATTGACAGTTAATGCAATAAGGGAAATTTTGAAGAAGTTTTTGAATTGAATTAAAAATACCTATAAACAATAATTACAAACAAGATGAGGCGCAGAAAGAAATTAAACATAGTCTTAATTCTGGAAATGCATATTATTATGCATTACAGGGACTTTTGTACCAACTTCTCTTAAAAATGTTAAACTGAAAATATATGAAACTGTTTATTCTACCAGTTATATTATATGGATGCGAAACACGGACTCTTACATCAAGGGGGGAAGATACGAGCATCTGGGGAGTAAGTTCTTATGAACATTTTTGCACCAAGGAGAGATGAACAGACAGGCGAATGGAGAGGACTACTTAACACTGAGCTACGTAATCTTTATAAGAAACCAGATATAATAAGAACATTTAAGGCTGGTAGACTGCAATGGGCAAGGCATGTGGCACGAATAGGGAATGAAAGAGGTGCATTGAAGCTTCTTATAGGAAAACGAGAAGGAAAAATCACAGTTAATAGACCAAGAATAGGGTGGGAGAATAGCATTATCCATGATTTGAAGGAAGTCGATTATTCAGGGGATATTGGAGAACATTAGCTTAGGATAGGGATGAATGGGGGAGCGTATGTCCGTGCGGCTAGGATATAAATGCAAAATTTAATTTTTTAGGGTTTTTAGGGTTATTAAATTCTATCTTCAAATCACAGTTAGACTAAAAACATTAAAGACTAAAAGGGTATAAAACACTGGCTTTTCCAATACTTTTGTATAGTAGCGAAATATGGACATTAAAACAGAAAGATATGCTGAGACTTAGATCTGCCTAACAAGATATATTCTTAGGACTGCATAATACAACACTACTTCATAAAAAAATAAAGACATCTTAGAAGAATTACACATGAAACCTTTACAAGACAACATTTCTAATTATAAGTCAGGATACGAAGATGCACCATGTTCATCGAATGGAGGATCACAGGATGCCCAAGCAGATGTTAAGCTATCAATCTGCAGGAAGAAGAACAGGACGTACACTCAAAAGACTTTTGGATGACGTTTCTATTGAGGCCGAAACAGGTCAACAAATGGCATAAATTCGTAAATGAACTATGATGATTATCACGATGATGATGACAAATAACAACAAGAAAGTTTCCTTGATTTTTTTTTCCCCCTCATCTGCAAGACAAATGTCGGGAAATTTCATCCAAAGAATTCAGTCCACCCGTAATCCAAATCGGATTCCGTGGGTCGGAGGTAATAGTTATTACTCCAAAAGCCCTCCATGGCGCGACAGACCTACCAGCGGCTGCTGGCTTCACACCCACATGTGTTAATAACAGAGATAGACGATCATCCAGCCAGTGTAGAGATGACATGTGGTCAGCATGTCGGTTTCCCGAGCCGTTATAGCTAGTTTTCTCAACCTGAAGTCGCTACTTATCGTAGCTACCCATTTACTTACGATGTTGGGTGGGCACCGCTCCCACACTGACCGAAATTCCATGAGAAAATGTCCTCCTCCATGGAGACCCGAATCAGCGCAATCCTAGCCTGAGCCAAAGCATCTTGCCTTAACCACTCGGGCCACCGCGGGACTAATGATTGTTACTGTATCGTTTTAATCTGCGAACATGTCATCACTTGAACGTTGTTTACAGGTGATTCTATTGTACAGCCATTAGTCATAGCCTACATGCGATAAACACGATTTCATTAATAAGGGGAACATGTCACATCTCATCTATATTGAATTGAATGGAGAACAAGTAAGTGAACTTACATTAAGCAATGCTATTGAGTGCTAGAAAAAAAAAATTGATTAAAGCGAAGGAGAAAGTTGAAAAGTGAAGAGCAGAATCTGTTTCTTCTTACGCAACTTTCGCTACAGGCTAATGGCCGCAAATTGAATTATGTAATGATGTAATCATTTAGTTTCGAACCTACGTTCTTCTACTAACATACTTAATTTTTAACAAAGATTAAAAAGGCAAGTTTTTAACATACATTTTTAAGAGATTATGTCAGCAACACTTTCATCCTTAAAGTAAATGGCTGAAAATACATAAACATTGCAATTTTATGTCCGATTGAAATGGCTACCTTATATTTTCAAAATAATATAATATACTAGCTCTTACTCGGCATGCACTGCTACGCCTAAATAAATTATATATGTAGGCTATTTGTATTTTTATTTATTTTTAATTGAATAAGTAAAAAGAAAATTAGAGGTTAATTAATTTGTATGGTATACATTGCGACAAAGCAAATATAACGAACGGTTGCTAGAGTCAGTTTTTAATTTCGGATTTCAGGTAATTCTCCACTTCTTAAGGTCGGATGCCGCTGTGATTTGGACAATACCTACATTGGTATATTTAAATATCATATACTGAGTTTCGTTGTGAATCATCGAAAATTCCGACCGCTAGAGCGATTTTTAATTTTCATTCCATACCCTTAAGAGTTTTAAACATATAGCGGCTAAATACTCGCTGTAATTGAAAATCTGTATGTACAAATATCATGAATATCTGCTTGAGCGGTTTATAAGTCTATAATAAATCACAAAATAACGCAGGGTAATTTTCTCTATGTCCTAAGATAGCGGTGAAATTCAATTCCGGCGGCAATGTTTGCTGGTTCCAAATTCTGCCGGAGTTTAGATTTTGTTTGTTATCGGGTTCAACAATGTCCTCCGATCCCACACAACACACACACACCACATATATATATATATATTATATATAATATGGCTATTCAGAAGAAGAGAACAGACTTCAAACGATTATTTCTTCCAAACTACAAAAAATAGAAACAGAATTCCAATATTCCTGGAAAGAGAAAAGTTCAAATTTCACTATTATATGCATTCAATATGAGCACCATGTGTTACACGACGAATATCAGAAACGGTGGCTCATTTATTGTCACACAAGTTTCGGCTGGTCTCTGGTAACCGAATTCACAGCTTCAACAGTTCGATGTCGCAGATTTTCAAGAGTGTCCAGGCATAGGGAGGATAAAAACACGGTCTTTTATGTAACCCCACAGATAAAAATCACATGGGGTTAGGTCTGGTGACCTGGGAGGCCACTGGCGATGAAATTGATCTTCTGCTCCTCCTCTTCCAATCCAACGTCCTGGAATGGTGTTATTCAGGTAACGTTGGACGTGGTTAGAGAAATGCGGCCGTGATTGAAACTTCAAACTTAATCTTTCCAGGAACGTTGAAATTGCGTTTCTATTTTTGTAGTGTTGGAAGAAATAAATGTTTGAAGTCTGTTTCTTCTTTCTGAATAGCCCTGTTATATTTCACAATGATTCCTCCAAGCCTCATTCTTACATTTTTCTGACTACTGCTAGTGTCTATGTTAGTTTTGGTCTCCTCTGTTCCTTGTTGAATTTCATTCATAAATCTTCTTCAAGAATTAAAACATTTGTAAATGCTATTTTCATCACATTATAATTCATCTTTATTACTACCGATTTTCTTAGCATTTAATTGCATTAGTTATTCTTTCTTTCGGTCCACCGCTGTGGTCTCGAGGTAGCGTGCTGCCTTGTCACGCAGCGGGCCCGGGTTCGATCCCCGGTCGGGACAGTTTTTCTGGGTGAGGTTTTATCGGGGTTTTCCTCACCTGTAAGACAAATGTCAGGAAAACTTTAAGGCGCCAAACGGTCCCCGAAATCATATGGCCATCGCAATCATCATCATTCATATTCATCTTAGATTAAGCTTAGGGACTCTCCTGGCGCACCACTATCGTTATCACCACCCACATATCATCGGGGCAACGTAACCCCGCCTTCCAGGCCCCCAACCTCAGAAGTGGGTTACAAGTAAGCCATGCCAGGAGAGAGAACACCAGAAATATCGAGAAAGATAACCTGGGCCATTTGCGAAAAAAAAAATTCTTTCTTTCATTTGTTGGTTTTGTTTCATTTCAATTTTTGTAACTATGTGCATCTTCAATTATTTTTTATTTTAAATACAGCCCTAACATTACATTTGTAAAATAGAGATACAAAACCTTCGATATTTTAATCTAATATATAAAATGAATGTTTGTTTGTTTGTTTGTTTGTTTGTTTGTTTCGTACTTTATGCGCGGCCATACCGTTTGATCCGATTGTGATAGGGCTTTTCGCAAAATTTTCTGGAGATTCCCGGGATGAACATAGGCTATAAGAGAGTTGTGATACTCAACTCTCCTACACCCTTTAAAATCGCCCTTTGTAGTAGAAAAACGTGAAAAAAAAGTTATTTGGACGCTTAAATGGCTTACGCTGCCTAAACCATAACAAATACACAAAATTAATGTACACAGAATTGAATATCTCAAAAAGCTCTACAATAGAGTCCGCAACAGCATATGTTTATCTCCCACGGATAACCCACAATAACCCATTTTTGTCTTTCATTGATGCCAAGAAAATCGGAGATTCCTGTGCAAGCATAGCAGTACATGGCGGGTATTCTTTTATGGATAACTCACAATAACGCATTTTGTCTTTTAGCTCATTTATGCCAAGAAGATCGAGATAAGTACATTCCCGGGCAACACCGGGTAATCAGCACGGGGAATCTTAAAATAATTACGATATACAATTTATATTATTTTTCATTTTACTTATTCAACTAATCATAAGAAGTACATTAATTGTTGTCTTTCAGCTCATTTATGCCAAGAAGATCGGGATGAGTAGATTCCCTGACAAACGCCGGGTAAACAGCACGGGGGTACCTAAAAAATATGAATTTATAACTATTTTTCCTTTCACTTATTCAAACTAAACATAAAAGCACATTAATTCTCATTTATTTAGGCGTCGCAGCGCGCACACCGGGTATTAGCTAGTATATAATAACTCTTCTTTGGTCTTCCGTCTGCCTTTTCATATGTTCTAACCATATTAACCTTTAAATTGGCACCACATCCTATAAGATACGTTTGGTTTAATTTGTTTAATATTTTTAACAGAGCAATAAAAAATGAATCAGTTGAAATTCTTTGAATTTATGTCAAATTATTGCAACAATTATTTAATTTGTATCATGTAATTTCTGAGACTAGTAAATAGGACCAGCGAGGATTTGTAATTTTTTTTTATCAAAAATATTTTGATATGAACAATTTCAGTACCTACATTTCTTTGGAATTCGCTAAAGTAAATGAATAAAAAAACATAATTATGGTTATCTGCATTCCATCTGAAACTGTCTGCGATGTGATAGTGGTTTTTGCTGAAGAGTGTACACTAACTGGTAATATAAAATAAATAAACCAGAAGCGGATTAGAAATAACTGATAATATATGACCTTCAATATGTAAAAGTAAACACCTAATCACTATATTAACTTCCTTATACAGATGAAATAGAAAAGTCTACCCGACAACTTTCGTAGATTGTTCAGGGATGTTGCATGTGTATTTTGATGTTAAGGAATCCATTCCTCCCATGAATAATTATACCAAAAAGATTCCTTGTCTCGATCAAATAGTGGCCATTTTTTAATAAACGTTTTTTTCTTTCATTACTTGTGATCAAGAGATATCTACCGAAAGACATAGATATCACTTAGGAACTTATATCCTTATGATTAGAGGGGAAAAAGATTCTGTATTTCTAAACATTAATCTACAAAATTAAAATTCGCTAAAATCGGACTTACGTACTTTTCCCTAATGCCACAATTATTGTCCTTTACCCGTAGGATTGGATTAGTGAAATAGAAATGAACGATGAATTTTTGTTTTATTTTCCTCCGTATTGTGAGTCTAGTATCCGTTAAACACTTGTTAAATTTGGAGCTATAATTTTTATTAACGTCATAGCTTAACTCACTAGTACTATGGAACGCGGAGGGTTCATGGAGACGCACGGACATAAGTTATCATAAGTAATGCCACGAGTGATTTCCAAATTAATCGATAAATTCACGACTCACGAAAGTGAGGAGTGAATTTATCTAGAGAATTTGGAAATCAAGGAGTGGCATTTGTTAGGACTATTTAACGAATAAAAATTAAGCTTGTTACTCACAAATCATTATTTAAACATAGTTATTTTAAATATTTATATATTTAATGTAAACGGCGAAGTCTGAAAACACAATGAGAAACTATTAGTAAGCATCATTTGGCTTCTTTTGTTCATCACTGCAACCAGATAATATTATTTATTGCCAAAGGAACGCAATATTGTAAGAATGCACTCAAGTGGAGAAAAATGAAACACATCAAACTGTATATTAATCATTTACTGATGTCCTATGATGTAAATATGACAATTACATTTTTCTGGGGAAAAATACATTTAAGAAAGTGCAAACAGTGGTTTATTTTTTTCGTGGTATGATCAATTCTACAAATGTTTTTATATTAACTCCCGCATGCGGTATGTGTGTTGACATTCATGCACTATATATAATACAATCTGGTAGCCGTATTTCAGTGAGTCAGTGTGACCTATTCAGAATTTTAAAAAGGAGGTGCTTTCTTTTTATTATGATAAACTTTAGTTGGTAAATTCTAGACGAAAACACGACTGTGATTGGTTGTAAATAAAAACTCATTGTAACGTGATTGGTCATTGACTCCCATTTGGGGCATGAGTTAATAGGTCCATAAAACAATATCCTGAGCTAATGTTTTCCAATGATTCCCT
>JASPKZ010006953.1:0-57028 GCA_030220185.1 Diploptera punctata | reverse complement strand
GCCGAATTTATATCTGTGGCATCATGTCAACCAGGATAATTATTATAATAGTGTGGCTATAGCTGAAAATTTGCTTGACGAGAGTTCGTGGCATTAAGGATTAACAGAGGGTTCCAAAATCATTTGTGGAAGCAGGAAATATACTCAAACCAGGAGAAAGTTTATTTTGTAATAAGGGGAAGTTTTGCTTCAAACATGGAAAGATAAGAGAGACTTAGAATGGTTAGCACATTACATCAGGCAACACGAGAGTGGGAGGGGTAAAGTTGTAAACATTCTCTATTGAATACTTCATATAACAAGTATGTGAAGGGCGTAGATAGGGCTGACCAGTATGTATCATATTACTACATCCTTAGAAAAACAGTGAAATGGAGCGAGAAAGTTGTATTATGGCTTCTGAATTGTGCACTCTTTAATGCATTCAGGGTCTATAAATTTCAAAACCCTAACAACAAAATGTCAAACAGTCTCTTGTTTGGCAGTCGTGAAATTAGGAACAGATGACAGGGAAGATGAAGAAAGACAGAGGGAAAAGGAAACCACTTCTAGGACACCACTTCAAAACCCACCATGGAGGCTGAGACGAAGAAACATAAATTAACACGAATTGTGACTGGAAAGAAAAAAAATATCCCTCCAAACCTTGCCGCGTTTGCAGTGAACACAAGAAAAGAAACTCATTATATATGCTCTTTCGCACTGTGCCTTTACATAAAGGGGAATGTTTACAATGCTATCATCACACCTTCAATTTATACTAGAAGGTCTGGTGAAACACTAATAAAGAATTACTTATGTATTATTGTTACTGACTGTAAATATATTGATGTAAAAACCACACGGTGCTAGCACGGTTTAAAATTTAAAAGTCCACCCCACTGACAGAATGTCCGGTCTAGCAGGGGTAGGTGGAACGCACAGCTGTCGGTCACCAATGTGTTAAGATGTTCTTTAGCGGCAGAAATAAATGTTGAGGTAATTGATAAAATTTTACCTAAATAAATGTTGTATTAAGTTATGTAGGTAGGAAATAATACTATGAGGTTTCTTTAATTTATGTTGAGTTGTTTTTGACTCACCTCATACTTCTTATTGTTTCCGTTTTTCTTGTTTTCCGATGACTTGATAGCCAACAAGTATGAGGTGAGTCATAAACAATTCAACATAAATGTTGTATTATTGATATAAGTTCGGTTTTTGATTGTCATTTCAAGTAGTGATATGTATTTATATTGATAACCATGAAATCCAGTTGTGTCTGGTATTTTTCCATGAAGTTGTGATAGTAACATTAATAATATTATTAATGTTATAATCTGACATACCTGTGCAGTTTACATTTAAAAAATTGTCAGAATTTCAAAAACAAATTGAAAATGACCTTCCAAATATAACATTCAACTTCAAAGAAACAGCTCCTGACAAAAACTGTAAAAAATTCTGTGATATAGTTTTGAAAACAGCAAAAAATACATCCCTAGAGGAAAACTATATAACTATAAACCATTTTGGACAAAAAGACTTATGGAACTAAACAAAGAAAGAGATAATGCAAGGAAAATAGCTGAACAAACAAAGCAAACAACAGATGTACAAGTTTGGAGAAAAAAAGCAGCCCAAATGAAAAAAG
Source organism: Diploptera punctata (assembly GCA_030220185.1). Lineage (NCBI taxonomy): Eukaryota > Metazoa > Arthropoda > Insecta > Blattodea > Blaberidae > Diploptera > Diploptera punctata. Next base: position 55,395 of record JASPKZ010006953.1, on the reverse strand, counting down.
AAATATTATCTTCAAAAAAAAATGCTTCCAGAAATTTGTTGAAAATCTGGACTACAGAAACAATAGCACAAAAGTACATAATTACATATCAACCCTAAACAACAATAGAAGAATGCAAAACAGAGAGGCATTAAAATTATTTAATAAAACCCTAACTGACGACCATAAAATTAGTGAAGCCTTCACCAAACATTTTGCTAGAAAGAATAGTAAAACTAAGACACACAAAAAAGAAGAAAAACAAATTAAACTAAACCTAAAACAACAAACCAAAATTATAAACAAGGGTAGCATATTCAACACTGATTTCACTATACAAGAATTGAAGCGCTCTATAACTAAATTAAAAAACAAAAAACAACCGGGACCTTATCATATCTTTGCAGAATTTCTTAAACATTTAGGACCTAAGGCACTGACCATCTACCTTAATCTTATCAATCAAATCTGGAACACAAATGTACCCTCAACATGGAAAAAAGCTATTATAATCCCGATTTTGAAAGCAAATAAACCTGCTGACAATGTATCTAGCTACCGTCCAATCTCACTAACAAGCACATTGTCTAAAACAATGGAACGAATGGTTCAAGCAAGACTTACATGGTACTTAGATAAAAATAATTTAATATCACCAGGCCAAGCTGGATTTCGAACACACCACTCCACAACAGAACAGGCCCTAAAACTAAGTCAAGAAATCAAAGACTCATTAGATGTACATAAAACAGTTGCAGCAGTCTTCGTGGACTTTGAAGATGCTTTTGGATCAGTTTGGAAACTAAAAATTATGGACAAAATCATGAAACTAAATATTAATGGTAACATGCTAAAATGGATCTACAGCTTTATTAATCAAAGATTCTGCGCAACAAAATGTGGTAATGTAATATCAAAATATAAACAAACAAAAATAGGCCTCCCTCGAGGCTCAGTACTTAGCCCAACACTATTTAATATTATGATAAATGACTTACCATTAGAGTTAAGTAAAAATGAAAACATTAACCGTACACTATATGCTGATGATTTAACAATTTTGACAACCACACCTAAAAATCTACAACATAAACTAACCCCACAAATAAATAAAGCCATTGCCTCTCTGGAACAGTGGTGCAGGGATAACTGCATTAAAATTAATACTAACAAAACCTGTTATAAGATATTTTCATTAGCACATACACTACCAGAGCTCTGCATCAAAATCAATGGTCAAAACATACAACATCAAGATTATGTTAAATATCTAGGTATACAATTTGATACAAAAATGAAATGGGAATATCATGTTAAAACTACAACAGAAAAGGTGAACAAAAGATGCAACATTTTAAAGAGATTAGCAAGAACAAAATGGGGATGTTGTAGGTCCGTATTAAATAATACATATAAGACATACATAAAACCTATATTACTAAACTACTGGATAAACTATAAAGACAGAAAGAGAAACCTTAAAACTCAATATGGCTTCATACAGAAAGCAATCAAACTACAAAAACAGTATAACCCAAATCAAAATCCAGAAAAACTTCTCTTACCAGTATCACCTCTGGAAGATATAGATATTGCTTTTAACACAAATTTAATCAAACATGTTTTAAAAAGTGAAATGACCCCAGGTGAACTAAAACAAATCACATTGGAAACCATTCACAGTCTATATCCTGAACCACAATGGGTACATATCTATACAGATGGATCCAGAATGGAAATAGAAGACAGAGCTGGAGCTGGAATTTACTCAAAACTGTTTAGCTTCTATGTTGCAGTAGGAAAAATTACACACACTTCGATGGAGAAATTCAGGCAATAGAGTTAGCACTAACACAACTCATCTACAGAATAAATACATTTCAGAGAGCAGTTGTACTAAGTGATTCAACATCAGCTATACAAGCTATAACAACATATAACTCTCCAATCTCCAGAAAAGTGTTGGAATAAAAAGATCATAAGATTATTGACCAAACAAAATAAAATTATCCAGCTCCAATGGATCCTCTCTCATTGCGGGGTACATGGAAATGAAATGGCGGATCTTTTAGCAAAAAAGGGCACCAAAATTTTACAGAAAACAAATCAATCCCTGCCCTACCATTCTGCAAAAATTATAATTAAAAGAAACTTCCAGAAAGAACTGATGGAGCACTTCAAATCACAAAGTAATGAGAAACCATGGGCAGCTATCTCGCAGCATAAAAACTTAATACTTGAACAACCAAGACACGAAGCAGTAGCAACATTCAGACTGTTAACAGGCCATGGCTACCTGGCAGCACACCTCCATAAAATTGGAATCTTCAACTCTCCAAATTGTATCCTGTGCCAAGACATAAAGACAATAACACTACCATGAACAAAGATCATTTTGCTAGCTGTGATGCTCTGAAGATGTCACCTACAGAAACTCTGGCAGGACTCTATTGGGAAGCAAGAAAGCAAATGAAACACATCCAAGCTAATGGGCATTAGACTACTACTACTACTACTACTACTACTACTACTACTACTAAATTGTCAGAACAAAGGAAGACTTTTAATTGGTTTTTCAAGCTGAAAAAATAATTTAGAATGTGAAAACATTATTTTGTGTGTGTATTAAAATACAAAGTTACTGATAAGAAGGTCAACATATCCTTATTCAATAATGATGTTGCATGGTAAACAGCTGTTGTGCCATAATATATTTTATAATGTCATTTGAACTGTTATACTAATAACTAGAGACCGGATTATATGCAACATAACAAGCTCGAAATATGTTTGCAAATATGCATGAAAAATGCTTAAAACATGCATGAAAAATGTCAATATACCAAATAATAAAAAATCATAATTATTACTTTATTAGATATTTTATTTCTAAATTAACATATTAATTAGTATTATTATTATTATTGTATTGTATTGTAAGCCCATGTTTTCCCTTTACAGAGATTTAGGTGCTCTCCCCCTACAGGGAAGAATTTGAACCATGCTAATTTAGTTACACTTGTTTTCGTATAGATGTCATTTTGAGTGGTCCATGGTCAGCGTTCCGCCTCATTATTATTATCTATTTATTAATATTATCACTGAAAAATGATAAATTGTCAATCAGTATCAGGCAAAAGTATTGTTCACAAATTAAAATATTCTACATTTTGCTGATATTGTAAACAGAAACTATCAGGTACTGTTCCAAATGTTCGGTAGTAAGGATGTGTCTTTGATCACTCAAAATATGTTTATAAACAGAAAAGGCCCATTCTACGTCAACTGAAGTAATTGGGTAGTTTTTTTTATTATTTAAATCATTAGGAAGTAACATTATGAGGTTTAATTTAATAATAGTTTGTATTTTTTTTTAACATTCTTACATCATATGATGGTTTAGTTGGACATATGTTTCAAGGCTGTTGCCCCACCTTCAGTGTTGTACAAACTGATTTTTTTTTCTTTTCTTCAAGTTGTCAGCCCTGGATTGGTGTTCCAAAGAACTTGGTAATGAGGCTCCTTTCTCCAAGAATTTCAAAGTTCATAATTTTCTCCTTGTTCTTCTGTATATAGATTTTTTCCCATATTGTGAGTTCATTGGTATTTTCTAACCCATGGGCACATAATAAATTCCAAAAAAATGTTGGGAAATTCAACATCAAATTAGCACCAAAGAATGATTATAGTTTAAAAAATTAGGAAAACCAACAAAAATGAAAAAATTGAAGATAATAAAAAATCGGGAATATATCAAATAAAATGTGCAGATTGTGATAAAGTATACATAGGGAAAACAAAGAGAAATTTAAACATTAGAACTAAAGAACACATAAGAAATGTAAAAAGAGGGAGAAGTGGAAAAATCTGCAGTAGCAGCTCATGTTTGGACAGAGAAACACAAAATAGATATAAATACAAAATTATTAAAACAGTTAGAAAATACCAATGAACTCACAATATGGGAAAAAATCTATATACAGAAGAATAAGGAGAAATTTATGAACTTTGAAATTCTTGGAAAAAGGAGCCTCATTACCAAGTTCTTTGGAACATGGATCCAGGGCCGACAACTTGAAGAAAAGAAAAAACCAGTTTGTGAACAAGCTGAAGATGGAGCAATAGCTTTGAAATGATCGTCCAACAGAATAAACATATGAGGTAAGAATTTTAAAAAGAATACAAACTCAAATATTAATTGGGTAGTATTTGAATTTGGGTGCTATTTTGACACTTATTATTTCTGGCAAAAGCTCACCCATCCAATTTATAAAACTATTAATTTGACACAAAGGTTCAAAGCCTGAGTTATCGTTCAAAATGTTTTCAAACTTTTCCTTAAGTTTGCTCAGGAATACCTCTGGCAATAAGGAGTTCAGTTGACTGATTTTATCTACCAACTGAATAGATTAAATCAATGCCAAACCTTGAATTTCAAGCTTTTTAATAGTTGCAGGTGTATGGAAAAATGAGTTCTAATCACAGCTATGTTTTTTTTTAATACTGGAATCGTTAAATGCTTCCTTGCACTGACAAACTGCCAAAGCCTCTGCACTATCGAAATCATGTACTACACTTTTGATGGCCTCGAAATGTTCATTGTAAAAGACAGATTTTTTTTAATGTTGTAAATATAGCGTAAAAATATGTGTTATCGCTAGTTTTTAGTTAAAATATGCAATAACAGGTGAAAAAGGTCTAAATATGCAAATGCACATAATCCGGTCTCTACTAATAATGTATGAGTCTTGTACCTTATGTCATGAAACAGAAAGTTACAGTTCCATTTTAACAGAATTTTTACTTTTAACTAATAATATATTACACCATAATTTTGTGCAATAGGCCCCTGGGTATGAATACAAATTCTAAACACAATATAACCATGGATGTTAAATCGTCTATAAATAAGAAGAGAATAAAAATTTTAAGAAATTAAAACTCGTAGTAAGAGGATTTAATAAATCCAATATGATGTATCTATCTATCTATAGTGTTCTGCCCAAGGGCAGGTCTTTCTCTGCAATCATAGCATTTTTCATGCTATGCTTTTGCAGCTTTACTAGGGAATTATAGGTGTGATAGCTTCACATTGCTTTCCACACCAGTGAATAAGGATGATGATGATAGTCAGATGATTTTCAGGGACCGTTGGGCTCTAAGCTTCCTGACATTTGTCTTACAGGTGAGGAAAAACCCCAAAAAAACTCGCCCAGAGCCTGTCCCAACTGGGAATCGTACCCGGGCCTATTGCATGACAATTCTGCATGCTACCTTGAGACCACAGTGGTGGACTAAAACATGTATAATGGCACAATATCAAAAGTAAAAATAGAAAAAACCTTTGAGGTGAATATGTATATATATATATATATATATATATATTTATTTATTTATTTATTTATTTGTCCAGGACTGGAATATGTTAAACCAAATATAACACAAAACTTTCAGATCATATTTTGGTCACAAAAGATCTGCAATAAAGGTGTAGTTCAGTACAGAGCTCAGGAGTTGACGAGTGATATCTAAGTGTGACGTCATACTTATGATGGGAAGTAACATTATGATGTTCTCAAATTAATGAAATTAAATATTTCTTGCCTCTCCTCATATAAATCTTCTAAGTAGATTGCGATTTTGAGACCATAACTGTCTAATCTTCAGTACTTTCTTGGCGACTGATGTTATGTCGATCGGAAGAAACTCTTCTTCTTCTCCCTATTGGTGGACCGATGAACCTCTGGATCAGGTCAAAATTTGCAGGAATTTCGAAGTTCGTAAGTTTTCCTTTGTTTTTCTGAATGTGGATCTTTTCCCAAACCTTGAATTCCTTTTGTTTGTCTATTTGTTTAATTAGACTGGCTTTTGATTCAATTAAATGTTTTTCGGACCAAGCATTTAATTGAATCAAAAGCCAATCTAATTAAACAAATAGACAAACAAAAGGAACCCACGGTTTGGGAAAAGATCCACTTTCAGGAAAATTTATGAACTTTGAGATTCCCCGCAAATTTTGACCTGATCCAGAGGTTCATCAGTCCACCCAACAGAGGGAAGAAGAAGAGTTTCTTCCGATTGACATAACATCAGTCGCCAAGAAAGTACTGAAGATGAGACAGTTATGGTCTCGAAATCGCGATCTACTTAGAAGATTTATATGAGGAGAGGTAAGAAACATTTAATTTCACCATAAATTAAACCTCATAGTGATTAATTCCTATAAAAGTTAAATAATAAAATTAAAATCATCTCACCCCATACACTCATAGCAGTTTCAAGAACAAGTCATTCCTATCTTCAACCATCTTATCGAAGTTCATCAAAACAACACTATACTGGTTTCGGCCTTAGTTTATGTTGTACTGTAAACAAAGTCACAATAGGTATCTTTCCACAGGTATCTGTGATTGGTAGAGCGATGGTACTATTTTACACGCTATCTGACTTGCTGTCAAATTCCGATGGCATTATACTTTTCACCAAAACTTAAGAACCTTGCCTCACACCATTACCTCAAGTCGGCTATTAGCTATACTTTCAAACCTTTTGCTGTAAGCATTTCAGCATCTTATTGCAGGACAATTATTGCTTTTCTTCACAGGTATTTAAAAGCGGGATAAGAAGGGTTGCCTTTTGTTCACTGGAATTTATGAGTGGAAAAGAGAAGGGGCAAGTCCAAGGTATTTCCTGGAAAAAAGGTTCTAAAGTTTTGGTAAAAACTATAATTTACCAAAGTCACATGCATCTAAACGTATTTTAGAAATTATAAAAATATTACTTAAAATAACAAACTTGATTAGGCCTAAACATTTTTCAATTAATTTCGAAAGAGGGAAGCGGTAAAATAGTTATGCTACTAATATACATGATGTTTAATGTATTCAACACGAGTGGCCATGTTTGAATAACTGAATATCCCTCTTCGTCTGCACGAAATGTTATATTTAAATTTATATGAATTTGTACTTGGTCATTTTTTCATATGTTATATTGTGTTTTATTACTTTATTATTATTTTTGCGATAATTTTGTTCATACATAGTAGTTACATTATATAAAATGTGGATTGATCAGAAACTTGGTTTTCATCTATGCCACTGGACGATGTCATTAGGTTCATGTGGCCAATGAAATCATACTTAACATGTGCTTCTGTTTACATTACAACCTAAACTAAGGCCGAAAGAAGTATAGATGGCAGTTTAAAAGATGATGGTGAAGGCAAGGAATGAATTTCCCTGAAACTGCAGTCCTATGCTTTCAAGAACACAGAGTGTATGAGGTGAGGTGATGTACAACTCATTTTAATTTCATTAATGAGTAGCTAATGCAGATTTTTCTTTTCCCCGTTTTTTTTTTTTTTACATTCTATAGGAAAAATAAAAAGAAACTTAAACATCAGAATGAAAGATGTTCACACTAGGTCAGGAAAGCACAGAATTAAAGTAAAAGTAAAATAATGAAACAAAAAATCTAAAGAAATCACAGTTTGGGAGAAAATCTACATCCAAAAATAAAAAAGACAAAATAATGAATTTTAAAATTCTCGGGGGAAAAAATATAATTTGGAGGTTCATCGGTCCACTAACAGAAGAAGGAAGGGTAGGCAAACAGGAATATCAATAGCCAGATGTCAATTAAAAATAAGAAAGAACTTTCTTGAAACTAGTTCTGGAAAAGTTACAAACATGAGGTGAGGCATGAAATCTGATTAATTTAATGATTTAAAAATTCTTTAAATTTAATGATTCTTTCATTTGCGTTACTCTTGGTATTTCCATCTCTGAGATACTCTGCCACAAAATGATTGAAGCAGACAAAAAACCTATAATATCAGAAAGGGAAAAAAAAATTATTTCAGAATAATAATTTTATAATCTTATTACAACAGGCAGGATTCATGGTGACAGATAATATAATGTTGTTGCAGGTCTGGGAAACAGTTTGTCAAGTTCATTAACATGTTGATGAATGATACAACTTTTCTTCTGGATGAGAGTTTGGAGTCACTCAAGGTAAATATTTTATCTACCTATATTTAACTTCTGAATCCTGTTCCATAAAAAATTACAGTAGTAAATACTACAGTTTTAGAAGTGAGAAATTTGTGCCAGGGCAAGGATTTACCCGACTAGTTCAAATGGTTGGAGCACCAGCATACAAAGCTGGAGGTTTTGGGTCCAAATCCCAGTTTGGGCAGAAATTTTTCTCTTTAACATTGCTTACAGACATTAACATCTGCGTATATTAATGTACATATTACTAAAATACTAGAGTCCCTGTATATGGGAGAGTGTAGTGATGTGAGGAGATGCTCCTTCATTGGTCTAGTTTTTTATCCTATGATCATAGGTACTTAATCCTTTTTGCTGAAAACTGGTATCCAATTATATTTGAAAAGAAAAATATATGCCTAGACTGGGGTTTGAACCCAGTACCTTTGACTCTTTATGTCAATGCTGTATCCAAGTGAGCTACCTAGGCCTCCAATCTAAATGCGTATTTTTCTCTTATACATAGTTAATTCCCTAACCCCAAATGCTACAAGCCGTTGCTACGATTTTTGCAAATGGCGGCTTCTTTATTAAGAAGACTTTTTATTGGGAATTTAAACATTACTTATAAAGCCAGTAGTGCTTCTTTCAATATTGATATTATTCGTTTTTAATCATCTTAATGATGGACAAATTATATTTGAAAAGAAAAATGTACATATAAATTTTTCTTTTGAAGTATAATTTGTCCATCATTAAGATGTTTAAAAACAAATAATATCAATACTGGTATCCAAATTTAACTGTAACATTGAGCCTTCTATGTTTAAAATATATAAATATTCTTCTTTAATTAATGTTGGGAAGTAAACATTATGAGGTACCGGTATAATCATTAAAAATCATCGGAGAACATATTGTTTAAATAACTCACCTCATAGGATTCATGCTTCCATGATATCGCGATTTCAAACATAATCATGTTCATCGTCAGCCATAACTCCGACTGTTGAAATTCTTCGGTCGTCAACTATTCTATTGTCGCCATCTTCAGTGCTGCTATCTATGGTTGAATTTATGAACTTCGAAATCAATGTAATTTCGTTAGGGATATCAAAATTCATTGATCTATTTTTGTTTTTCTGAATGTATATTTTTTCCCAAACTGTCAATTCCAAAGGTTTCTCTACTTGTTTTAAAAGTTTAGCTTCTCTTCCAATTTTATGATGTTCTAATAAACTATGTGCAGCAATTGCAGATTTTTCAATTTCACAATTTTTAATATTTCTGAAATGTTCTTTTGTCCGAATTTCCAAATTCCTTTTTGTTTTTCCTATATAAACTTTATTGCAATCTTCACAATTTATTTGATAAATTCCAGATTTCTTACTGTCTGGAACTTTGACTTTTTTATTGGTACTTAGAAGATTACCCAGACTAAATTTATTTATTGGATGTTTAAGACTTGGTACAGAAATGTGGATGATATTTTTGCAATAATAAATTCTAAAGATATTGAAGATGCTCTTAAATTATTAAACCTTCAGGATGAATCAGTAAAGTTTACCGTCGAATTAGAAAAAGAAAACAAAATTCCTTTTTGGATTATGTATAATTAGGAATGATCAAACACTGAAAATTGAATTTGATATATTTAGAAAAGGAACTCATACAGATAATTACATTAAATCATCAGGCTTCAATCACATTGCTCATAAGCATGCAATATTCAATAGCTTAATTTACAGATTGACAAATGTACCATTAAACGAAGAAAATTTCAATAAAGAGTTTAAACATATCTTAAACACTGCTAGATTAAATGGTTTTGATAAAGAATTAATTATAAATAAGTTGAAGAAATTCAAACACAATAAAAGACTTAATGAATATACTACTTTACAAAATTGGAAAGAAAAGAAAAAATACAAGAAAATTACTTACCATCCTGAAATGCATAGGAAATTTCAAAAAATTTTGACAAATACAACATTTTTTTGGCACCAATAAATAAATTTAGTCTGGGTAATCTTCTAAGTACCAATAAAAAAGTCAAAGTTCCAGACAGTAAGAAATCTGGAATTTATCAAATAAATTGTGAAGATTGCAATAAAGTTTATATAGGAAAAACAAAAGGAATTTGGAAATTCGGACAAAAGAACATTTCAAAATATTAAAAATTGTGAAATTGAAAAATCTGCAATTGCTGCACATAGTTTATTAGAACATCATAAAATTGGAAGAGAAGCTAAACTTTTAAAACAAGTAGAGAAACCTTTGGAATTGACAGTTTGGGAAAAAATATACATTCAGAAAAACAAAAATAGATCAATGAATTTTGATATCCCTAACGAAATTACATTGATTTCAAAGTTCATAAATTCAACCATAGATAGCAGCACTGAAGATGGCGACAATAGAATAGTTGACGACCGAAGAATTTCAACAGTCGGAGTTATGGCTGACGATGAACATGATTATGTTTGAAATCGCGATATCATGGAAGCATGAATCCTATGAGGTGAGTTATTTAAACAATATGTTCTCCGATGATTTTTAAATATTCTTCTATTCAATATTGTGATATAATCTACTTAAGGAAACTAACTAACTTACTGGCACTAAGTTCATGGCCATGCAGACATTACATCGCTATCATGGGCTAATGTTCTCCAATTATCTCTATATAATCTACTTCCCTCAAATCATGATTATTATTCTCTCACCTCATTCTTGACCTGCCTACTGGGTGCTATCCTCCGGTTTTCTTACAAGGAGTTTCATTGCCCCTCTTTCTTTTTCCATTCATACCACGTCATGCTCATTGCAATATATGAGACTTAACTGTTCGTATTACACTGTTTTCCATAAAGATCATACAGCTCACCGTTATGTAGTCTTCTCCATTCATTTATCTGTTCATCTATCTTTGGTCCAAAAATTTTCCTAAGAGCTGTATTCTCAAATTTTCTCCTCTTAAAGTAAGAGTCCATGTTTCACATCAATGTATTATAAATGGGAGAATAGCAGTTTTATGTATTTTCAGTTTAATGTTTTTTTGAGAGAATTTGGGATGACAAGAGTCCCTGTAATGCATAATAGCACAGAGTAATACAGAGGAGAGTCCTGCGCCGTAGCCGAGTGGTTAAGGCAGGAAGCCTTGGTGCGGAGCTACGGGACTTGCACTGGTTCGAGTCTCCATGGGGGAAGAAATTTTCTCATGGTATTTTGGCCAGTAAGGGACTGGTGCCCACCCAGCATTGTGAGGTATTTGGGTAGCTACAATAAGTAGCAGCTCCAGGTTAAGAAAACCAGCTATAACGGTGGGGGGGACTTGACATGCTGACCACGTGTCACCCCTACACTGGCTGGATGATCATCTACCTCTGTGGTTGACACATGTGGATGTGAGGCCAGCAGCTGGCTGGTAAGCTATATATATACAGAGGAAAAAGTGGGCAAGTTTTGCATACATGCCACAAGCTGCGCTAGTGTAGAACTAACTGCTGACATCTAATATTTTTCAATGGTACTAAATGAAATTCAGCACCGTCTAGTGTTAAAAATTATGAATTATAATTATACAACACAATCTGTGGAATAATTATGGAATTATATTTGAAGAGAACATTTTTTTTGCCCAGGCTGAGATTCGAACCCAAGGACCTTTGGCTTTCCTGGGTTTGAGTCTCAGTCTGGACAAAAAAATTTTCTTTTCAAATATGATTTATCCATCATTGAGATGTATGAAATGAATAATATAAACATTTTCATTTTATCAACCAGCAGGATACCACACAACAAATTTTGATGCAGAAGTAACGGCTATTCATATTTTCACTCCAACAATTACTATACAGAATAAATAAATTTCAAAATGCTGTCATACTCTGTGATTCTAAGGCAGCAATATATGCAATAAATTCACACAAAATGAAGTCAATACAAATTGAGTGCTACATAATGATTCAACAACTCCAAAAACTATAGAAAAGAATTCAATTGCAATGGATACCTGCACATTGTGGAATTGCTGGAAATGACACTGCTGATTTTCTTGCCAAAAAAGGCTCTAATCTAATTCAGATTACTACTAAAAGCTTACCTTTCACATCCATAAAAAGAATAATTAAAAACAAATATAAAACCAAACAAAACCAAGACCTATGTAATAGAGCCAAAGACAAAAAATTGAATATTTTAGTAAAGAAGCCAGATATTATTCCAGAAATTCCACGTAAAACTACAGTAGCAAAATTTAGACTGCTTACAGAACATGACTATTTGGCTAAACATTTATATAAAATAGGAATCTACACGAATCCAAATTGTCCTCTATGCAACAAAGAAGAAGAAAATGAACGAAGAACATCTACAAACCTGTGAAGTATTACCTGTTGGATCCACCATAGAGAAATATTGGAGAGCAAGAACGCTAATGGATTCATTGCCAAGACCCAGCATTTGAAAACAACAACACTAATTCACATAATGTATAGTGTCGTATTCAACACGAGCGGCCATGTTGGAATAACTGAATATCCCTCTTCGTCTGTGAGAAATGGTGTTATATTTAAATTTATATAAATTTATACTTACTGTTCACCATTGTCATTTTTTCATATGTTATATTGTGTTTTATTACTTTATTATTATTTGCAATAATTTTGTTCGTACATAGTAGTTTTAAAATGTAGATTTATCAGGGAACTATGTTTTCATCTATGCAGCCGGACAACGATGTAATTAGGTTCATGTGGCCAATGAAATCATACTTAACCACGTGCTTCTGTTTACATTACAACCTAAACTAAGGCCGATAGAAGTATAGTATTAAAAACTATCAACAAATGAGGGAAATTTTGAAGAAGTGGCTGAATTCAAATACCTAGGAATTATAATTACAATCAGGAATGAGGTGCAGAAAAGAATTAAACATAGGGTAAATTCTGGAAACGCTTGCTATTATATGTATTACAGTGACCTTTGTCATCCAAACTTCTCTCAAAAAAAATTGTTAAACTGAAAATATATAAAACTGTTATTCTTCCAATGACTATGTATCTTACTTTAAGGGAGGAGAAAATATTGTGGGTATTTGAGAATAAAGTTCTTAGGAACATTTGTGGACCAAACAGAGATGAACGGATGGGTAAGTGGAGAAAACTATATAATAGTGAGCTACATGATCTTCATAAGAAATCATATGTAGTAATAATAGTTAAATCTCGTAGACTGTAATGGGCAGGACATGTGACATAAATGAGAAATGAAAGAGGAGCATGGAAAACCAGAGGGAAAGCATCCAGTAGGTAAGCCTAGAATGAGATAGGAGATTAACATTAACCATAATTTGAAGGAGGCAAATTATACAGGGGATATTGGTTAACAGTAGCACAGGATGGAGTTGTATAGGTCACCTGTAGTGTTCTACTGGTTATGTTCCTTGCCTCTAGTCCCGAGGGTCATGGGTTCAAACCTGGCCAGGGGTAGATGGATTTTTTAATTTGGAAAAATTAGAGGAACAAGTACTCTGGGAGGGACTTTAAGCCATGGGTCCTGAGTTAAAAAATGTTCAAGCTCATAAAAGAACATAGTCTATAAAAATGTATCTGAGCAGAATTTAACCTAATTTCTTCCATCCAGGTAATACTTCAGTTGAACTATTGTAGGAAATATCACTGTGAGGTATAATCTTAATATATAAAAATTTCGTGTCACGTTGTTTGTCCACAATGGAATCCTAAACTACTGAACCGATTTTAATAAAATTTTGCACACTGTGTGCAGTTTGATCCAACTTGAGACATGGGTAGTATGTCTTTATGATTGAAAAATGTATTTGTAATTCATAGCTGATTATACATACAAATATCTCTTTAAAATTATCCCTTTATCATTTGCTTAATTTTCTCCATGTGGCATTCCTCTTACATTCCAGGTTGCCAAATTCCAGTAATCATAAATCCTTTGTGCTTTGCCTGTCGTCATAGTTTTATAATCCGCCTGCTTATTTCTTGTAGTCTTTCGAGTATTTAAAGTTGTCCCCATTATAGGTTACCAGCCTATAGTTGGGTAAGTCCAGTGGTGGGGTTGCCACCTCAATGCCTCTCGGACAGGCATGCTTTTTTGTAGGGGATGCTCCCTTAGCCTTTGAAGTTTCTCCTTCTCTGCGAGGCAGTGGTTCCTCTCTTTCCCTGAGTGAGAGTAGGGTGCCTCTTCCGCCAAATCTGCCGTATTAAGGGTATCCCTCTCTGCCTTCATTGCCGTTAAGGTCTTCACCGTTCCCTGGCAATGGGCCCTCACATGGTACTATCAGCCAGGCCAGCTGAACCAAGGTTTTTTTACGAGGTGTTACTCCTCCCCCTCCTCCTTTCTCATCCGGGCTTGGGACCGGCAATGGCGGAGTTACATAGGGTAGTTTATAACTAAATTTATAGTCGCATTATTTTTTATTGCAAATTATTTCTTTATTATTTAACAAAAAGTTATAATTACATGTGTGAGTTCCATGCGATTCTAACACATGGCGGTGTAAGGTAATTGGTTTATTATTTAACAAAGAGAGATCCAGGTGGCTGTGCTTTTTGTTGCAACCGCAAATTTCAATTGAATTACAAATATTGATTATTTCATAATTTAAGTGTGTTCAATGTTTATTTTATTTTCAATATATTGATAATAATATTAATTTCATGTGTAAGTATTAGTTTTAAGTAATCTGGCTGAAAGACAGCAACTTAATTTAAATTTAACTGGACCGAGAAGGGACATTGAACAATATGGCGAATCAGTTCTAGATACCATGAATGATAAGATATCAAGTGAATTTCCGCAAATTGGTATAGGCCTATGTGACATAAATCTTACATTTAAGAAGAATGTCAATTTAAAAACATATGAAGGTCCTAAGGAACGGAATAACAGAACTGTAAGTAAGTCTGTTAGTTATAATAATACGCCTAATATTACAGAAACAATCTCCATGCCTCAATTAAATGAAAAACAAGATGACTATAATATATCACAAGATGATATTACTATACAGAGACTTCTTGATAACGAAAGTATAATGAAATCAGCAAGCCTCCTCAAAATATTCCATCAATAAATGTATATAATCCTTATGATACACTTATGGATGATACTGAGAATGTAGACAACATAAATTCATCTCAATCAACATAACCACTTCCACATAAACCACCACCCATATTTATACCGGGTGTAGTTAAGGTACCAGAACTAATAAATTGTAACTCACCTCGGTAGCTCAGTTGGTAGAGCACTTGGCCCAGAAAGCCAAGGGTCCCGGGTTCGAGTCTCGGTCTAGGCAAAAATTTTTCTCTTCAAATATAATAAATTGTAATTTACTCATTTGTTAAAAACTTGAATATAAAATTAATAAAATCTAAAATTCAACATTTTATGCTGATTTGTGCTTCTTATCAACTCTACGAAAATTTTCATCAATCGTTTTCAAATTTTGACCTCAGGTTTAAATCTCAATCCCGTGGATTTTTATACCAGCTATAACGTTTCCATCTTTATTCAAAAATAATAATTTCACTTAGTTTGCAACAACATAATTTAACGTATACCTTAGCCACAGCAATGCGTGGCCGGGACTTCTAGTATAAAATAAATTTTAATACCTCACTTGCCTATTAGATGTCTCATTGAGGTGACTGTTGACCACATGTCACTTGCAACATATGTAGGAAAATAAGCATGTGACCTTTTGAAAACTGCAGTTACCATTGTTTATTTTTTATTATTTCACTCACCTCATACTTCATAATTCATAGCAGACCCTGGGTTTCTTCACATATTTTGTGACATTGTCAATGCTGCGTCACGTTCACAACTGACGTCCAACGGCCTTCTATCCTGCAGACTGACCTCCGCGCCATCTGGTGGCCGACCGAAGAATTTCCAAATCAGTCCTCTTTCTTTATAACCGGGTATTTCAAAATTCATAGTTGTATTTTCATTCTTGCATATGTAAATTTTTCCCAAATTGTGAGTTCCTTCGGTTTTTTTTCCAATTGTTTAAGTAATTTTGTTTTGGTTTCTATTCTGTTTTTCTGACCAGGCATGTGCAGCTATTGCAGATTTTTCGTTTCTGTTTTCTCCATTTTTAACATTTCTGAGGTGTTCTTTTAATCTTGTATTTAGATTCCTTTTTGTTTTTCCTATGTATATCTTTTCACAATCTTTACAATTAATTTGATAAATTCCCGATTTTTTGCAGTCTTCAATCTTTTCATTTTTGTTGGTTTTTATTAAATTACTTAAGCTGTAATCATTTTTCGGTGCTAATTTAATGTTGAATTTGTTGAAAATTTTTTTAAACTTGTCAAATACGAAAGGATGGTATGTGAACTTCTTGAATTTTTTGCCTATATTTTTATCTGTCTGAAGAGTACTTTCATTGATGACTTTTTGTTCTTTGAATTTATTTATTTTCTTGTGTATCATTTTCTTTTGAAAACCATTATCCTTAGCAATTTGTATGATGTGTTCTTTCTCTTTATTGTAATTTTCTTTGCTCATGGGGACATTCACAAGTCTGTGTGTTAAACTATTAAATACTGCCTGTTTGTGTGAAAAATGGTTAAATCCAGTAGCTTTTATATAATTGTCAATGTGAGTTTCTTTTCTGTTGATTCCAAATTCTATTTTTTTTTTCTTCATTCCTAATCAATTTAAGGTCTAAAAATGGTATTTCATGATTATTTTCTATTTCCATTGTAAATTTGATTGTTTTATTTTGAATATTTAACAGTTTAATGGTATCTTCTAATTGTTTCTCTTTTACTATTGCTATGATATCATCTACGTATCTTCTCCAAAATTTAAACATCAAAGGATGTGCTTTGGTTACATGACATTCAAAATTCCCCATAAACATGTCTGCTAAGAATGGTGATAATGGATTTCCCATTGCGAGTCCTGATTTTTGTCTAAAGTATTTTCCTCTAAAGGTGAAGAACATTTGATTTAAGCATAATTTTGTTAGTTTTATGTATTCTTTAACGCTATCATCATCTAATTTGTTTTCTTTCAACCATTTTTCTAAAATTTTCAAAGTTGTGTCAGTCGGTATGTTTGTGAATAATGAAGTAACATCAAATGAGACCAATCTTTCTGAAGGTTCTATTTCTACATTTTCTAATTTCTCAACTAATTGGTAAGAATTTTCTACTGCTAAATTTTCAAATTTTTCCATACCTTTAAATTTATTGTTAAGCCATTTGGATATGTTATATGTCGGTGAGTTGATATTGTTGATGATAGGTCTCATTTTCTTTCCGTCCTTGTGGATTTTAGGAAGACCATGAATGTTGGGGTTTCTGGGATTTGGTATTTTTAATTTAAACTTTTCCTTTTGTGTCATAATTTTTTTAATTGATTTTAGGCTGGTTTCAACTTCTTTAATTGTTTTTTGCGAGAGGATTTGTTTTAATTTCTTCATATTCTTCCCCCTTTAATAAATTCTCCATCCTATCATTATAATCGTCTTTATCCAAAATTACCAAATTATTCCCTTTGTCTGACTTTGAAAAACAACATTTTTATTATTATGTTTCTTATTTTCTTCATGTTTGAAAATAAATAAATTCAAAGAACAAAAAGTCATCAATGAAAGTACTCTTCAGACAGATAAAAATATAGGCAAAAAATTCAAGAAGTTCACATACCATCCTTTCATATTTGACAAGTTTCAAAAAATTTTCAACAAATTCAACATTAAATTAGCACCGAAAAATGATTACAGCTTAGGTAATTTAATAAAAACCAACAAAAATGAAAAGATTGAAGACTGCAAAAAATCGGGAATTTATCAAATTAATTGTAAAGATTGTGAAAAGATATACATAGGAAAAACAAAAAGGAATCTAAATACAAGATTAAAAGAACACCTCAGAAATGTTAAAAATGGAGAAACCGAAAAATCTGCAATAGCTGCACATGCCTGGTCAGAAAAACATAGAATAGAAACCAAAACAAAATTACTTAAACAATTGGAAAAACCGAAGGAACTCACAATTTGGGAAAAAATTTACATATGCAAGAATGAAAATACAACTATGAATTTTGAAATACCCGGTTATAAAGAAAGAGGACTGATTTGGAAATTCTTCGGTCGGCCACCAGATGGCGCGGAGGTCAGTCTGCAGGATAGAAGGCCGTTGGACGTCAGTTGTGAACGTGACGCAGCATTGACAATGTCACAAAATATGTGTAGAAACCCAGGGTCTGCTATGAATTATGAAGTATGAGGTGAGTGAAATAATAAAAAATAAACAATATTAAAAAACCTCATAGTGTTATTTCCTATCTACATAACTTAATGCAGTTACCATGTTTAAGAAAACACACTATGAGGTGTAAAAATGACTCATTAATTTTTGAAATAAGCATAACTAAATCAGATTGGTCAAAAAACCCCAAAGAAGGTGTGGCTAAGGCTAGACTCAAAGAACCATGAAACCGAAGAGGAGGGGGGATGGAGAGCTTATGTTTGCACATCCATGAACCTCCTGGTTCATTAGTGTCAGTGAATTAGTTAATTAAAAATATCAAACTTACTCTCTTACAATGAATATCAAATATAAAACTAAAGTCCAATTCTGGAAAATGTTAATTTCAAAATAACATCAAAATCAAAAAATAACTTTGGATAATAAATTATGGCATTTCTTGTCATGTCTCCATTTGTACACGTACAGACACTCTAGTAATTAGTTCACATTTAAAAAGCAATAGCATCTGCAGATGAAGAAGATAAAAAAGCTGTTTCATATGAGCTTTGTTTTTATAGCGAATTCATGAAGTGCAAGAACTGATGGCAGATATGGAGAGTTGGAATCAGACTCCAGCTGACCAGCAGCAGGCTCGCCAGCGTCAGCTGACAGCAGATGAGCGTCAATGCAGGTATGTTTTATTTCGAGAAATAAGTATAATGTTCTTCTTCCTTCCAAGTATTAGGCCAAGACCTGTTACGATCCTATAGAAAATTTTCCCTCCAGCGTTTCATAGGATGGCCCAGTGATCTTCGTCCTCTTGGTATATAATTATAAACAGCTTTGAGGACATGGGTTCATCTGGGGTAAAATTTTCCAGAGGTCAAATAGTCCCCCATTCGGTTCTCCGGGCGGGGACTACTTCAGGGAACCCATGCCAAAGGACTGCGATGGGCAGGACATGTTGCGCATATGGGGAATGAAAGACGTGCATGGAAACTTCTTGTAGGAAAGCCAGAAGGAAGATGCCCAGTTGGTAGACCAAGAATGAGGTGGGAGAACAACATTAACTATGATTTGAGGGAAGTAGATTATACAGGGAATGATTGGAAAGCATTAGCTCAGGATAGGGATGTATGGAGAGCTTATATCCGTGCGGCCATGAACCTACGGGTTCGATAGTGCCAGTGAGTAAGTAAGTAAGTTTGAGGATCCGATTTGAACTCATTCTTTCTAGATGGTGTTTCCAATTTAGTTGATACTGTTTAATATATTCCAAAATTGGCATAGTATAAGTATAATGTGAAAATGGGAACAGGATTGCAAACTTTGTTTAAATGTTACAGGTCTTATCTGACATTGGCTAAAGAAACAGTGGATATGTTCCATTACTTAACTGTAGACATAAAGGACCATTCCTACGGCCAGAACTTGTCGACAGACTTTCAGCCATGCTCAACTTCAATCTTCAGCAGCTTTGTGGACCAAAATGTAAGAATAATGTAGTTGTCTTCTTGTAAGCATGTAGTATATAAGATTTCAAAGATAGTGGTGAGTTTCAAAGTTAATAGTGAGTTAATAGATACTACGAGGGTGAATCAAATATAAACCGGAATTATTGTTTACAATTTTATTGAATTAACAAAAAAATACAAAACCACCACCTCATTTTTCTACATAGTCTCCTGCATTTCCAACACTTTTGCCATCGAGTTGGCAACTTTTTGATGCCGACCTTGAAGAATGAGGGATGACATGTAGTCAGCCAGTTGCGCACGAACTCCTCTACCGCTGCATTGTCACCAAACCGCCTTCCTCCCAGGTCTTCTTTCAGTGGCCCAAACAAATGGTAGTCACAGGGTGACAAATCGGACTGTAAGGAGGTGTCCAATGCATTTTCGTCAGGTTTTCGTCAATTTTTTTTGTTCCTGGCTGAGGAGCCGAGGAACACACCTGGCAGACAATTTTCGGAATTTGAGTTCATCACTGATGATGGCTTGAACACTTCCGAAGCTTATTCCAACATGTGAAGCAATTTCAGAAATTGTTACATGCCGATCCTCCTCAATAAGGTCCCGTACAGCACGAATGTTGTTTGCATTGATGCTTGTTCGTTGCCGTCTTTGGTGGGGCTCATTTTCCACTGAATCCCGGCCCGCTAACATTTTTTTGCGCCAATCATACACCTGTGTCTTCAAAAGGGTTGCTTCCCAGATCTGTGCATGGAGCCTTCTCAAAATTTCAGAAGGTTTAGTGCCTTCTTTTGCCAAAAACTTAAATAATGCTTTGTGCAACGGATGTATGTACCTCTTGCTCGCTCATGGAGTAATGAAGCAAGTGGCTGCTCTTCGGAGTGCAAAACATCAAAATCCCTACTCCAGACACCCCCACCAACTTCCCCTCCAAACCGCAAACTTTGCAGTTTGCTACCAGAGCCTCCAGATACAAATTCCGGTTTATATTTGATCCACCCTCGTACAATGGAATTAATGAATCATATTTCTGACAGCAACAATTGGAATGTCGTTAACTATTACATTATTAATAGATTATAACAGGAAGTAACGTTATGAGGATAATTAAAACCAACAAAAATTACATAATTGAAGAAGAAAACAAATCAGGAATTTACCAGATTATTTGTGGAGATTGTGATAAAATTTACATAGAGAAAACAAAAAAAGAAATTGAAAACCAGAGTGAATGAGCAAACTGTGAAGGTTACACATTCCATCAAAGGGATTAGTGCCTCACAAAGTGAAAAAGAGAGATCAGTAGTTCACATATTTTCTGGGGTTTTACTTGAAGTTGTCAGGTTGTAGCATGCTAACCAAGACATCTCACTTCAGACAGAAATTTTCCTTTTTCTTATATAATCCCGTGCACCTGATTGACATTACATGATCATTCAAATTTCTATCAAAGGTTTCAGACCTTGACCATGATATTGCCAATTAGTAGAGATCCATGAAAGTGGTTTTCTTTTTAGGGAAAATTTGTTTTAAAGTTTCAAGATTTGGTTGTTATTGGGAATTTGGTGGTGTTATTCTAAAAAAATGTAAATTTGAATTTTTTTAAACCTAGTTTCGTATATTAAACCCAATAAGAATGATGTATCCAGTAGTTTTTTTTTTTGTAAGCGCATGTTTTCCCTTGACAGAGATTTAGGCACTCTCCCCCTACAGGGAAGAATTTAAACATACTAATTTAGTTACACTTGTTTTCGTATAGATGTCACTTTAGTGGTCCATGGTCAGCATTCCGCCTCATACTGACATCTAGGAAACCAAGGTAGTACTAGAACGGGAAAATTTGGTAAATTTTACTTAGAGGCCTTTTCATTCAGGCTTAAGGATCTTTTACGGGCCTGAAAATCTTCAGACTCAGGACCCATGGCTTAAAGTCCCTCCCAGAGGACTTGCTCCTTGGATTTTTCCATCCTAAAAAAATCCATCAACCCTGGCCGGGTTTGAACCCGCAACCCTCGGGATCAGAGGCAAGGAGCATAACCACTAGTCCACCGCATCCAGTAGTTTAAGGGATATAAAATTGATAATTATGTCTGCAAAAATTTAAGGGGAAAAAACTTATCTTACATGTTAATATAATTTGTATTTCTTGGAATTCATATTGGCCATAGAACTTAAAATGTATGGAGAGGCCATATTTGAGCAGAGGACAGAAAATATTACCTCTATGTTGTGAACTGTATTGCATGGAGGAAGCAGATATGGCAGTTAAAAAGAAGATGGAACCCGAAAACAGTGTTTAAAAATGCATTATTAAAATTTCGCTAATAGAACAAAAAATCTCCGGAATTCGTTCAAAATTTTAAATTTCTGTGTTATTTTGTGTTATTTCACGATTCATAAAAGCTTTTTTTGAGGTTATGTGAAGTGGAGTTAAATGGTACAAGAAAATTCCAAAATTAAAACATTTCACATTATAGTCACTCGTGAATTTCACAGATCTCTACCAATCAGTAAGTAAAATAATGTTTTAAGGTATGTATTGAGAATGCATGATGTTTTAAAGTAGAAATGAAAATGCCTTGTTATATGTAGCAAAATTTAAGGTGTGTTTTGTGTTCAGGTAAAAACCTTAAAGTAAAAACTCCAGAGAAATACGGGTGGGAGCCGAGACGTCTGTTGAGTCAGTTGACAGACATTTACCTGCATCTTGACTGTGATGGATTTGCTGCAGCACTTGCAGGTGATGAGGTAAGTGAATCATCACGAACAGGTTTACAATGTATTATTACATCTTCCTGTGACCAATGTTCTTCACAAATTCATGGTACTAGCATGGCCATGCAGATAAAAAACTATACCTGTATAATTCACCTCCTCACTTGACTTACTTAATTCCCTTGCTCCTTGTGGAGCCTAGGTCATCAGTATAGGTCTTCCTTTTCACTTTTTCTTCCATACTCTTGTGATTCCTCTTCTATGATTTTCTTAGGTTGACTTCTTTTCCTTATTTCCTGTGGATTCTAGTCCAAGGCTTCTCTCTCAATCACACCCACTAGTTTTCTCAATGTATGTCGAATCCACCTCCATTTTCTTTCTTTTATTTGAATCTTTATTTGTGGCTGATTAGTTTTTTTCCTATAGATCTTCATTTGTTATTACTTTTGGCCACCTGATATTCAAAATACTCCTCAGAGATCTATTTATAAAAGTTTGTAACTTCTTAGTTATTTAAAATTTGTAGGAAATAACACTATGAGGTTTCTTTTAATTATTATGAGTTTAATAAGAATCAAAACTCCTAAATTAATGAGTCATATTTTTACATCTTTACCTCATATCTCATGTTTCTTTAAACACGGGAACCAGCTTTCAAGAGAAGGATCTCTCTCATTTTCAACCGACATTATGACTCCTCTTTGAGACCGTAACAGGCCACATGACCTAATACTTGCATGGATGATGATGATGATAAGAATCAAATGAATCGTGAATTCTTCTTACCTCATACATCTATGTTTTTTTAACACACAACTGCAGTATTGGGAATTACATAATTCTCATCGTCAGCTGTTTTCACGACTGTCAATTATGAGTTTATTATTTTCACCTCACCTCATATTTTTTTTTATATTCTGCAGACTATAGTTTCAATCCCATTATGCGACATTGTCCGGAGAAAAGGAAAATAAATTTCATTTGGAAGTTCATCAGTCAGCCAACAGAGGGAGCAAAAATCAACCTACAGGACCGACAACCACAAATACAACAGTTAGAATTCATCTACAATGTCGCATAAATGTGATGAAACTATAGTCTGCAGAATATTAAAAAAAATATAAGATGAGTCAAAATAACTTATAATAATTCTTAGTTATTACTTCTGTGATCTTCCATGTTTCAGACCACTGGAGTATGATGGATTTAACATTTCTATTATATATGTGAAGCTTAGTTTTTCTTGATGTATTTCCATTTCTCCAAATGTGGTTTAGTTGCACTATCTCTTCCTCCTTACCACCTGTTTTCATAACCATGCTTCTCAAATATATAAAACATTCAATCCCCTCTATTTCCTTTCCATTCATTTTAAGCTTGTGTTGAATCTTACCTTTTTTCTTTTTATTATAGTTTATTTTTAGGCCAATTCACTTCCCTCAAATCATGGTTAATGCTATTCTTATTCTTCATTCTCTAAAGATTTGATGGCATGTTCTAGTACAAAATTTGATAGTAGAGGAGATACTGCATCTCTTTGCTGTAACCCATTGAGAATTCAAAAGTATCTGAAAAATTACAGGCCCTGAATATATAAATTAAAATTATAAAATTTGCACTGAGATCTCATTTGTCATCAGCTGTGTAAAACTTCAGTTAAAAAATTTTGTTGAGGCCTTTCGAAGCATGTAAATTTATCAACAGGTGAAGATGAAATAGTTTTCCAAAAGGCCTACAATAGAAAAAGAGATCTTAGGTACAAATTTTATTAAGAATCAAATGAATCGTGAATTCTTCTTATCTCATACATCTATGTTTTTCAACACAGAACCACAGTATTGGGAAACATCATTCCCATCATCATCGTGACAACAACTGATGATGGGAATGATTTTTCCCGATACTGCAGTTCTGTGTTAAAACATAGATGTATGAGGTAAGAAGAATTCATGATTCATTTCATTCTTATTAAGAAAACCTCATAATGTAAAAATTCCCAACTTTATTATAT
This sequence comes from Diploptera punctata, assembly GCA_030220185.1. Classification (NCBI taxonomy): domain Eukaryota; kingdom Metazoa; phylum Arthropoda; class Insecta; order Blattodea; family Blaberidae; genus Diploptera; species Diploptera punctata. The sequence goes on along the minus strand of JASPKZ010006953.1, from coordinate 30,971 downwards.
GAAGACAAATTTTATTATTTTAACCTTTTAAATCTTACTATTTAATGTAATAAAATTACTAAAAGAAGTAACACTAAGGGGTAAATTATCAATTTATATAAATGATTTTTCATTAATATAATAACAATCCATCCATCCATAGTAATTCTGCTGGTCCTTCACTGCAATCATAGCATTTAATGCTATGTTTTGCAGCTTTACTGGGGAATTATAGGTGTGGTGGCTTCCCGTTGTTTTCCACACTGGTGAAGGAGATGATGATGATGGCGGATGATTTACGGGAACCGTTGGGCCCCTAAGCTTCCTGACATTTGTCTTACAGGTGAGGAAAACCCCCAAAAAACCTCACCCAGGAGCCTGTACCGACCAGGAATCAAACCCGGGCCCGCTGCGTGGCAAGGCAGCATGCTACCTCGAGACCACAGCGGTGGACTATAATAAATAATAATAATTATTATAAATAACAAGATTGCCAACTAACAATTTAACAATTAGATGGAATTGAGAATATGTTGTTATCAAATGCTGGGCCTTGGCATGAAGCCATTAACGTTCTTGCTCTGCAATATTTCTCTGTGGTGGATCCAACAGGTAATACTTCACAGTATTGTTATTTTTTATTATTTCACTCACTTCATAATTCATAGCAGACCCTGGGTTTCTTCACATCTTTTGTGACACAGCATTGAGAATGTCACAAAAGATGTGAAGAAACCTAGGGTCTGCTATGAATTATGAAGTATGAGGTGAGTGAAATAATAAAAAATAAACAATATTAAAAAACCTCATAGTGTTATTTCCTATCTACATAACTTAATACTTCACAGGTTTGTAGATGTTCTTCATGTTTGTTGCATAGAGGACAATTTGGATTCGTGTAAATTCCTGTTTTATATAAGCGTTTGGCCAAATAATCATGTTCTGTAAGCAGTCTGAATTTTGCTAATGCAGTTTTATGTGGAATTTCTGGAATAATATCTGGTTTCTTTACTAAAATATTCAATTTTATATGTTTAGTTTTATTACATAGATCTTGGTGATTTTATATTTGTTTTTAATTAGTCTTTTTATGGATGTGAAAGGTAAGCTTTTATTTGTATTCTGAATTAAATTGGAGCCTTTAAACGCAAGAAAACCAGCAGTGTAATTTCCAGCAATTTCACAATGTGCAGGTATTCATTGCAATTGAATTCTTTTCTGTAGATTTTGAAGTTGTTGAATCATTTTGAGAATGATATATAGTGTATCGAAACTAGTCTTCAGGAATATCTACAATTATGAGGTGTGTCTTGAAGTCTAACTCAAGTTATTATGGTGTTTCTATTATTAATTTAGTACTTCTCACTAAAGGATAAGTTATATTTGAAGAGAATTTTTTTTAAAAGCCACAATTTGTGTGATCGAGCAAAGGTTTGTGGCATTTGGCACTCGGGAATTAACTTTATATAAGAGAAAAAATTTATGTTTACATCGGAATGCTCAGGTAGTTCAGTTGATAGAGCATTGGCATACAAAACCAAAGGCCCTGGGGTTCAAACCCCAGGCTGAGCATAAACATGTTTCTCTTCAAATAAAAAATTTCAATTTATTATATAAATGTATGATATTTTTTACATCTCACCTCATAAAACATCTGTAATTTTCAACGAACTAATTTCAGAAGGCATCCCTATTATGTCAGCTAAACCCCGACTGTTGAAATTGGTGCTATCAACACCAACATTCCATCTGCCACCTGGTATGGGTTGGATGAACTTCAAGATAAAATCATGCCTTTCTTGGAACTTTAAAATTCATTGACCTATAGTTCTTCTTCTAAATGTATATCTTTTCCCAAACTGTCAGTTCCATAGGTTTCTATAAATGTTTTAATAGTTCAGTTACTTTTCTAATTATGTGATTCTCTAAGACTATGCACTCTTGTTTTTTCAACGTTACCATTTTTAATATTCCTTAAGTGTTCTTTCATACGAGTATCTAAATTTCTTTTAGTTTTCCTATATATACGTTATTATAGACAATATAACTGCTTTGGTGAATTTCAGATTTGTGAGGTGAGATGTAAAAATATCCAATTAATTTATGTAAATTAATATGTAATGTTTATATTTATAGCGCTCATTCAAAAAAGAATTATTTGAGGATGCAGCAAACAGAATGGAGAGGGCACTAATCAAAACAGCATCAGAGATTGAACAGTTCCGAAACCTTGCCGAGAAAGCAAATGAGATTGCAATTCAAAATATCAAGAAAGAAGTGGATTACAGTGATGCCCCAGATGAGTTTAGAGGTAAGATTTTGATAAAGATAAATTATTATACCTTAATCCTGAAAAAAAAAAGTGTGTCTTGTATTCTTTTAATTTCTTTGGTGAACAAGACTATTTTCATGTAAAGAAGACTAGCACGAATTACTTTTTATGTAACTAGAATATCCAGCATTTACTTCTATATAATAGCAATTGCAATGCAATTACTTTAGTTTTAATAATGTATGTTTTTTATCCATTGTGTTCTAATGTTCTTTGTATGGTTGTCAAAATTGTCTAAATCTGTTTTTTTTTATTTGGATATCTTCAAATTTACTCTACCCTTTATTAAATCTCAGATATTTAAATTGGTTTATTTGTTCAGTGATTTTTCCATTTATTAAAACTTTATCTCTTCTGGGTGGTAGTCCTTGGAATACCATTACTTTAGTTTTATTCGTAGAAATTATGTTGTATGTAAAGAGAGAAATTTACATCTAAACTAAGATTTGAACCCGAAGTATCTGGTTTTGAACACCAGTGCTCTGCCACTGTGCTATTCAGGCATCTGAATTTAAATGTAAACTTTTCTCCCTCTTACACAGTCATGTTGTATTTATGAACAACTTATGGACTAAATCATATTTAAAGAGAAAAATTATACGCTCAGACCGGGACTTGAACCCGGGACCCTTGGTTTTCTAGTCCAAGTGCTCTAACCATTTGAGCTACCTGAGCAAGTACCCGATCTAAACGCAAATCTTTCTCTATATACGTTGAAATTCCCGCCCCAAATGCTTTGAAGCCTTTGCTTCTATCTTTGCAAATGGCGGCTCCTATATTAAGAAGACATATTTGGGAATTATACATTACATATATAAATGCCAGTACGGCTATTTTCGATGTTTTTATTATTAATTTCATACATCTCAATGATGGATAAATCATATTTAAAGAGAAAAATTATACGCTCAGACCGGGACTTGAACCCGGGACCCTTGGTTTTCTAGTCCAAGTGCTCTACCATTTGAGCTACCTGAGCAAGTACCGATCTAAACGCAACAATCTTTCTCTATATACGTTGAAATTCCCGCCCCAAATGCTTTGAAGCCTTTGCTTCTATCTTTGCAAATGGCGGCTCCTATATTAAGAAGACATATTTGGGAATTATACATTACATTATAAATGCCAGTACGGCTATTTTCGATGTTTTTATTATTAATTTCATACATCTCAATGATGGATAAATCATATTTAAAGAGAAAAATTATACGCTCAGACCGGGACTTGAACCCGGGACCCTGGGTTTTCTAGTCCAAGTGCTCTACCATTTGAGCTACCTGAGCAAGTACCGATCTAAACGCAAATCTTTCTCTATATACGTTGAAATTCCCGCCCCAAATGCTTTGAAGCCTTTGCTTCTATCTTTGCAAAGGCTTCAAAGCATTTGGGGCGGGAATTTCAACGTATATAGAGAAAGATTTGCGTTTAGATCGGTACTTGCTCAGGTAGCTCAAATGGTAGAGCACTTGGACTAGAAAACCAAGGGTCCCGGGTTCAAGTCCGGTCTGAGCGTATAATTTTTCTCTTTAAATATGATTTATCCATCATTGAGATGTATGAAATTAATAATAAAAACATCGAAAATAGCCGTACTGGCATTTATAATGTAATGTATAATTCCCAAATATGTCTTCTTAATATAGGAGCCGCCATTTGCAAAGATAGAAGCAAAGGCTTCAAAGCATTTGGGGCGGGAATTTTCAACGTTATGAGAGAAGATTTGCGTTTAGATCGGGACTTGCTCAGGTAGCTCAAATGGTAGAGCACTTGACTAGAAAACCAAGGGTCCCGGGTTCAAGTCCTGGTCTGAGCGTATAATTTTTCTCTTTAAATATGATTTATCCATCATTGAGATGTATGAAATTAATAATAAAAACATCAAAACTTATGGACTCATCATATTTAAAGAGAAAATTATACGCTCAGACCGGGACTTGAACCCGGGACCCTTGGTTTTCTAGTCCAAGTGCTCTACCATTTGAGCTACCTGAGCAAGTACGATCTAAACGCAAATCTTTCTCTATATACGTTGAAATTCCCGCCCCAATTTCAACGTTATATAGAGAAAGATTTGCGTTTAGATCGGTACTTGCTCAGGTAGCTCAAATGGTAGAGCACTTGGACTAGAAAACCAAGGGTCCCGGGTTCAAGTCCCGGTCTGAGCGTATAATTTTTCTCTTTAATATGATTTATCCATCATTGAGATGTAAGGAAATTAATAATAAAAACATCGAACTTATGGACTGCTTCTTGAACTTCATTTTCTGTTCTCCCTTTAGTAATGTTGTAAAATTTATAATTTTAATACTTAAAATATTAAATAAAAAAAAAAATTATCACCTCACTTCATACTCTGTCTTCTTTTTAGACCAGTTTTGGAATTATTCCTATTCATTCCACAGTGTTTTTACGACCGATGTTCTGTCTTGATGAAGCACTGCTGATGTGAATATCATGCACAATATAACTAGAGTACATTGCCAATCATAATGCAGTAGTGGCGCTATCTAGTTCAGAGAAATTTAAGCACAGTTTGAGCTCAACTGCACTTCTACTAGCACTTGATTTTTCAGTTATATTATTGTAAACTATAGCTCTTATTCTGTATTTACTAACATTATTTAATATTTTAAACTTTTTCAAACAATTTTTATAATATATTTTTAACGACTCACCTCATATATATATTCTATACTCACTGTTATGATATAACCTCATAATGTTTACTTCCCAATATTAATTTAAATATAAATTTTTATAATATTATTAGACAATTTTGAAGTATTTATTTAAATATGCAAATCACAATATTATGACAATATTGTGATGCTAACTGGCTATTTTCTCCACAGAGTATATTAGTTAGTCTATGATTTTTCTATCGCTGGTTGGATCAGCATTAGGGATGTGATAAGTAAGTGTACACCCATTTTTAATAAACGTTTGGTAATTTTAATATTATTAATATATATTTTTAACATAGATTTGGGGATTTATTGCAAATATTGGTCATTTAAATTTCATAGCGACGGATAGTAATCGAGGATGTATAATCGATATGTGGTTCGATTGTGGGTTATCGCTGGCTCTATAAACTCTGGCGCATGCGCACTGTTGTTGTATAGAACTTTGAAAATATTTCACGCCAGTTTAAGTGCATTTTTTCCACAGTTTGTTTGGCTGTTAACAATAATTCTATGTAAACAAAATAAGATTTTCATAAAACTTATGATAGGAATTTGTACTGTGTTCATGTTTTTGGTTCATAAATTAACTTAATACAAAGTGAATTAACACTATGGTGTTTATATTAAATTTAAGAGAAAAAAATTTTCACCTCACCTCATACTCCATCTTCTATGTGATATATATTTTTCCTATCTAGATAGAAGACAGGGTATGAGGTGAGGTGATAAAAAAATGTTTTCTTAAATTTAAAAAATACAAAGCAATTGTTTGTGTTATACCATACAATGCCCAAGTAAACGAAAACATAGTTCCTGTATATTGCACGAAAAGCTGGAAGAGTTATGCAACTTGGCAATGGGGAAAGTGCTGCAAAATTTAATATTGAATTTGGGTGTACAGGTTATCCAAAATTTTGGATTTGTAGAGTTCGGATTGCCGAGGTTCTACTGTAGATAAAAAATAAAATAAACTGAAATAGAAACAACATTTTTTATTCACTTTTTAAAGTAGATGTTGTCCCTCCTGACCTAAACATTTCTGACATCAATTAATAAATCCTAGAAACACTTTCTGGAGCACTGCTTGTTATATTCTGCAGATGTCTCATGTAATTGCAGTCTTTAATTTGTCCAGGCTGTGTGGATTATTAAGATAGACATTATAACACAAAAATTAAATATTTGGGTCATTAGAATCTAATCTACGAACATGAATTTTGTATGGATAAGATTGAACTTTAAACTGTTAAGTGCTCTTAATAAAGTTCTTTGGAAATTTCAACTTCCTGAGCTAGATTTCTTAAAACTTTATGATAGAAATTAACGTTATGAGGCTTTCAAATTAATAAATTAAAATGAGTTGTACATCTCACCTCACCCCTTGTTCTTATTAGCACAGGACCGTTTCAGGAACAGTCATTCTTAACTTCAAAAAAGATGGCTGAAGATAGGAACATCTGTTCCTGAAGCACATTCCTATGCTGAGTCGGAATAGACCAACAGATCTAATATTTGATGATAATAGTCTTAATACCCATTAATTAATAAAGTCTACTAGAAGGTTTCTTTTATCAGAGACTTACTATTGGAGACTTTCATTATTGGAAGATGGGAGAGTAAAACAATTACATGACTGATCAGATGTCCTGAGTTTATAGTAAGGTAAAAAATTAAGATACATTTTGTGTTATCTTAGATCCATTGATGGACACATTAATGGAAGATCCTGTGACACTTCCGTCAGGCAAGGTGATGGACCGCCCAGTCATCATGCGACACTTGCTCAACTCGTCCACTGATCCCTTCAGCAGGCAACCTTTGTCCGAAGATATGCTGCAACCTGGTAAGTGTTTTATTTAATTTCATTACAGCAAATTTCTTCTTCTTTCTTTATATGACACAGATTTAATTTGAAAGAATGTGGATTTCAAAATTATTATAATATACTGTCATCCCAAAATGACAGTTTTAGAAATACTATTGGAACTTATTTTAATTTGTCTATTGGCAGTTCCTTTATTAATTTTCTTTTTCACCTAGTCTTGTGTCCCTGTTCCCGGGATTGAGTTTTGGACAAATTCCTCCATCTGTTTCAGTCATTCCATGGCTCCTCTTCCATCATTGCCATTCATTCAACTAATCTTTTGTCAACATTTTTCTTAACTTGTTCTTTCCATTTCTATCTTGGCCGACCTCTTGGTCTCTTCCTTCTTAATGTAAATTCCAGTGCTTGTCTTGGTATCCTATCAGTATTCATTCTTTTATTGTGGTCATGCCATCTTATTCCACTCTCTTCCATTTCATCTTGTATCCAACTTCAATATTTCTCTTACTTTACATCTGTATTGTAACACTTATAATTTTTCCAAGCATGCTTCTTTAAAACTTATTCTCTGTTTCTTGGATTCTACTTAAATTGTTTTTTGTTACTGTCCACATTTCGCCTCCATGCATTAATATTTTTTTTAATATTATTAGCGAATTCCAAAGGAATGATGCTATTGATGTTGTTCTCATGAAAAGATTTTTTAAAAACTTTCTTTAGATCAAGTTTTTTTGAGTCTAGAAATATCTTACCTCAATTTAATGTTGATTTGTTATCGTAACATGTTTCGATATATCTTCTATATCATCCTCAGCATTTGGCTAAAATAAATAATTGGAGCAATTTCTTTAGATCTTTACTAATCCTATCTAGTAGGTACCGAAAATGACCTGATCAAAATTTATATGTACATATATATATGTGTGTGTGCGTGCGTGCGTGCGTGCGTGCGTGTGTGAGTGTGTGCATGCGCGCGTGTGTGTGTGTGTGTGCGCGCGCGCGCGTGTGTGTCAGTTAAAGCTCTTCTAGTCGCAATATTTGTTTCATCAAAACCAAACTTTACCTGTAGCATTAATGAATGATTTGGAGAAAATGCTTTAACATCTCACCTCATAAAGTGCGTATCTTCACGATACCGTTTTCAAAAGTATAGTATTATTTCCATCTTCAGTCAAACTCCAACTCATAATGTTATTTTCTCATTCTTAATTTATGATATAAGAAAAATGGTTACTGAGCCAGCGCATAAAACTGGAAGCTTGGATTCAAATCATCATCTTAATCAGGTAAAGGTTTAAAGATCATTGGGACATGTCGGAAGAGTTAGTTTTTTTTTTTCTGCAAGTCCTTTCAGGATTACAAGAAGAAAGGAAGATGATTATTAATATTTTTGCAGCTATTTAATGTTTCAAATTCTTGTGGATTGTCAGCAAAACCAATGGAATACCAAACACCAAAATTTGCACAAACTACTGTTGTAGAATTTAGATTACTGACCTAGACATATATATATATATATATTATATATCTATATATATATATATCATACATAGTTTTTTATGAGAGAAAATCAACGAAAAATAAAGGAAAAATTATTTGAATTTCATATAAATCAAATTTTAAAATAAATAATCATAAAAAAATAATATGGCTGCCCTAAAGTTAGCTCAGATTCTTGGAAAATAGATGATTACCAACCCAACAGATTCATCATATTGACCGGCCACGTTGCCTCACCTTGCTATTGCTAAGAAAAAAATACATAAAACTTAAGATAATTATCATAACATAAACTAAGCTCGTATCTATGAACGCATTGATATGTAAAAATGTTTACTGACGCATAAGTAAATGAGTGAGTGACTTGCAGAGACTTTTTCCTGGCTCAAGAATCTGTTCATGCGATCATAATTGCCAATTCAAGTGAAAATGCAATAAGCTCTCTGGACACCTGACTTTGTGCGTTCAAGCATGAAATTATGCCTGCTTCAATGTATATTTTTTTTCTTAATTTCATAAAATATTTATGCCATTGTCTGTTACGACTTATATGTCTCTTATTTTAAAATAAATAATTTGTTAATATCGTATGTTTCATGAAATATGTCGATAAGTATTTTGAGGTTAGGCCTAATCATACATACAAAAACTTGGTTAAAAAATAATTAAAATGAATGAATGATTTTTCTATTATTTATATGTAATTATAGTTAGTTATACATGAGTTTAAGCCTTATTAGCACTTTTGTTTGTTAAATAAATAATAATGAATTACATCAAATTGGGAAAAAAGACAGTTACCAACCAAGTTGAAAACACAAATAAGTTCTTGTCCAAAATAACGGGAATAAAAAACAGATTTGAATCTTCCTAAATCTAAAGAAAATATTTTGATCAGAGAAAACCCTCTTACTTTTGAGCCAATTAACATTCAGCTAAATCTAGAAGAACCAGTTACAAAATCTAAAAACTCCCACACCTGTACTAAAGCTCTAGTGATATCCACCAGAAGAATGGTTACATGTCTACATGAATGGATCTACTGTTGATAACAACTCAGGATCAGGAATTACATGTGCATTATTTTCATTTATCAACCAGCAGGATACCACACAACAAGTTTTGATGTGGAAGTAACGGCTATTCATACTTCACTCCGACAATTACTATACAGAATAAATAAATTTCAAAATACTGTCATACTCTCTGATTCTAAGGCAGCAATATATGCAATAAATTCACACAAAATGAAGTCCATACAAATTAAAGAGTGCTACAAAATGATTTAAAAACTTCAAAAACTACAGAAAAAGAATTCAATTGCAGTGGATACTGCACATTGTGGAATTGCTGGAAATGAGACTGCTAATTTTCTTGCCAAAAAAGGCTCCAATCTAATTCAGATTACTACTTAAAGCTTACCTTTCACATCCATAAAAAGAATAATTAAAAACAAATATAAAAATCAAACAAAACCAAGGCCTATGTAATAAAGCCAAAGACAAAAATGGAATATTTTAGTAAAGAAGCCAGATATTATTCCAGAAATTCCACGTAAAAACTACAGTAGCAAAATTTAGACTGCTTATAGAACATGACTATTTGACCAAACATTTATATAAAATAGGAATCTACACGAATCCAAATTGTCCTCTATGCAACAAAGACGAAGAAATGAACGAAAAAATATCTACAAACCTGTGAAGTATTACCTGTTGGATCCACCATAGAGAAATATTGGAGAGCAAGAACGCTAATGGCTTCATTGCCAAGGCCAGCATTTGAAAACATCATCATCATGAATTACATAACAGTATTTTTACTTAGTTTTTAATGGGGCGATAATACAAATATCAAAAAATGAATAATTTTTTTTTAAATTGGTATCAAACGGAAGTCTAAAATAATAATTTTTCTACTATTTCATATGTAATTACAGTAAGTTACACATGAGTTTAGGCCTTAATGGCACTTTTGTTTTTCAAATAATTAAAAATGAAGTACATAAAAGCATTTTTTTTATTAAAATAAATAGGTATCAAACTGTAGTCTAAACTAACAATTTTGCTCATCATGATGAAATTTATTTATAATGAGGATGGTACTGTGTGATGATAATTTAACACATATAAGAAATTTTACGAGAAATAAGTTTATGCCTATTTTTCAATTTTTTTAGAGGCTTCCATAATATGTATGTGTGTACATTTCGGAAAATGATCTATGGCAATTAATTTTGTTGAAGAATCATTCATGAGTTAATGATTGATAGGTATATTTCATTATATCCCAGTATAAAATAATCACAACATTACATAAAAATCTATCTCGTAGTCTAATATTTGTCATCATAGAGAACCTAACTTTTGTCCATTGCATTATAGCTCTGTCAAATATTGCAATAAGATATATATACATATATTATTTACACAAAGTTAGGAGATAAACTCTGTATGATTTTTTTCAGCAGACATAAACATCTTTGGAAATATTGCATTTATGTAATACTGGGTTAATATCCCTATCAAACAACAGTACAAATACTATATTTGAAAAGAAAAATATACCCTAGACTGGGGTTTGAACCCAGGACCTTTGACTCTCTATGTCAGTGCTCTAATCCAAGTTAGCTACCTAGGCCTCCAATCTAAAGCGTATTTTTCTCTTCTATATAGTTAATTCCCTAACCCCAAATGTATGAGCATTTGCTAAGATTTTTGCAAATGGCAGCTTCTTTATTAAGAAAACTTTTATTGGGAATTTAAACATTACTTATTAAAGCCAGTAGTTGCTTCTTTCAATGGTTTTATATTGTTTGTTTTTAAACATCTTAACCTTTTCCACTGCTGAGATATTTCCAGCCTTTCAAATCCTCCTTGCTGAGTTATTTTTAAAATTTATAAAATATTTTTAAATATTATCCTACCATGCTGAAGTAATAAATATATTTAGAGACTCACCTTACATGATGTAGATGGTTATATATTTTCCAGAAACACGAAATATAATTTTTAAATTGTAGAGGAAAATACCACATGCATACACCATAAAGGGTTGTCCACAAATGTACACAAAAAATCTGTCCATTCAAGTTTTTATAAATTTTTCAACTGTTTTCTTCTTAAACTATTCATACTTCAACGCGTTTTTCTTAGCACATTTAAAATTATTTTATAATGAAATTATTTACGAGTGTTAATTTTTAATTAGGGATGTACAAATAAAATGAAAGTAATTTTCTAAATCGTATTTTCTGACTTAAAAATAAATAATTTTTATTAGTTTCTTCTGAAATAAGCTGCATAATACTTAGAGGAAAAAATAATTCAAAATAACTAAACACTTTAGAATCATCACTTAAGCCTGCACTCGCCAAAATTCCTGAATTTTTACTGTTGAAATTGTGAACAGTAGGATAAAATTTCCGCTATGCCATTGGAATAAATCACTTGAACAACGATTTATTTTTGGCGGCTGCAGTACTGGCATGGAATCATTTTTCTTCAATTTCACTATCACCACTATCTTCAGGAATATAAATACATCATCACAATCACTAATATCCGATAAATCCAGATCTAATGTTTCCAAAACTTGAAACCAACTCTGCATCGGAAAGAAAAACACGACTTGAAGAGGCCATTTTTGTCATCTCTGGATTTGCAATCACATGACCGCCAGCAGACAGCTAGCGCATTGAAAATTACTTCTTTGTGCATGGGTCTTGATTTTTTTTAATAGGGGACGACTCAATGCAGGGAGAAAATATGGAATAAGTTTATTTAGGTTTCCTAAGAGATGGCAGTATATGCCTGCTTAATTTGAAAGCAATGCAATATGTATTATGTAACTAGCAGGCATTTGAAGTGAGAACGGATAACACGCCCATAGCACGGCAAGCATGTTCTTTGCCAATGCATATACCTGTTCATAGCAGTGTAAAGGTTAATGATAGACAAATTATATTTGAAAAGATAAATATACACCTAGACTGGGGTTTGAACCCAGGACCTTTGACTTTCTATGTCAAATGCTCTTCCAAGTGGAGCTACCTAGGCCTCCAATCTAAACGTGTATTTTTCTATTCTACATAGTTAATTCCGTAACCCCAAAATGCTACGAGTCATGCTACGATTTTTGCAAATGGCAGCTTCTTTATTAAGACTTTTATTGGGAATTTAAACATTACTTATAAAGCCAGTAGTACTTCTTTCATTGTTTTATTATTCGTTTTTAAACATCTTAATGATGGACAAATTATATTTGAAAAGAAAAATTTAATTTATCCATCATTAAGATGTTTAAAAACTAATAATAAAAACATTGAAAGAAGCACTACTGGCTTTACAAGTAATGTTTTAAATTCTCAATAAAAGTCTTCTTAATAAAGAAGCTGCCATTTGCAAAATCGTAGCAACGGCTCATAGCATTTTGGGGTTACGGAATAAACTATGTAGAAGAGAAAAATACATGTTTAGATTGGAGGCTATTTTTCTTTTCAAATATAATTTGTCCATCATTAAGATGTTTAAAAACGAATAATAAAACCATTGAAAGAAGCACTACTGGCTTTATAAGTAATGTTTAAATCCCAATAAAAGTCTTCTTAATAAAGAAGCTGCCAATTTGCAAAATCGTAGCATTTTGGGGTTACGGAAAAACATATGTAGAAGAAAAAATATGCATTTAGATTGGAGGCCTAGGTAGCTCACTTGGAAAAGCATTGACATAGAGAGTCAAAGGTCCTGGGTTCAAACCCCAGTCTGGACGTATATTTTTTCTTTTCAAAATATGATTTGTCCATCATTAAGATATTTAAAAACGAATAATAAAATCAACAGTACAGTATATTTGCTCATACAATTAAACCAGATATTTGGTATCTACTTAATCTCCAATTCCATGGCACGAGAGGACTTGATCTATCTGCTGGCTTCACATCCACATGTGCAAATCACAGAGGTGGACATTCATCTAGCCAATATTAGGGTGAGATGTAGTCAGCATATCAGATCCCAGTCATTATAGCTGGTTTTCTCAACCTGGACTGCTACTTATTGTAGCTACCCAAATTCCAGCAATGTTTGATGGGCACTGGTCCCATATTGGCCAAAGATAATTGAAAAAGAAAGTCTGCTCTCATGGGGATTTGAACATGCAACCAATGCATCATGTTGTTAAACTGCTTGGCTATACGCAGAACTACCCACTTAATCTTGTGCAAAACTCTTCTTATATGTTGTTTTAATAGCTTCAGAAAAAAAACCATCTCATGAGGTTTTAAACTCAGATCTGCGGATCAACAGGCATTGTGTTACACCTGACATAACATAAGAGTAATTTGGTTAAAGCAAATATATAGAATTAAACAGTGCTACTAATATGCAATATGTCACATTATGCCTTTGTTTACTACAAGCATAATTATACTTCTTCTTCCTTTCATGCGATAGACCTAGAGGTCTGTAGTGGTCCTCAATCCAAAGTTTGAAGGGGCTGTCCAAAGATAATCTTATACAAACAGCAATCAATTACATCATTTTCAAATTCATAACATTTGCATACAGGAAAGAGGAGGATAATTTAGCACTCAGTAAATCTCATTTTAAAACCATTTGTTCATCAAATAGATTCTTTTTTTTAAAATCCTGTGATAAACAATTTATTACAATTTTAACATCCATTTTTTGACTCTAAGGCCTAAATAACTATCGTAGATTCTATTATTAGCATAATATCTATTATTTCATTTTTAAAAAATAACAAATAGAAACTCATTATCTAAATGGTTTAAGGCCAGCCGATGTTGTGTCCCCCTCTGCTATTCATTTTTGTAACGAGAGCCGGTAATCAAATCTCTAGATGATAAAAGACGAGGTATAATTAAAAATAGTATTAATACATTGTTGTGTATCTATTTATGATGCATTATTATTAGTTGATCTGATAATAAAGTTCTTAATACAAATTTTAAATCCGAAAGAGATGAGACAGGTGAATAGAGAAGACTACATAGCTTGAAGCTACACATGATATTATGGGGTAACCAAATGTAAATGTAATGTTTTTAGTTTCATAAGCTGAGATGTGCAGCAGATGGGGAAAGAAATACGGACATGGGAAACTGATATAACAGTAACCATGATTTGAGCGAATGAATTTAAAGGGGGGGAATGACTGGAAAACATTAGCTCAGGATAGGATTTCCATGATGAACGATATGGCAGTGATTTGTTATTAGGCAACAGTATATATATCATGAGTTAATAAATATGGTACACAATTTTTAAAACATTTAAAAATATATAACTGAATGTATAAGTGTATTTTTAATTGATTATTTATTAACCAAATTTCCTGTGTAGGCCTAACCTAAAAATATAAAAATTATGTCAAATATTTCGATAGCCGTACAATATTAAATTATTTACTTAGGTTTCTTTTTTAGTTTAGGCATAAACCTTACATGGAATAACAATAATAATAGTAATAATTAAACATAAGAGTCATATTGTTGTAATTTCATCTATTAATTTTGAGACAACAGTAAGCATTTCCATTTGAGGATCTTCACGAATATATAAAATCATTGTAAATGGTGGGAAATAATTTGAAAAATGAAACCCTAAGAATAAAATTTGATAGGAGTTTAAGAAGGAATTTAAAAAGTCACATCACAGGTTGTAAAGAGTAGTCTAATTTATTACAGAAATATCTGTAGGCCTACGTAATTGAGAGCATCCATATTCATTTAAAATTTGCTCGTTATTTCTTTTTAATTATTGTATCTTACTTTGTACCATGTAATTACAGGTATTTTTGTTTTTAAATTTTTATTTTAGAAATGAATAATATATCCATTAACCAGCAGGTGTCTGCTATAATACGCCTCAGGCAAGTTGGAAATGTTTTGGAACATGCTTTGGAATGCATTGAAAACCGGTTTTTAGCATGTATTTAGTACCAACCTTGTCAGAAAAATGAGATTTATGCTTCATTAGTGAGCAATCTCCTAATTTGATCAGTGAATGTTCTCACGGAAAACTCAGCTCACCAGTGATTGGAAGTAATTGAGTAGAGGCAAATGTCTTTGCATGCGGCCCTTAATTTTCTCTTCAAATATAAATGTAGCCTTACTCAGATGTACTGAAACATGCTATTAAGTACTCACATAAAATTTAAAAAAATATATGTAGTATGTTAACACTAAGAAATTAGGACTGGAAGTAAATATCAGTAAAACTAAATATATGGTCACACGTAGAAATTCAGTATATGATGGAAATGGACAGCTGATGACAAATGAGGGAAATTTTGAGGAAGTGGCTGAATTCAAATACCTAGGAACAATAATCACAAATAGGAATGAGATGCACAAAGAAATTAAACATAGGCTCAATTCTGGAAATGCATGCTATTATGCATTGTGCAGAGACTTTTGATGTCCCAACTCCTTTCAAAAAACATTAAGCTGTAAATATATAAAACTATTATTCTACCAGTTATATTATATGGGTGCGAAACATGGACTCTTACTTTAAGGGAGGAAAGAGATTACGAGTATTTGAGAATAAAGTCCTTAGGAAAAATTTTTGGACCAAAGAGAGATGAACAGACAGGTGAATGGAGAAGACTACATAACAATGAAACTACATGTACTTTATAGGAAGCCAGATATAATAGGAACAGTTAAGTCTCGTAGATTGCAATGGGCGGGACATGTTGCACGTATAGGGAATGAAAGACGTGCATGGAAACTTCTTCTAGGAAAGCCAGAAGGAAAACGCCCAGTTGGTAGACCAAGAATGAGGTGGGAGAACAACATTAACTATGATTTGAGGGAAGTAGATTATACAGGGAATGATCGGAAAGCATTAGCTCGGTATAGGGATGTGTGGAGAGCTTATGTCTGCGTGGCCATGAACCTGCGGGTTCGATAGTGCCAGTGAGTAAGTAAGTATATGTAGTATGTAGTAATGAAAGATGTTATTAGATGTCGCACTACATAAAATAAACATGTTGTTACCACAAACTACAACCACCTCATCTAACAGATAGCATCTGAGATAGTTTACAACCTGCAGTCATATAGTTCGCAACCTGTGGTCCATTTTAGCATGCAGATTCCAACATTTTGCAGACAATAACAAAATTATAAAATTATAATAGGAAGTAATATTATGAGATTCTCCTTAATAAGTAAGATGAATCTGTTTTCATTTTACCTCATAGTAGTTGAATTATTTTAGGACATGTTTCAAAACAAATTTTATTTTATCTTCAACTTGTCCAAATTGATGATTTTTATATTGTCTACTGCTACTCCCATCTTTTTGTGGTCCAAAGAACTTGCATATCAAATCTCTCTCCCCCCCAGGAATTTCAAAATTCTTGATTGTATCTTTGTTTTACTGGATGTAGAGCTTCCTTCAAAACTTGCATATCAAATCTCTCTTCTGAGAATTTAAAACATCATGAATCTGTATTTGTTCTTCTGGGTGTAGATCTTCTTTCATCCAGAAGAACAAGGATAGAATCATCAATTTTGAAATTCCCGGGGAGAGAGATTTAATATGCAAGTTCTTTGGACCATGAAAAGATGGAGTAGGAGCCGACATCCAGGGCTGGCAATGTAAAAATCACCAGTTGGGCAAGCTGAAGATAAAACACAGAAGGTTTGTTTTGAAACATTTCCTAAAAGAATTCAACTACTATGAGGTAAGATGAAAAGAGACGCCTTATTTATTGAAATAACAAAATTATTTGGTTTCAATTTATGTGAATGTTGAAAATAAACTCCACTCACCAATATAATTGTTTTATGTATGATTACAGCTATTGAGTTGAGAGAGAGGATTTTGGTGTGGAAACGTGAAAAGAAAAAAGCAGCGTCTTCCCTGTGAAGTGAGATTGTGTGTGTATTGTGTGAGTGTTGATTTGATCTCCAGCGGCAGAACTGCCAAGGTATGTAAATAATAATACATCATATGGCTGGGATATACAGATGAGAACATTCCACGATGGGCAAATTGCTTCTAAATTTGTAAATTTATGTTCTACATAAATGAAAGAACTATTGTCTATCTTTATGAGAATGAAAGAGCTCCTGGAAATACAAAATAAAATTATAAAACCAAGATATATTATTTTATATTCTTACTAAATTGAAGACTAGTTATTTACTTTGTAATTAATTTAATTTCATGTTTAGTGTACATGTCACCGCGTGTGACTACAGTTATCATTAGGACAGCAATAATGTTACTTAAAATGACAGTACATCGAAAAATGTCCTTCAAATTTTATAAGGGTGCCATAATCTTGGGCCATTGTAATTGTAGTAAATAATTGTGGGATATCAGGAAACAAATGTGCAGATGTCTTAGCTAAGTTGGTAGCAGATTCTAATTTATAGTATGTGTAAATACTAATATCATAAATTTGGGAATTTTTACATTATGAGGTTTTCTTAATAAGAATCAAATTAGTTGTGAACTCTTCTTGCCTCATACATCTATTTTTTTAACACAGAACTTCAGTATCGGGAAACATATCGTTCCCATCTTCAGCTATTTTCACAACTGTCAATTTTTTTGTTAAGCCAGTAATTTTCTAAACTGCCATCTGATATACTTTTGAAGAACTTTGTAATCAAACTTGGTTTGTCTGGAACCTCGGAAGTTCATGGTTCTAGTATGTTTTTTTTTTTTTTTTTTATGTATATCTTTTTCCCAAACTGTTATTTCCAAAGGTTTAGATAGTTTTTTCAAAAGTTTTGCTTCTTTTTCAATTCTATGATTCTCTAATAAACTATGTGCTGCTATAGCTGATTTTTCAATTTCATCATCATTTTTTTATGTTTCTAAACGTGTTTTTTTGCAGTTTCTTAAGTTCCTTTTTGTTTTTCTTATAAATACTTTTTAAAAAAAATTCAATCTGTTGCAATTAATTTGGTACATTGTAGATTTTTTTATTGTTTAGGGGTGTTAACTTTTTTATTAGTTATACAGACTCATACTTAATAACAACATAGAATCTTCATGTTTTAATCATGTTTCACATAAACATGCAATATTCCACAGTCTAGTACACCAGATTAATAAATATTCCACTTAAAGTATAGGATTTTGAAAATGAATATAATCATATTGTAACACATAGCTGACATAAAATGGGTTTGATGAAGACATAATAAAAGCAGAAATTAAAGAAATTTAACACAACAAAAAAGGTTACATGAATACTCCACTCTGCAAACATAATTCCAAGAAAGAAGAAAAAACTTCAAGAAATTTACTTACCATCCAGAAATTCATTAACAACATTTCACAATATTTTCAAAAAAATGTAATACAACACATTGGCATCCACCCGATTAAACACAATTCAGCCTGGTATCTTCTGTTAACTAATACAACAATGAACACCCCAGACATATAAGTCATCTGGAATTTATCAAATTAATTACAAAGATGTGCAATGAAGTATACATACAATATGAAAACAAAAAGGAACTTAGACACTCGCAAAAAAGAACACTTTAGAAAATATAAAATTGTGAAATTGAAAAATCAGCTTAGCAGCACATAGTTTATTAGAGAATCATAGAATTGAAAAAAGAAGCAAAACTTTTGAAACATCTATCTAAACCTTTGGAATTAACAATTTGGGAAAAGATTACATTAAAAAAAACATACTAGAACCATGAACTTCGAGGTTCCAATGAAACCAAGTTTGATTACAAAGTTCTTCAAAAGTACACCAGATGGCAGTTTAGAAAATTGCTAGCAGAAAGAAAAAATTGACATCGTGAAAACAGCTGAAGATGAAAAAAATTTTCTGATACTGCAGTCTGTATAAAAACATAGATGTATGAGTAAGAAGAATTCAGGATACATTTGAATCCTTATATGTAAATACTGTCACACATTATTTTCCTGAAGTCCCACTAAAGGAATACATAAAGGCAGATGGAACATATGTGTCTCAATGAGTACTATAGGAACATTCACATGACAGCAATATCTTTCCAAATATTTTTATGATAAAACAACACTTTGTATCAAATTTTGGGTGCTAACACAATTCATCACTGGTCATAAAATTTGGGTATTCTACATCAGAGAGAATGCAGATGTAATTGTGGTATTAGCAGCCTAGAGTGTTTAAATCTTTGAATGCCCTCTGGTTTGAGAATGAAGGTACAAAATCACCTTCTCTCCCAGTAACACCACTTGTCTAAATGTACCACCCACATATGAAATGCTTTAAAACAGAAATAACTATGAACATTTGAAAATACAATAGGAAGTAGCATTATGAGGTTTTCTTAATATTAAATTTGGTCTGTGTATGCTTAACCTCATTGGTTGTTTCTGTTGGACATATGTTTCAAGGCATGTTTGCCCCATCCTCATCTAGTACTAGACAGATTTTTCCCAGTTGTCCAGCCCTGGATCTTGACTCCTGCTCCTTCTTTCTTTTGTGGTCCAAAGAAACTTTCTAATTAGGTTCCTCATCCCAGGAATTTCAAAATTCATAATTACCTCCTTGTTTTTTCTGTATGTAGATTTTTTCCCATATGGTGAGTTTTGTTTGTGTTACCTGTTTTAATAATTTGGTGTTTAAATCTATTGTGAAAAGATTGATGATAGAAAAAATTTGCCCATGTACAGACGTCCTTGGTTTATAGCTTCATCAGAGATATGTCTTGCATATCTCCTCCACTTAACCCTAGGTTGGGTGAAGATCAGTGTAGGTCTACCCCTAACAAAGGTGCTACCATCTACCTTCCCCTTGACACCATGATGAATTAATGATTATTATTTATATTATCTTTTATCTTAGTTTAATCTCCCTCTCTGTAAGTACTTTTAATGTGCCTCATGTTAACCAGGTTTCAATAGTGGAGATGATCTGAACTATAGGCAAGTAAATGTTTAATTATAATTTAATTAATTAGCTGTCAAGAAATTAAAAGGAACGTAATAGATATGGTTGGAGGCTATTTGGAAATCTACCTTTCTGCTGGAAGAAGGACCATAAGAGGATGATGGATGATGATAAATGGATATATTATTTAAATTAATCAGGTTTTTACACTTAACCAAATGAGTTTTGTTTAAAACTCAGGGTCAGTTTGGATGGAAATTCCTTTCATTATTGCCAGTTGACAATTAAGGGTATGTAAAATTGTACGCATATTTAATTTTAGGAAGTTATATGTGTGAGGTTATTTTAATTAATAATATTTTAGGTCTGGACATCTTACCTCAATATTAATGTTGATTTGTTCTTGGACATGTTTCAAAACAATTCTGTTTTATCGTCAGCTTTCCCAGACTGGTTTTATTTATGTTGCACAACCCAGATGTCGACATCAGCCCCATCCTGTAGTGGGGCCAAGAAACCTCCAACAAGGTCACCCTTCCATCGGAATATCAAAATTCATAACTCTGTTTCTGTTCTTCTGAATATAAATTTTTTCCCAAATAGTCAGCTCTTTTGTACTTTCTAACTGTTTTTAAATATTTAGTGGGCGAATTTATATTATGTTTTTCAGACCAAACATGAGCAGCAACTGCAGATTTTTCAATTTCTCCATTTTTAATATGTCTTGTGTGTTCTTAGGTTCTAAATTTTTAGGTTTCTTTTTGTTTTCCCTATATATATCTTTTCACAACCCGTACATTCAATTTGATATATTCATGACTTTTTATTTTTATCAGTTAAAATAAACTAATAAAAACAAACAAAAATGAAAAAAACTGATAAAAATAAAAAGTCAGGAATATACACAAATTGAATGTACGGGTTGTGAAAAGATCTTATAGGGAAAACAAAAAGAACCTCAAAAAAAATTAGAACCAAAGAACACATAAGAAATATAAAATGGAGAAATTGAAAAATCTGCAGTTGCTGCTCATGTTTGGTCTGAAAAAACATTAATATAAATTCAGACACTAAATTAATTAAACAGTTAGAAAATACAAAAGCAGCTGACTATTTGGGAAAAAATTTATATTCAGAAGAACAGAAACAAGAGTTATGAATTTGAGATATCCCGATGGAGGGTGACCTTGTTTTGGAGGTTCTTTGGCCAAACCACAGGATGGGGCTGACGTCGACATCCGGGTTGTGCAACATAAATAAAACCAGTCTGGGAAAGCTGACGATAAAACAGAAATTGTGTTGAAACATGTCCAAGAACAAATCAACATTAATATTGAGGGTAAGATGTCCAGACTAAAAATAATATAATTAAAATTGTATGCTTTCACAGCAGGTGTCTTTATTCCTGTTGGGTTTGTCTTTTGGTCTAAATGGGTGTGGTCTGGTTTTCTTAAAACTCAATGCTTTGTCTACTACTGCAGTAGACATCCTCAGGAGATTCTGTGTGCTGTATGAACTCCTAAACCTTTCTCAACTGTCTGGCTGCAGACTGTTGAAGAGTTAGGAGTTCATACAGCATGCAAAATCTCTTGAGGATAAGAATTAAATGAATCGTGGATTTTTTCTTAACCACCTCATAACTTCTATGTTTTTTTTTTTTAACACAGCACTGCAGTATATCGGCCGACATCCCATTGTCAAGTTGTTTTCACGACTGTCAATTTTTTTTTTGTCGGTAATTATCCAAACTGCCATCTGGTGTTCTTTTGAATGAATCATTTTCTAAACTGCCATCTGTTGTATTTTTGAAGAACTGTGTAATCAAGCTCGGTTCATCCGGAATCTCAAAGTTTATGGTTCTAGTATGGTGTTTTTGAATATATATTTTTTCTCAAACTTTTTTTTTTCTCTTGAGGTATGTCTACCGCAGTAGCACATGAAATGTTGAGTTTTAAGAAAACCAGACGATGGCATTTAAGCCTGAAAGACAAACCCAACAGGGAACCATGAAAGGTATTTCCTTTTGAAACTGATCTTGAGTTTATAAGAAAATATGAAGGTGAGGGGTAAAATTCTGATACATTTAATTATTTATTTAATTAAATAAATATAACCTTAAAGTTTTACGTGATTTTCATATTTAATATTTAAATTATTATTAAATTTCATATTATACTCACTCTAGTCATGATAAAAGGATGTATCCTGGGAGGATATCAAAGCCAGAACTAAAATATAAAATGCAAGGAAAAAACCAAGGGTTCAGTTGAGACATAAGTTATGAAGAACATTGAAAGAAGAAAAATAGAATCGAAGGAAATGGGAGGAGATTTGGAATGATTGAGAATGGGTAGAGTTTTTTTTTGTTTGAGACTCAATCCTCTAAAAGTGGAAATGAATGTTTTATTGATTTACTAGACATATATTCTTGGCCTTTGCCAAGTCCTTCAATATTTATTTATTTCTAAGTCTCAAATCCTTTAATTTTTCAAGCTACCAAACTGGATAATATACAGATGGACTGCTCTAACATCTCTGGTGTTCAATTGTATGTGATGAGTAATGCTCAGAGATAGAAACTTACAACAAAGTTTATAATTAAAGGATAACTCATACAAGTTTTCGAATCCTGCTGGTAGATGGTACAAAGATATGGTTTTTCATTCTTTAAGAGTTATCATTTTTAAAATGGCGACACCGCAGATGAAAGTGCAAACTGTTGTGTGGTATACTGAGTTTAAAATCAATTGTTACAGTTCGAAAGGTCTTAAACTATGATGCTCCAACTGCTAAAAGCATAAAGAAAGTGGTACAGATACATTTTTAGATAACTGGATCTGTGTTAAAAAAGCATGGTGGTGGTCACAGAACATCCGGCGAAATCGGTTGCAAATGTTTCTATGCTGCACATGAAGCGAAGCCCCTAGAAGTCATTAAGAAGAGCTTCATGGCAACTTTAGATACCGAAATCAACATTGCAATGAATTGTCCAAAAACGTTCAATAAAGTTTGTATAACTTTGGACAGCATTTTCCCTGGCCATTAGATTGGTAGGGGAGGACCGATTACATGACCCCCGAGATCTCCCGATTTAACACCGCTAGATTTCTTTCTCTGGGGATATGTCAAAGATAAAGTTTATGCCACCCCAATCAGAGACCTTCGAGACTGCATCATAGAGGCTATTAAAAGCATTATATTATTTTTGGTCTGGACATCTTACCTCAATATTAATGTTGATTTGTTCTTGGACATGTTTCAAAACAATTCTGTTTTATCGTCAGCTTTCTGGGAACCAAAAATAATATAATTAAAATAACCTCAAAATATAACTTCCTAAAATTAAATATTAAAAGCATTTCCGAAGACAATGCTCTATAAACGTACTTGGCAAGAAATTGTTTCATCGTCACAGGTGACTGCTGGACCTCACATAGAGATTTGAATGATGTGTATATCAAAACTTTGATATTCCAGTGGATAAATATTTAATTTAAAAGTTTATAATCCCAACCAAAGATGGCAGCAACAAGAGGTGATGTCCCTTAGAGAAATCAACAACCAGAGAATTTCAATCAGTGAAAGTCATGTCTGAAGAGGGACAAGATATTGTCTGAAACGGCCGGTATCAAAGAAATTTGAAATTATATGAGATGAGTCGTTAAAAATATGTTCTCCACTCACTATTAATATCAAAACTTGTTGAGTTATGCTTCATATAAACATAGTTGTAAGTTCTAATTCTCACCTTCAACCATTTCCCACCACATACAATTGAAAATAGTGATGTTCGAGTGTCCATCCTGTACCACATTTACCCGAATATAAGATGACCTCGAATTTTAAATGACTATCCAATTTTGAAGATGCTTTTTAAGAATTTTCATTCGATTTTCGGGATGAATTAGCATTTCTCAATTTATTAATTAAATAAAAATAAAACTTAGTTTTATTTGATTTTCATATTTATTAAGATATAATTCAGTGACAGCTGTTTTAGTACACTGTACCTTCTTCAGACATGTTAACAAAATTAATTGTGTTATTATAGTGACACAATAATAATACCATTCATAATTTAACATGTCTGAAGAAGGTACAGTGTACCGAAACAGCTGTCACTGAATTCTTCTTCTTCCTTCCAAGTATTAGGCCAAGGCCTGTTACGATCCTATAGAAAAATTTCCCTCCAGCGTTTTGAGGAAAATTCTCGTATAAGACTTGAAAGCATAATAATAGTCCCTTCGATTGGTTGCTGGCCAAAGGAAGGCAAGACCAGTGATGGGGCTGCCATATTATACCTCTGGTCAGGCTTTTCTGGAGAAGAAAAGAAATAAAGGAAAGAAGAAATGTGAAGAAAGGAAAGACTCCCTAGCCCTTGGATGCCCTAATATAGCGTTGGGGTCGAAAAAACAAGAGTTAACCAAGAGAGGTTTGATAGTAAAGTTAAAAGAGTGCAAAACGCAAGTAAGTGGAAGAAATGTTTTTTGCACAGCTTGGGCACCTTGTGGTCACCATCCACATATCCCCTAGATGAGGACCCCTGAGGGGTGTCACTGAATTATATCTTAATAAATATGAAAATCAAAATAAATAAGTTTTATATTTTTATTAATTAATGAATATGGATTTTCATCAAGTAAACACCAACTCAATTGATTATTTCTCAATTTGTCTTAATTTTTTGCCAGTTATTGATGTTACCCTTTGCAGACAAACCAAATTTTTCATCACCCTACTTCCACAGTTGTTCATAGCTAATTACTATCTCCAAGAACGCAGTCAGAATCTTAGAGCTCATGTCTTCACACATGATTTTCGGGATACTCTGATATTTTTTTAGCTTTTTAAACACCATAAGAAAAAATTTCCACTCAATTTTACTGCTATTGTTTAAAATTGTTTAATGTCATTATTGAGATTTTTTTAATAAAGGCTTTTTTTTTCTGGTTTTCCTATTGGCTGTTATGTTATATTCAGTTTTTAGCCACATGTTATTTATATCAAATGCTTCATCTGTAATAATTTCTTTGCCAGCAACTTTGTACCATACTGTGCAGCATAAAAATATTGACCTTACCAAACAGCAGCTATGTATATTTGAAGAGAAAAATTTTCGCCTAGACCGGGACTCGAACCCGGGACCCTTGGCTTTCCGGGCCAAGTGCTCTACCAACTGAGCTACCGAGGCGAGTTATACGATCTAGACGTAAATTTTTCTCTTATGTACGTTGTAATTCCCTCGCGCCAAATCTTGAAACCATAGCTTCTAATCTTTGCACAAATGGCGGCTTCTTAGTTAAGAAGACATTTATTGGGAATTTAACACTACTTTATAGCCAGTAGGGCTTCTATTGACGATTTTTATTATTAATTTAACAACTTCTCATAGAAGGATAAATTATATTTGAAGAGAAAAATTTTCGCCTAGACTAAGAAGCCGCCATTTGCAAAGATAGAAGCTATGGTTTCAAGCATTTGGCACGAGGGAATTCACACGTACATAAGAGAAAACATTACGTCTAGATCGTAACTTGCCTCGGTTAGCTCAGTTGGTAGAGCACTTGGCCCGGAAAGCCAAGGGTCCCGGGTTCGAGTCCCCGTCTAGGCGAAGAATTTTTCTCTTCAAATATAATTTATCCTTCTATGAGAGTGTTAAATTTATAATAAAAAATCGTCAATAGAAGCCCTACTGGCTATAAAGTAGTGTTAAATTCCCATAAATGGTCTTCTTACTTAAAGAAGCCGCCATTTGCAAAAATAGAAGCTATGTTTGTTTCAAGCTTTGGCGCGAGGGAATTACAACGTACATAAGAAGAAAAAATTTACGTCTAGAATCGTAACTCGCCTCGGTAAGCATCAGATTGGTAGAGCACTTGGCCCGGAAAGCCAAGGGTCCCGGGTTCGAGTCCCGGTCTAGGCGAAAATTTTTCTCTTCAAATATAATTTATCCTTCTATGAGAAGTGTTAAATTAATAATAAAAATCATCAGCAGCTATGTAGCTTAATATGAATGTAAAAACATTGCCCTGACAAGGCTTATTTCTTAGTTGGTGAATTTAAGACGAGATATGATTTTTGGATTTCAGGGGGAAAATAGGGGGTCGTCTTATATTCAGTTAAATTTGGTAACTTTATTGTGTAAATCTTGGTTTAAAAATCCCAGACACTTCTTTTTTTTCATATATAGTTCATCTTCATATTTATTTGTATGGCTTAGAGCCATACTGTTCTAGTCTATTTTTTTTAGAATTCCTATAAGGTTAGTGAATATATATGGACACTGTAAGAATAAAACAGAAATTTGATATAATGTCATTAGTATTAGAAATATGAAGTATACCTCATGAACACACTTCTGAGGAATGATTTAAAAAAAAAAGCAAGCATATTTTTCTTCAGTTTTTTTTTCTCAAATAAAAATATTTATTTCCTTTCATAATTATTTAATTACTTAATGAATATTTTTAATGTTGATATTAGTAATTGAATTCAGTTTGAATTTTTTTTATTGTAATTTATTACTTGGTTGTATTTGTCTTTGTTTAGAAATATCCAGTGAATAGTTGCATTGTGTTTTGCCCATTGTGGAATGACTCGGTGAAGCTTCAATTTTGATCTTTATTGAAATAAATGTCGCATAAAGCTTTGAGAAGGTTATATGTATGTCATAAAGTTTAATAAATGAATATAATTCTATTTCTTGCAAGTTTCTCGAATTTGTAACCAGGAATCAGGGATATTTCCACATCAAACATATACTACAATTATTAATTTAGAAGATATTTTTTAATTTGCCAGAATACCAGGAGTAACATTTGTTAATTAAATTACTTTCAGTCTGATCATCTTATCTCAATATTAATGTTGATTTGTTCTTGGACATGTTTCAAAACAATTCTGTTTTATCGTCAGCTTTTCCAGACTGGTTAGATTTATGTTGCACACCCTGGGTGTCGATGTCAGCTCCATCCTGTGGTTGGCCAAAGACCTCCAAAACAAGGTCACGCTCCACCGGTATTTCAAAATTCATAAATTTATTTAAGTACATCATCATAATTTTGTTGAGTTGTTTCTTGACTCACCTCATACTTCTTAACTCCCTCGAGGGAGTTAAGAAGTATGAGGTGAGTCAAGAAACAACTCAAAATTAAAATAAACCTCAGTGTTATTTCCTACCTACATAACTTAATAAGATCCTCATAATGTTACTTCCTATTGTATTTTCATAATAAACTGCCCTTGTGTCTGAGGTGTGCAAGTGAAGACCTGTTTTTAAGAGCATAAATTCCTTTGGAAGGGAAAAAATTCAATGTGTTCTGTGTCATAGCTTTAAAGCACATAAATGAACCTCAGGCCTGGAATAAGAGGCCTCTGAGGAAAATTTTTCAGACTGTTTATGCCCAGATTTGAATTGTAAATCTAATGGCTGTTAAGAGTATTATTAAATATCATATTACCGTTGCAAGTTTCTGAACGTAAGTAATTTACATTTATCAGCTTCCATTATTTATTGTGGGTATACAAATCGTAGAATCTTACTCTTATGATTCCCGGTCAAACCATAGGTTATTTTTCTTTAAAGGGAATTATTCCTGTATTTGCCCATGTCTGGAATTTAAATTCAGTTTAGGTTAAGAACTCTCCTAGCACTTCATTATCACCCATCATACCATCGGAGTAAGGTAACTGCCCCTACCTAAGAAATGGATTACAATTCTGCCAATGTCAGGAGACACAAAGCCAGAAATGTCATAAAAGACAACCTGGTGGCATTAGACACAAAAAAAAATTGACAGTGTGCACTATGCAGTCTTAGAAATGGAATTTGACCACACATCAGAAGCTAAGTCATGAAGCAGTTACATACACAAGAACAGAAATTGGCATATAGTGAATATTTTCCACATAACATATTACTTGTGTATCTCATGCACTTTTTACCATATTTTTGTGATCTAAAAGATGGGTGAATGATTCATATGAGGAAAGTTTCAGATGTATTGATTTTGTTGTTTATCAGTGGTATAAACCAAGGAAGACACAGTTATTTTGGTTTTTACCCCATCCCAATTCTCAGTCACATCTCTCGCATTTACGTATCCAAGACCTGGCTTGACTTGTGCCTTCACTCATAGAACATTTTTAAAATTCCTTATCTATTGTACCAGGCTTTTGAAAAACTGCTATTCGGGGGGGGGGGGGGGGGGGGAATTGTATCACAAGAATGCCAACTATTAGTAACACAAAAGATAATTGATAATCTTCACATGGATGCCAGATTAAGGACTCTTCTACCATTCTAGCAGGTAATACTGCATGCTATAAGATGTTAAAGTCCTGCACCACAGCTGAGTGGTTAAGGCAAGATACATTGGTGCAGAGCTATGGGACTTGTGCTGATTCGGGTCTCCATGAGGGATTTGGGAAGCTACATGAGTAGCGGCTCCAGGTTGAGGAAACCAGCTATAATGGCTGGGGGATCCAACATGCTGACCACATGTCACCCCTACACTGGCTGGATGATCATCTACTTCTGTGATTGACACGTGGATGTGAGGCCAGTTGCTAGGTCAAGGGTCTTCTAGGCCTGTTAAGGCATGGAGTTTTTATAAGGTGTTAAAACTTATTATAGGGAATTCCATACTGTCCAACTCAATCTGATAGTAAAGTATGTTCAGTTGAAAACTAAAAAAAAAATCATTGCCATACATGCATGAAACTTACAAAAGAAAATAAGTTTTTTTTTAATTTAATACAAAAAAAAATCCTGGTGCATGAATTAAGTATGGCATGAATTCTGCAAGTAAATACAGTATTTGCTTCTTCTGTCATACATTTTGTATCAGGTGCTTGCATGATCAGAACTTACAAAAATGTACCCCAGTGCCTTAAAGCTGCACATTTATTTTATTTTATTAATGGCCGCCACATCTTACCCTGGGCCGGTTTTAAACCCATGTGACCCTCGGGAGAGCCAGAGGCAAGGCAAGGAGCGTGACACACTAGTCCACTCTCAGCGACCGACAAAGATTTACATGAAACTGCCTTAATTTTCATATTCCCTACAAATCATATTGAAATATTCAGTTGTATGCTCAGCCCTGATATTCAAATGTATACATTGAAGTCAATACTAATACATTTCATGGTAAATTCCATTAATGTATAAAAGTTGGTAGTAATAAATTAATATAATCTTGTAATGCAGTCTCTTCAACTAGTAAGATATTTTAAACATTGTAGACCTTTCGGGACCAGTCCCATCCTCAGCAGAAGGCTGTCTTGCTATTTGATGTTTTGTACATTACTGTGTGATTTGTGATGATCTTATAGATAGGAATTATGTATACTTGTTGAATTTCTCATTTAAAATCAAGCTGTGTCAATTTCCTTTAAAATCTCTAGCTGATTTTTAATGATTTTAATGCACCCAGTACTTACAGTCCCTAGTTAAAAGTTCATCATAAAGCAGTCAGTAACATAGAGGACATTGTTATAAGACGACCTTCTGCTGAGGATGGGACTGGTCCCGAAAGGCACACAATGTTGCTAGTTGAGACTGCATTATTAGGTACATATATTTTATAATATATAACAAAACTCTCATTGAAGTTGGAAGTGCACTTAGGAAATATTTCATGTATTTTATTTTTAGTTACGCAAATAAAGTCTGCCAAAATGACAAAATATACTTGACATTAGAGGAGAAAAACATAGATAACATACAAACAAAACTTAAAACATGTTTTTTTAATATTTAATAGGCAATTATAAGAAGATTTGAATTAAGCAGTGTAGGAGAGAGGGTAATTCTGAATGAAAGGGGTAAATAAAAACATTGCAAAAATAATTGTAAAGGAAATGCGGGCATGTCATAGTGTAGTTATTTAAGCAAAATGCTACAAGCTGGAAGGTTGAAAGTTCAAGTCCCGGTGCGTCAGGTCTGTTTTTTCTTTTTTTAATATCCCTAATCCTTTTGGTTTGCACAATGGCCCTTAAATCAACTTTGTCTCTAACAGAAATGTGTATATTGAGACACTTGTTCTGGGGCTAAAAACTGCCATCATATGACGGACTGACATCTTGTATCATTTGCCTAAAAAGGAGGGAGCCTTAACCTCCTAGTACTCCTTATAACCACCTAGGAATTGTAGTTGGGATCACTATTTCACTATTGTAAAGAATGAGTGCTGATAAATATAAAGCCTTTAAGATTCACGTATTTCTTCTCATACATACAGATTTGGTTTACTTGTTGATCCAGTATATCAATTTGATATGTTGCAAAATGGTTCTCGCAAGACCAGTATTAAGATATGATAGTGAAGCATAGACAATATGAAGAAGAGATGAAAGCCGAATAACAGCAAATGAGATGTGATTATGTGTCGTACAGCAGGCTACACAAAGTGGGACCATAAAGAAATGAGGAAATTATGGAAGAGTTGGATGTAGAACCCATTCTTCACCATATACAAAATACCAGAAGAACTGGAAAGTCCATCCTTCAACGAAGCCGTCTCATATAATTCCAAAAGTCCTACTTGCTACGCCCCAAGGCAAAGCCTGGATGGAAATTCCTCTTTGAGACCATACAGCAGGCGGCACGGCCTATCTTGCATGGTCCTGATTGATAATGATTGCAAAAAATTATAATTTTTCAAAAATATATCAGTCTCTTTATGAAAAAACATGAAGATTTTTTTTCTATTAAAGAAATTTTTCAGACAGGAACTGCATAAAGTAAGCAAAT
>JASPKZ010006951.1:0-34638 GCA_030220185.1 Diploptera punctata | reverse complement strand
TTACAACCAATGACAGCCATGTATCACCTTGCTCTTTATCGATTTGTCTTTATCAGCTCCTGCCTTTGTGATAAAGAAAGCTCCTCCTTTTTAATAATCTAAACAGCTTAGAGCATTATTTTTCTCCAACAAATACATTGAATGTAGCAAATAATGAACAGATTCCTTGATTTTACTGAGTTGTTTACTAAAAAAATAAATTAATAACCTATAATGTTGATTATAATATACATTTGATGTGCTTAATTATTTCTCCACTAGGGTGTATTTTTACAATATTGCAATTCTATTTGGCAATAAATAATATGATCAAGTTGCAGTGAATATACATAACCTGATATTTATGATTTGTTTTCAAACATCGCCGTTTACATTAAATATATAAATATTTTAAAATACCGGTACCTGTATTTAAATAAAGACTTTTGAGTAAACAGCTTAATTTTATTTGTTAAATAGTCCTAACAAATGCCACTCTTGATTTTCAAATTCTCTAGATAAATTGAAAATCACTCGTGACATTACTTATGATAAACAAATTACACAGTACAGCAAATTTGAACTTTGTGTCTTGCCACGAGATGAAAGTATGTGTTCTTTACTAAATCACATACACTGATTGCAAAAATGAAATCAGAAATGTTCCATCACACACCAGTTTTTCTGGAAAACATACGCCACATATTCCACTTGAGAGAAACTTGGAAACAACTCACTAACAATACAGGAATAATCTGTAGTTAATTAACATACAGATCTTGTAACAAAATTGTTTGTACTACAAAACATAAAATGAAAAAAGTACGAGAAATTTGATTAAAGCTTGAAATTGCTTGCAAGTTGAAGGCAGTGAAAATTGAGAATATACTACACGAGATTAATACATTATTTTGAAAAGAAAAATTAATGCTTGAATCGGGATTTGAACCTGAAACCTCTAGTTCTGTACACTAATGTGCTAACCACTATTTCAGGAATCTTCAACATGTGGTTAACCTTTTAAATCCACCACTCTAAGTGCCACTGCATGGAATTAAAATGAGTCATACATCATCTCACCTCATACACTCTAAGTACAGGACTGTACTTTCAAGAACAGTTGTTCTTTTTTTTTTTTCCAGTTTTTATTTGAAAATTAACATTTTACAATCCTGGATAGAAACAAATTTAAGAAAGAAAAATTAATATTTGAACCCTGACCCCTAAGTTCTACGTACTAGTGTGCTGTGCATTACACCATTCAAACATTGATACAAACTTTAACATTTCTTTCAACTTATACAATTCTCATTCATCCGAAGGCTGTTGCTACCATCACCTGTTGCTGACATCTTCTATTCACAAGTATTTTTATTTTTAGAGAATTTATACACTACTTTTTAGCGGTAAAGCTTCATATTTTTCGATGTTTTTATTTGAATAAACATTTTCGAATCCGGCCTTTGCTTTGAGATGAATCAGTAATAACAAACTTCCCCTGACCGCGTTACGAGCGCTGTGCAGGGTAAGGATAATGACAGGGCTGCTGTTTCAGAGCATCTATCCATGCTCCTCTAAGTATTAACCCCTTTAGAGAGGGTTGCTGCTTCCGCCACTTGAGCCGTTGTGATGATCACCTGGTATCACGTCGCCTCGTAGACCGTTGCATTTTGCTGAAATGAAGATGTTGAGCACAATAGCAGGATATCAAAGAACCAATAAAAAGAAAAACGAAGATATAAGAACAGAACTTAATATATTTAATGTCTGTGAAAGAATAAAATATTATCAAAATGCTTATCTTCAGCACGTATTACGAATGAATGAACAGCGCATACCCAAGAAGAATGTATAATTATAAACCAAAAGGGAGAAGAATGTTGGGAAGACCATTGAAGAGATGGAAGGACCAATTCGACCTATAATGAGATTGGAACAGGCCATTGGGCTTAATCCTTGTTGTTGATGATGATGATAAACGTTTTCCAATCCTAGATAGAATCAAATTTAAGAAAGAAAAATTAATGTTTGAACCCTGGACCCCTAGTTCTACGTACTAGTGTACTGTCCATTACACGACGATATAAACATTAACATTTCTTTCTACTTATACAATTCTCATTCATCCGAAGGTTGTCGCTACCATCATACCAACTGACATCTTCTATTCAGAAGTATATTTATTATTGACAATTTTTACACTACTTTTTAGTGGTAAAGCTTCATATTTTCAATGTTTTTATTTGAGTTAACATTTTCCAATCCTGAAAAACAGTTGTTCTTATTTAATATTCATATGAAATAACACTGTGAGGTTTCTTTTAATTATTATGAGATAGTTATTTTGACTCACCTCATATTTTTTTGATATTCTGCAGACTATATTTTCGTCGCATGTATGCAACATTGTCAATGCATTCTAACTGTTGTATTTGCAGTTGTTGCCTTGTATGTTGATTTCTGCTCCCTCTGTTGGCTGACCAATGAACTTCCAAATATTTCTTTTTTTTTTTTTTTTCCTTTTTTGCCTCGAATTTCAAAATTTATAGTCTTCTCCTTATTCTTGTGGATGTAAATTTTCTCCCAAATTGTGAGTTCCCTAGATTAGAAACAGTTAGATAAATCTAAGGAACTCACAATTTGGGAGAAAATTTACATCCACAAGATTAAGGAGAAAGCTATGAATTTTGAAATTCCCAGGGAAGAGAAAAAAAATAAAATAAATAAATTGATTGGAAGTTCATCAGTCAGCCAACAAGAGAGAGCAGAAATCAACCAACAGGGTGACAACTGCAAATACAACAGTCTGCAGAGTATCAAAATAATATGAGGTAAGTCAAAATAACTAACTCATAATAATTAACACATTTAACATTCATATTAAAGCACTGTTGAGGTTATGTAATAAGATATTAAATATAAAATTGGTACCTGTTAGGTCAGTCGTCCTCAACTGAATTAATAAACTTCATTAAGTAGTTCCAATATGGAGGCCTTTCAAAAACAATGTTTCATCTTCTGCATTTTAACTGGTACTAATGTTGTTGTATAAGTCGTACAATGGGTTTATGTCTGTGGGTGTGTTTTCATTGAATAGATCTGTATTCTTTGCTTCTTTTATATATATTTATCTATATTTAGATCTCTATATATCTTCAAGGATGCTGATCATGTTCTTGTTACACTCTTTGTGTAGTACTTACATGGTATTATTGATTTATTGAACTGGTGACCCATTTCTAGTATGTGTTTGGCAAAACTTGATTTTTTCTTCATTATTAATATATTTTTTAAATGTTCAGAATTTTATTAATAATGAAGAAAAATCAAGTTTTGCGAAACACATACTAAGAAACAGGTCATCAGTTTGATTAAATTGATAATACTACGTCAGTACTACACAAAGAGTATACCGGTAACAAGAACAGATTCAGCATCCT
Organism: Diploptera punctata; assembly: GCA_030220185.1. NCBI lineage: Eukaryota > Metazoa > Arthropoda > Insecta > Blattodea > Blaberidae > Diploptera > Diploptera punctata. The sequence goes on along the minus strand of JASPKZ010006951.1, from coordinate 31,219 downwards.
TGAGATATAGAGATTCTAAAAGAAGCAAAAATACAGACCTACTCAATGAACACACACCCGCAGACATAAACCCATTGCACAACTTCAGTACCAGTTAAAAACATCAGTACCAGTTAAAATGCAGAAGATGAAACATTGTTTTTGAAAGGCCTCCACATTGGAACTACTTATGAAGTTTATTAATTCAGTTGAGGATGACTGACTTACCAGGTACCAATTTTATATTTAATGTCTTATCATAATAACACTGGTCGACAAAAATGAACTTTTTTTCTTTCACAAGAATAAAAATATGAGATTTTAGAAGTATTTTTCATCCTGAATTTAAATATCATTTCAGTTTTTTTCTATCAGGCAAGAGTTTTCTGTGATATTCATTTACATTTTTTATAATTTTTCATTAAATCGATCTAACTGTAACTCATTCTGACTTACCTAGAAAGTGGTAGATAGTGATTTTCGGGCATATTTTGCATCTGGAACATCTCTCTTCTTGGTCCAACAGTAGTCAGCCAGCATATTAGAACTCCACTTGCCTTGGTACCTCTTTTCCATTGTGGAAATTTGCTGATGAAAATACTCACCGCGCTCATCAGAGACAGCCCCAAGACTTTCTGGAAAGAAGTCCAGAAGAAGAGAATGCTAAAATCAATTTTAAAAATGTAGCTGTCACAAAAAAACTGTGCTTGATGGAAAAATTCTGACTACATATCTGCATTCAGTATGAAAAAATGCACTAGATTCACTAATCAGATTTTTTGTGAAGAAAACCTTGTTGACCAGTGTAATTATTGTTCCTATGTTTACAATATAGATAGGAACAACTGTTTCTGAAGCTGTAGTCCTGTGCTTTGAAGAACACAGAGTGTATGAGGTGAGATGATGCTCAACTCATTTTAATTTAATTATTTTGAAAGCCTCATAATGTTAATTCCCATTATAAGTTTTATGAAATTGTAGGAGGGTATTTAATTTTTTATTATAATGTATTTAGCAGATTGTTTAATTTATATTTGTATTAATGTATACAGGCCGTGCACACTTGCGTGAAGCTCTGCTGAGGCACGAAGAAAGTCAGCGACTGCACAGAATGTGCAGGGAACTGAAGGGCAAAGCAGCACTGTCCGGAGTGCTTAAAAAGTCACACAGTCGAGCGCTTGAAGTTTATACGTCATCTGAGGAAGAAGATGACTTCAGAGAACTACTCGACCCTCCACATATTCTAGGTAACATAACCTCCATCTATTCTCAAGTGAAACTTTCTACATGACTAACATTTTTCTTATCCGTCTGGGCTCAATGGAGAAAACCAAGGGACAAGTCCTCCAGGAGGGACTTCAAGTCATGGGTCATGAGTCTGAAGATTCTCAGGCTTTTAAAAAAACCGGAAGCCTGAAAATAGAGGGCACTGGGCAAAATTTAATCCATCTGAGTAATATGTTAGTTTTCATTATAAATTTAATATTTCTCACAGAAGGTCAAATTAATTTGAAGAGAAAAATATATGCCTAGACTGGGGTTTGAACCCAGGACCTTAAGCATTATATGCTAATGCTCTGCCATTAAGCTATCCTAAGGTTTCCAATCTAACGGAAATTTTTCTTTTTACATTTTAATTCCCGAGAGCACCTGAGGCTTGCGAACTGGTTGCTTGTCACACAAATGGCAGCTTCTTATTTAAGAAGACTTTTAATGGAAATTTAACATTATTTTATAAAGCCAGTAGAGCTTCTTTTGATGTTTTTATTATAAATTTAACATTTCTCATTGAAGTCAAATTATATTTGAAGAGAAAAATATTTGCCTAGACTGGGATTTGAGCCCAGGACTTTAGCTTTATACGCTAATGCTCTGCCATTGAGTTATACTAAGACCTCCAAATGTTAAATTTATAATAAAATCATGGAAAGCTCTACTGGCTTTTATAAAGTAGTGTTAAAATTGCCATTAAAAAGTGTTCTTAAATAAGAAGCTGCCAGGTGATGTGTCAAGCAACAGATCGCAAGCCTTTGGTGCTGGAATTAAAATGTATAAGAGAAAAATTTGCATTTAGATTGGAGGCTTAGGATAGCTCAGTGGCAGAGCATTAGTGTATAAAGATAAATGTCTTGGGTTCAAGCCCCAGTCTAAGCAAATATTTTTCTTCATAGTTAAATATGGGAAATAACATTATGAGGGTCTTAATTTGTAAATTAATGAGTCATTTTTTAACATCTTACCTCATATTTTATGCTTCTTCAAACACGGGAACTAGTTTTCGAGACAAGGATCTCTCTCATTTTCAACCGACATTATGATATCGGATTTTCGTTGGAATCTCCATCAATAACGTTGCCATCTGGTGTTGATTTGATGAAATTTGAGATGAGGTCCGTTCATCAGGATCTCGAAATTCGTGGATCTAAATTTGTTCTTCTGAATATATATCTTCTCCCAAATTGTCAATTCTAAAGGTTTTTCCAAATGTTTTAAAGGTAGGGCTTCTTTTTCAATTTTATGATTCTCCAATAAACTATGTGCTGCAATAGCTGATTTTTCAATTTCACCATTCAGAAATATTAAAAATGGTGAAATTGAAAAATCAGCTATTGCACATAGTTTATTGGAGAATCATAAAATTGAAAAGAAGCCCTACTTTTAAAACATTTGGAAAAACCTTTAGAATTGACAATTTGGGAGAAGATATATATTCAGAAGACAAATTTAGATCCATGAATTTCGAGATTCCTGATGAACGTGACTTCATCTCAAAGTTCATCAAATCAACACCAGATGGCAACGTTATTGGTGGAGATTCCAACAAAAATCCGGTAGTCATAATGTCGGTTGAAAATGAGAGAGAGCCTTCTCTCGAAAACTAGTTCCCGTGTTTGAAGAAACATAAAATATGAGGTAAGATGTTAAAAAAATTAATTTACAAAATATTTTTCTCTTCAAATATAGTAACTTAGTTTCCTCCTAGATGTCACCTTGAGACAATATACTACAACATGTCCCTCGCTGACATCTGTAGCCAAATAAGCATAACTAAATTAGTCTGGTTAAGAAACTTCCTACTAGGGAAGCATCTGGGTCAAACACACACAAAGACAGTAAGAAATCTGGAATTTATCAAATAAATTGTAATGATTGTAGCAAAGTATGCATAGGAAAAACAAAAAGGAATTTGGAAACACGCACTAAAGAACGTTTTAGAAATATTAAAAATTGTGAAATTGAAAAATCAGCAATTGCTGCACATAGTTTGCTAGAACATCATAAAATTGAAAAAGAGGCAAAACTTTTGAAACAATTGGATAAAGCGTTGGAATTGACAATTTGGGAAATGATATTCATTCAGAAGAATAAATATCGATCTATGAACTTCGATATTCCGATGGATAAAAATTTAATTTCAAAGTTTATAATCCCAACCAAAGATGGCAGCACAAGAGGTGATGTCCATAGAGAAATCAACAACCAGAGAATTTCATCAATGGAAGTCATGACTGAAGAGGGACAAGATGTTGTCTAAAACCGCCGGTATCAAAGAAATTTGAAATTATATGAGGTGAGCCGTTAAAAATATGTTCTCCACTCACTATTAATGATATAGTCTCATAATGTTTACTTCCCAATATTAATTTAAATATAATTAAACACAAAAAAGTCATCAAATTCGGTCCAGTCGTTTAGGAGGAGTACAGTGACAAACACACATACAAAAAAAATTATATATCTTTTTATTCTCGGTATTGTTATGCAGAATTGTTTAAATCTGTTTAATTTTAGTTGAATGCCATTAGTTTTCTTGAATCGGAAATTGTTGTAATAAAATAAATGTGTGATAAACTTTGGTTTGTATTTCTTGACATTACAGCTTCAACCAAATTCCAGTTGTCATTAACGCCTCCAGATTTCTCTCAATATCGAGTAGAAGATCTGTTCCGTTCATTAGGACCAGTAGCCATCTTCTCAGCAAAACATCACTGGACGGCACCAAGATCTGTTCAGCTACAGAGACTGAGTGGTGGAGAAGGATTTGGTTTCTCAGTTCGTGGGGACGGCCCAGTTATAGTGGCTGGTGTGGACCAAGGCAGTCTAGCTGATGTGAGCAATTCTTTTTTTTAGTAACTTATTAGTTTTAATATTTAAAGCAAATGACACTATGAGGTTCATTTTAATTAATAACAGAGTTAGAAGTTAACACCTCACCTCATAATTGTAGATTTCTCGATGACTAGTTTTGATACTTCAGTGTACCATCTTCATAGATGGAGCTAAAGATGGTAAACAGAAGTATCAAAACTAGACTTTGAGAAATCTACAATTATGAGGTGAGGTTTTTATCATTAATTTAACACTTCTCACTGAAGGATAAATTATATTTAAAGAGAAAAATTTTTCATGAGGTGAGGTGTTAAATTCTAACTCTATTATTAACTTATTAGCAATTATATTTGAAGATGAAAATATACACCAACACTGGGATTTGAATTCAGGGCCTTTAGCTTTATACACTAATGCTCTGTCACTGAGCTAGCCCAGGCCTCAATCTAAATGCAAATTTTTTCTTACCCTGCTTCAAATATAATTTGATGTTCAATGAGAAATGTTAAATTATAATAAATAGTTTGGTCTGTATTCATCTTACCTCATAAATTGTTAATTGTTAACAATTTATGAGGTAAGATGAATATAGATCGAACTTATTTATTAAGAGAACCTCACAATGTTAGCTCCTGATATATTTTTATAGTAGTTATTTATCAAGTCTTTTTTTTGGGTCTAGAGATATCTTAACTCAATTTAAATTGAGGTAAGATATCTCTAGGCTCAAAAAAACTTGATAAAAAGAACCTCAAAATATTACTTCCTAAAATAAATAGTTATTTATTAATTTTTTTATTTGTAAAGAAAAAAGCATTAATTTTTCTTTTCAAAATAAAACAATTTTGATCTTAAATATTAAATTTATCACTTCTCATCAAATGACAAATTTTATTTGAAGAGGCCGACTCAGGCATATATTTTTCTATGTTTTTATTATTCATTTCATACATCTCAATGGTGGATAATCATATTTGAAGAGAAAAATTATACACTCAGGACCTTTAGCTTTCTAGGCCAATACTCTACCGACTGAGCTACCTGAGCAAGTTCCAATCTAAATGCAAATTTTTCTCTTATATATATATATATTGACCTAGAAAGCCAAAGATTCTGGTTCAAGCCCCAGTCTGAGCATATAATTTTTCTCTTCAAATAAAATAATTTATTTGGGCATTAATAGGTTATCCTATTAAATAAGGTTGGTTGGTTGGTATCTAATGTCGAGCACTTGACAATTAGATCATTCACTCTCTTGCACTCCAGTGTTTAGCAGGAAGGTCTCTTCTACAAAAGTTGGACAAAGAGGGTTTATGGTTTCGTTCCATATCTTCATTTAAATTGCAAAAATATGATTTTGATGAATTTGCTATGCCAAATCTGTGTAGGTGTTTATTTAGACAGTGGTGTCCTCTTAGCAGTCTGAATGTTGCCACTGTGGATTTTCTTGTAATGTAGTAATGCTGTAAGTTATAAATTTTCCCACTCTTTTCCAGATGTTTTGGTTGTGTACTCCTATTAAATAAGGTGAATCTGGAGTCATCTTACCTCATAACTGTTGTTTTCAAATGCTGGGCCTTGGCAACGAAGCCATTAGCGTTCTTGCTCTCCAATATTTCTTATAACTTGTTGTGTTTTATTTGAACATGTTTCAATATACTATCATCAGCTTTTCCAGATTGTTCAATTTTAAGTTGTCAGCCCTGGATGTCGGCTCCCATTCCATCTTTTGGCTGAACTTTTAAATCAAATCAGGATTATGAATTCTGAAATTCCCAGGAAAAAGGATTTGATTTACAAGTTCTTCGACCAGCCAAAAGATGGAGTCGGAGCCAACAACATAAAACTCAAGTCTTGAAAAGCTGTTTCAAGACCATAACTATTACTACTCCAATGTAACCTTTTAATTCATAAATAATAGGGTATCTAATCCCAGTCTACTAATTAGATTTCATAGCCTCAGCAAAAACATTATAAAGGTAAACTAAAATTTAAATTTCACCTGACGACAGTATACGTGGTATATCGAAACATGTTCAAATAGAAAACAACAGGTTATGACGTAACATGACTCTGGATTCACCTTGTTTATTAAGAAGAACCTCATAATGTTACTTCCTATTGTAATTTATTAGTGAACAGGTTATTTGTTTATATCATGTCCAGGTTTACTAATTTTGAAACAATTTGTTTCAGTTTGGTGGCATGAAGGAAGGAGACTTCATCGTAGCGATTAGCGATAAAGACGTAAAGTGGGCTCCACATGAAGACGTTGTGAAACTCATTAAGGATGCTGGTGATACACTAAGTCTGAAACTTGTTACACCCATGGACAGAAATTACCTCAAGGTAACTAAATGTAATATATAAAGAATCCTACTCAGCATTTTATTGAGTTTCATTTACAATCTCAGATATTTCTACCAAAGGAGAACACTATTCATTCAGATTAATACAGGAGGTAGAGAACATGAAAACAAAATATATTTTGATAAGGAACATCTGGTCCCAGAAGTCAACTTGTAATGTTAGAGAACATTTTGTTAATGGTGCTGATGTAAGCTGTTGTGTCGGCCTGGCCACCCAGGTCACCTGACCTCACGTGTCTGGATTTCTTCCTCTGGGGGCATATGAAGCAGCTGGTGTATGAAACCTTTGTGGAAACAGAAGAAAATCTTCTCTCTTGAATTACCATCACTGCTGGGACCATTGCTGACATGCTGGGAATCTTCGAACGAACACGACAATCAATGATCAGACAATGGTGATACATTCGAGCAATTCCTGTGATGTTACTGCTACTACTGCTGTAATTAGCATGTTAAACTATCTTTCTTGCACGATAGTGTGTTTTGTCGTACTTATCAGCAATGGTGACCATTATTGAAAGTTCAACTTCCTAGATTTTGGAGTTGCCAACCTAAATAACTATATTGTAATATTACATATGAGGCATTGCAGATATTAAGGGCGAACTTGACTTCCTTACTTTTTTTTAACCCTTTAGTGCCATGAGCTAATTAGATCGGCTCTGGTGCTCCTGTCCATTACCTGCCAGACAATATACTTAAACTACTTGCAAAGCCGATCACATCGGCGGGTGCGATTTAAATCTCTGACACAAGAGATTTTACCAGTGGCATGCAGAAGGTTAAACTATAATCATTCTCAGAGATAATTTTGCCCCTAATATCCGCAACACCTCATATTACAAACCACATGTGGGAAGTAAAATCATTGCTCTCTATGTATACTATGTACAATGTATATACAAAATATATCCAAAAGGCAGTGTTAATATACATTATAGGAAACAAATCATTACATTTTAAATGAACTGAACTTTATTTGAAATAATATAAAACGATAAATACATACTTTCTGCCATTTTATCACTGATTGGTATCACGGCCTCCTGTAGTTTCAATTACTAAACATTGCCCACACTATTAATGTTAGTCAGTTGTTTATAATGAATGCAATTGTTTCCAACAAAGATGTTATTATTTATTATTTTGAAAACATCATGACGCAAAAAATGATGTACAACGCATGTTTGTGAAGTGTTTTACAGAATCTCAGTAATTAAAAACTGAGCGATAGTGAGGTTTTAAACATTTTCCTCGCTTCTGTAAGAACCACTTCCCAACCTCATATCGTAATATACTATTGTGTAAATCATCGCTCACATTACAAGTTTACTTCAGAGACCATATGTTCTTTATCGTAATATTTGTTCTGATGTTCTCTACATCCTGTATTAATTGGAGTGAATAGTTCGGAACACTCTGTATGTAAATTAATATACAGAGACAAACTATTGCAATTAGTGGGAGGAAAAAATCTGCTACATACAATAGCTTTAACTTTATAGGAATTATCACTATGAAGTATTTATTTATTTAAGTAAATTTTTATCACATCACCTCATATTCTCCTTCTTCTTACACTGATTTCGGGACCTTCTTTGGTTCCATCTTAAGTATTTTCATGACCATTATTATGTCGTCTTGAAGAGTCACCTCTTGCTCCCTCTGTTGAATAACCTCAAAATTTAATAATTTTCCCCAGGAATTTCAAAGTTCATTAATTTATATGTTTTTATTATTAATTTAACACTTCTCACTGAAGGATAGATTATATTTGAAGAGAAAAATTATATGCTCAGACTGGGATTTGAACCCAGGACCTTTGGCGTTCTCCTTTCTGTTTTTTTAATGTAGATTTTTTCCCAAACAGTGAGTTCTTTGGGTTTTTCTGTTTGTTTTATTCATTTGGCCTTTCTTTTGATTTGATGTTTTTCTGACCATGCATGGGCTGCTACTGCAAATATTTCTACTTCTCCATTCTTGAGATTCCTTAACAACATGGTTTGGGAAAAAATACAATGAAGTGTCAGTATCAATTTGGGTATTTTTTTGCTTTGATTTTATTCCTTTACTGGTGTATGTGATTTTAATTGGGCAAATCTGCATCCCAGATTGTTTACTGGCTTTTAGTGGAATTATCACTTAGGTATATTGTTTTATTTTTATTTAGTACTAGGTAATACCTGACATGTTGCTGCTACGCCTAAATAAATTAAATGTGCTTTTATGTTTAGTTGAATAAGTAAAATGAAAAATAATTATAAATTTATATTGTAATTACTTTTTATATACTGTACTCCATGCTGATTACCTGGCACTGCCCAGGAATTTACTTATTCCAATCATCTTGTCTTAAATGAACTGAAAGACAAAAATAGTTGGTGGTAAAATTAAATGTTTCCTACCTCTCCTCATATAAATCTTCTAAGTAGATCGCGATTTCGAGACCATAATGGTCTCATCTTCAGTCCTTTTTTGGCGACCGATGTTATGTCAATCGAATAAACCTCATAGTCCTGTAAAAGTGAAATAAAAAAAAGACAAATAGTTATTGTGAGTTACCATAAAGGAATACCCGCCGTGCGCTGTTATGCTTGAACAGGAATTTACGCACCATAATCTTGTTGGCTTAAATGAGTTGAAAAACAAAAGTAATTGTTCTGAGTTATCCGTAAAAGATAAAGATATGCTGCCATGGACCTTTTATAGATTTTTGAGATATTGAATTCTGTGTACATTAATTTGGTGTATTTGTTATGGTTTAGGCAGCATAAGCCATTTAAGAGTTAAAAAAACTCAACTTCTTTAGTGCACCAATGCCCTTTTTTTAGCTCAAGTCCTATACTTAGTAGGGTAATATATTATATTTGAAGAGAAAAATTATATGCCCAGACTGAGACTCGAACCCAGGACTTTTGGCTTTCCGGGCCAATGTTCTACTGTCTGAGCTGCCAGGATGAGTTCCAATCTAAACGCAAATTTTTGTCTTATATACGTTGTAAATTCCCATGCACCAAATGCTATGAAACCTTTGTTTCTATCTTTTTGCAAAAGGCGGTAATATGTTGTATACGTTACTTGTCCCAGAAAATTCTCTAAATGATGGAAAAAAAACCCCATTCAAATCAGTCAAGTAGTTTTCAAATCCATAAAGGATAGACAGACAGACTCACACTCATTTTTATATATAAAAATATGAATTTCTGCAAAGTTATGCTTGACTCGATTAATTACACTACACAAACATATTCATCCTACACTACTCTCTGTAGACAAGAATACATCATCTATGTAAAGTGATGTGCAAATAGACCACATTAACACCATCTATCTGCCCAGCATGGAACCCAAAGCATGAAAATTGTAGTGGGTGGCATTTGAACAAACATAATTATGCGACAATCTCCACATCTGTATTTGTATCTTCATCTGAAATACTTATATCTTCAGCAACTGCTTCCTAGCATGTGGTATTGTCTGTCCAATGGATCTGTGCCCCCATAAGATATGCAAACTAAAGCCTATTTCCTTTACTGCCTTGGCAAAACATTTCCCTCCCTGCATTCCTATCTCTCTCTTGCACTTGCACTCCAGTGTTGTCAACTTGACTCCAACCTAGCATTTTTCAATATTCAAGAGCTGGGGGAAGTTTGGCAACATCCCTACTTAATAAGTTACCATTGGCTGTCGTTTGACATGGAGGGAGGGGAGTGCGGTGAAAGGGTGTGAGAATAAACGTGTACTTTTCTAAGAATGATGTCAGTGCTATAGGGGCACAGATCTGTTGGTCCAATATACTTTGTTCTATGGTTCTTGCTGTTGTGTTTATGGGTCTTCCTTTCACATCCCAGCTTGTGAATGAAACAGCTGTCACTTTTCACACATTTTGTTGAAGTACTGTATATCAAGCGTTATTTGCAGCAACCGAAAGGTGGACCAAAAGGATCAGTGTCTACAAGCAGCAGTTCGAGTTCAGGGGTGTCTAGCGGACAACCCAGTCCAGCAGGGAGCGTTACAAGCCATCACCAACAACATAAGAACTGACGTGGAATCCGTTCAGAAGAGCATCTGGACAACGAGACTCCAAGGAACAAGGTTTTGACACAAATGTCATCCTCAGATGAAGAGCTTGCTTGTTTATATTATCTTAGCCAAAGAGAGTATGCTCATTCTGAAATCTAGACGGCAGCGTCTAATTATTAAATAATATATTACAATTTGTTAGCAAAAAAAATATTAGATTTAAGAAGATGAATTGTTTTATTTTAGATATTATATATTGCCTTCATTGGTAAATGATGGTGGAAACCAGAAGAATGGTTGAAGACTGATGGTGAATAAATTATATTTATGCAATCTTATCTTTATAAATGATTTACTATATTTTCTCAAATATGCAATGCACATCACAATTTCAAGAGTCAATTCGGGAAGTCTTCTAATGATGATCATCTACATTATTTAAAAAAAACTGAAAAACATACAAATTATGCTATAATTATGTAAATATGTTTTTAATTTAAGAAAGAAAAAATAATGTTTGAATGGGATTTGAAGCCTGGACCTCTTGTTCTCTATACGAGTGTGATTCTATCCAGGATTGGAAAATGTTATTTAAATAAAAACATTGAAAATTAATTTTTTTTACAAAAGGAATTGAATGAGAAGTTGACATAAATCTAACCTAAAAATGGCCATACTTATCTTTTAAATATGTCTATTATAATTGGTGAAACAGAATAGCCAACCTTTGACAAACAAGGACTAATGGATAATAATGTAAAATAATTGTAGCTAAGCTTCCCAAAATAGTAATCTAACATTCCCAAATCTATCAAAACGTATAGAAATGTAATGTACCTTCTGATCAAATAGAAATGTCCGGTAATCATGCATGCTAAATTGGTATAGTGGAAACCTAATTTGAAATATTGACAAGTAATAACTATCAATTTGATCTGTTTCAAGATTTGTAAGTGATCATCATTATTAGTTGAACATCTTTTTTTTTTAGGAAAGTACAAAAAAATATATAATTTATTCAATTTATGTACTTTGTTTTTTTGCCCAGCCACCAAGTTGTCTTATGAAATTTCTAGGTTTCTCTTCTAGCATTGGGAGAACTGTAATCCACTTTTTAGTTGGGGCACCTGGAAGGCAGAGTTATTATAATATAATAAATTTGGAATTTTAACATTATGAGGTTTCCTTAATAAGAATCAAATGAATCGTGAATTCTTTTACCTCATATATGATTTTTTAACACAGAACTGCAGTATCAGGAAATACATCTTTCCCATCTTGAGGTGTTTTTACAACTGTCAATTTTTTTTATTATATCAGTAATTTTCTAAACTGCCATCTGGTATACTTTTGAAGAACTTTGTAATCAAACTTGGTTTGTCTGGAACCTCGAAGTTCATGGTTCTAGCATAGTTTTTTTGAATGTATATCTTTTCCCAAACTGTTAATTCCAATGGTTTAGATAGACATTTCAAAAGTTTTGCTTCTTTTTCAATTCTATTGATTCTCTAATAAACTATGTGCTGCTATTGCTGATTTTTCAATTTCACAATTTTTTATGTTTCTAAAGTGTTATTTCTTGTGAGTGTCTAAATTCGTTTTTGTTTTTCCTATAAATACTTTATTGCAATTTTTGCAATTAATTTGATAAATTTCAGATTTTTATTATCTGGGGTGTTAACTTTTTTATTAGTTAACAGAAGATTACCCAGGCTGAATTTGTTAATCGGAGCCAATGTTATATTAAATTTTTTGAAAATCATAGAATTGAAAAAGAAGCAAAACTTTTGGATCATCTATGTAAACCTTTGGAATTAACAGTTTGGGAATAGATATACATTAAAAAAAATATATGCTAGAACCATGAACTTTGAGGTTCCAGACGAACCAAGTTTGATCACAAAAATACACCAGATGGCAGTTGAAAATTACTGGTATAATAATAAAATTTATAGTTGTGAAAACAGCTGAAGATGGGAATGTTGTATTTCCCAATACTGCAGTTTTGTATTAAAAAACATAGATGTATGAGGTAAGAAGAATTCACAACTCATTTGATTCTTAATAATCTCAGTTGTTTCATAGACATGACAAGATACACAAAACTGGATTTGTTAATGATTAATAAAATTATATTAATAAAATATGGTATAATGAATAATGATGAATGAATCAGGAAATTCATTCCAAACAAGAAACAAACCTGGTCCTCCTGTTTAGCAGTGGCAGTGATGACATCCATAAAAGTGAAAGCAATGAAATTGACATTTGTAATTTTATAAATTACTATTAATTTATAATGATAGAATTGCATAAAATACTGTATATAACTAGTATATAATATTGATTATGGAGCTAGTGAAAATTACATTAAATATATTCACTTGCTAGTTCTCAATATTATATAATCTCTCATAATATTACTGTTTTTTACTTATAAATAAATAATATTTGTATGGGTGAGAATAAGGAAGGAAAAATATCACATTTAAGTCATTTTAAACTGAGAAGTTTCAATGACTATAAGAACTGCATGTGTTAGAATGCTTAAGACATTTTTGTCTAACAGTAAAATTGTGACTATTATATAAATTGAATTCAATTGTGTATATAGTAAATTTGAATTCAGGTGACACTTCTCAAATTTCAGCGTTCATAATCTTAAATTTTAGCAATTTTCTTTAGTTTACAAAATCTTTCATATCACATCCAAATGTTTACAAAGGTTGTAATTCTATGCAACTTCAAAGCAGTCATCCTTGTTATAACACAGGATATAACACCCAAAAGCATCAACGTTATCAAATGTCATGAAAATAATAAAACAGTTATCCCTCTTACATAAAAAGTTGTACTTCAACAGATTCCAGCCATTGTGCAGCAGTAGGTAATGAAGAAGCTGATTTCTAGTCAGAAGGGTAACAAAATTGTCCCCTACTACTTCAGTTTCCTTTCATTCTATCAAAAGAATCATATCAAATAAATATATCAATAAACTTAGAGAAGAATGCACCATCAAAACATCTGGAAAGGAATGGGAAAATTTACAAACTTACAATATTACTAAATTACAAAGAAAATCTGCAGTGGCAACATTCAGACTACTAACACAGAATATGATTGTCTAAATAAACACTTACACAGATTTGGTATAGCAAATTCATCAAAATGTTCTTTTTGCAATTTAAATGAAGATATGGAACAAATCATTTCTTCCATTGTCCAGCTTTTGTAGAAGAGACCAGCCTTGCTGCTAAATATTGAGTGCAAGAGAGTGAACGATTTTCATTGCCAAATGCTCAACATTAGATACCAACCAACATTGTAAACAGTCTAGTGTTTTCCCTTTGTAAGTCATTTTGGTATTTAAAACTACAAATTAAATTTTTGCTGCCTATATCATATATTCTAAGTGTCTTATTTAATAAACATTTGTAGGCATTAATAATTAAATATACCTCATATTTAGTCTACTTTTTAAGACCTGTTTCTCAGAAACTAATAATTCTCCATTATTTGTTTCTTCAAAGCAGCAGCTGCAGTACTATAGCTCGATTTGAGACTCAGTTTCCCTCAGAGCTCTCTTCCAGACAGCCACCATCCCTCAATATTCAGCTTTCTCAGATCCTTCAAATTCCATCCATCCAACAGTCTCAGTCATCCCACATTCCATAATTTTCTACTGGATATCTCACGTTGAGTCATTCTTTGTAGTCTTTACACATTAGGATACTTACGACTGATAGAGCTTAAAGTTATCTTATTAAACTTTTATAGGAAATCATTATGGGGTTTAATTTAAGATTTTAAATAAAATTCTTTATACCTCGCCTCATATCCAGTCTTCTAAATATACCGATTTCAAAACCTGTGGGTTTTCATCTTCAGTAATATCCTGACCGATGTTATGTCATTCAGGAGAACTGCTTCTTACTTCCTCTGTTGGCAGATGAATAAACCTCCAAATTAAATCAAATTCCTGGGAATTTCAAAATTCATAAGTTTTTCTTTCTTGTTTTTTTTAATGAGGATTTTTTCCCAAACCGTGAGCTCTTTTGGTTTTTCTATTTGTTTAATTAAACTAGCTTTTATATCAATTAGATGTTTTTCAGACGAAGCATGAGCAGCTACTGCTGACTCTTTCACTTCACCATTTTTGACATTTCTAAGATGTTCTTTCACCCAGGTTTTCAAATTTATTTTTGTTTTTCCTATATAAATTTTGTCACAATCTCTATATTTGATCTGATAAATCCCCAATTTGTTTTCTTTTTTAATTTTGTTGTTGGCTTCAATTAGAAGACTGGATATGAGGTGAGGTATAAAGAATTTTAATTTAAATCTTATACCGGTATCTTATTGTTTCAGTTGTACTACATCATTTTTAGTGCTTCTGGTTTGTATATCTGTTAGGATGTTCCATGTGCCAACCGTAAATTGTTTACCTTCTTCTTGCCAAGTTGCCAACAATTGATCCGTTTGGTTTTATCTGATTCTTTGGATTTCCTAGCAACGGTTCCTTTTACAGAATAGAGTAGCCAGCCCTACGCGTAACCATCCAGCAATCTAGAAGGATAATGATTTTCTATTGGGGTTTTCTCCTCTAGCTGATAGTTCTCAAGTATAGCGTCAAGAATTTGCTCTTCACTCTCATGACTTCAGGGACCATGACATGGACATGCATGTGTAGGACTTGGTACAATTAAATGACATTTCTCAAAGTTTCTCCAAAACCAGTCTTAAAAAGAAGACAAAATATGAGATGAGGTTTAATTTTTTTTAATACCCAAACAAATGTTAAGATATCAACCTGCAGGAAGAAGAAGACCAGGACGTCCACTCAAAAGACTTTTGGACGGTGTTTCTCTTGAGGCCGAAACAGGTCAACAAATGGCCTAAATTTGTGAATGTACTATGATGATGATGAGGTTTAATTTTAATATTACTTATGTTAATAAAAATTAATTGAGTCATATCTAACCTCATACTTGTGTTCTGCAGTCATGATGATGGCTGAAGATGGGAGGGAAGTTTCCATGCTTGAAGAACACGAAATATCATCTTTGCTGTGGGTCGTCATATTTCAATTCCTTCTGGCTTTTTTCGTGTTGAGACTTGAAAGTAGTTTTGAAGTTCCTTAGGACAGGTTACTGGCCCGACGCTAAGTAGTCCAGTGGTAGGGCTGCTACCTTTTAGTCTCTGGACAGACATTAGGATACCGCATTTACTCAGTACCTGATGGAACGGTTATACCGCCGTGACTCGGTCCTCAGAGCCTCGTTGCTTGAAGAACACGAAATATGACTCATTTAAATAATTCTCATTAATTGAAAACCTCATAATGTTATTTCCCATAATTAATTTATAAATATTTGTATTTTTTAATACCTAAACATATGCGTCTCTTGTAATTCATGTTTTATTTTATGAAGTAATATTTTGAAGTTCTTTTAATTATATTATTCGGAGTCTGTTTATCTTACCTAATGTTGATTTGTTCTTGAACATGATTGATATCCAATCGAAACATGTTCAAGAACAAATCAACAGTAATATTGAGGTAAGATAAACAGACTCAAAATAATGTAATGCAAGTCTCTAATGATTTTTAAATTCTCTCAAAGGGCAATCAATAGAATATTTTCCTTTTTATTGTCACCCTTGCATTTGTATAATAAGATATATACTACAGTACAAGATATGTAATTTCATATGTATTATTATTCTACTTCTATGTCGTAACCAATGAAATATAGTATATTAATGTAAAAATTTGTTGAAAGCAAAGATTTTAATAATACTTTCTTTTCTATTGAATAATTCCGTCCTGCACCATAGCTGAACAGTATAAGGCACTTAATCTGGTGCAGAGTTATAGGAAAAATGCTGGTTTGAGTCCTCATGGGAAGAGTAATTTTCTATGGATTTTTAGCCAGTCTGGGGTCAATGGATTTTTTAGATTGGAAAAAATCTAAGGAGCAAATCCTCTGGAAGAGACTTAAAGCCTTGGATCCCGAGTCTCGTAAAAGAACCTTAAGCCTGAAAAAGAGGCCTCTGCAAAATTTGGCAACCTTCATACATCAAGTAATATCTTAATTGCCTACTAGTTGATTCCACTCGTTCAATAGCTTAGACAGATATTTCATTGTGCTGTTGTGTTTAGTGTGTATACACATATTTATATATGCAGGTGCAATAACAGGAAAGTGATAAAATTGTGGCAGTAGGCAGCTGTGGTTGGCTGAAATTCTGATATTCTTATACCTGATTCACGAGTTAAACATTTGAATGAAAAAATCTCAAAGAACATGTAAAATATATGTTTTTCTTTTTGTTTTGTTTTAATAATTGTTTTCTAGTTTTTGTATTAAAATCTTAAATTATAAATAAGTTGTATTATCTGGGCTCTGATACATTTTTTTTAAATTTTCAAATTCACCAATTTTAAATTAGATAATATTTTGATAATAACATTTGATATAAATGTTTTATGACTGGTTTTATGATTATGTTTGTTTTGTTTTATTTTTCTTCAATATTCTTGTTTTAATCCTGAAAATTCTGAACTTTTTTTTATTTTTTCTGGAATTTTCACATTTTTTAAATAACTGAATTAAATAAAAAATCATAGCACAGGTTCCTCAGAAGAAGTGCAGGTATCTGACTGGGGACTTGTAACTGAACAATTTAATATTTTCATATCATATCTAATTCTAAATATAAAATTGGTGATATATATATATTATAACATATACTATTGAAGTTTAAGGGGGGATTTAAAGGAGGTAAGAGGTAAATATTAGTGCCCCAAGTTACCTCGTAAGTGGTGCACTAAGTTAGGGTAGGTTGGGGTTTGGGTGAAATTCCCTTAAAATTAAATTTGGGTTCATGTAAATTAGTGTAATTAAAACTTTGAAAATGTGCTCTAAATAATAGAAAAATTCATATGTATCTTTCATTGAAGATTATTTTCTCACAGTTTTCAATTACTGAAAGCAAATCTTTAACAGGTATTTTGCTATGTTGATAGTAAGCAGAATTTAAACATCATATTCTCCCTAGAAGCTTAGAAGTACCTTCGAACACTGTACATTAGGTAGGTTTTTTTTTATGTTTTATTATTAATTTCATACATCTCAATGATGGATAAATCATATTTGAAGAGAAAAATTATACACTCAGACCGGGACTTGAACCCGGGACCCTTGGTTTTCTACTCCAAGTGCTCTACCATCTGAGCTACCTGACTAGAAAACCAAGGGTCCCGGGTTCAAGTCCCGGTCTGAGCGTATAATTGTTCTCTTCAAATATGAGTTTTTTTTTCCTTTTTTTCAAAAACTTGAAGCTGTGTCAAAACATGAATTGGTATGATTACTTATCTCTTTGAGATACAATGTTCTGATATTACAAAATAGTTGTCACTACTGTTAATTTCACATTAAAAATGACACCTGAAAAAATGCAGTTCACTAGTATTTTCCAGATAATTTTCACAATATTGAACTTTTATAGGAAAATCACTGAGGTTTAATTTAAGATTTAAATAAAAATGCTTTATAACTCACCTCATATGCAGTCTTCTAATTATACCGGTATCAAAGCTTAGGCAGCTTCATCTTCAGTAATTTCTTGTTGACTGATGTTATGTCGATCAGGAGAACTGTTACTTCCTCCCTCTGTTGGTGGAACGATGGACATCTGGATCAAATCAAAATCTCTGGGAATTTCGAAATTCATAAGTTTTTCTTTCTTGTTTTTTTTAAACATAAAGAACTCACAGTTTGGGAAAAAAATCCACATTCAAAAAACAAGAAAGAAAAACTTGTGAATTTCGAAATTCCTGGGGTTTTGTTTTGATCCGGATGTTCATGTCCCACTAACAGAGGGAGGAAGAAGCAGTTCTCCTGATCGACATAACATCAGTTGACAAGAAATTACTGAAGGTGAAGCTGCCTGAGCTTTGAAACCGGTATAATTAGAAGACTGGATATGAGGTGAGGTACAAAGCATTTTGATTCAGATTTGAAATCTTAATTTTCAGAATTCTGAATATTTTTGAATGATTCCTTTTCTGTTCTGTTCTTAAATCATATATCTATAAGATGTACCAGATTTTCTTAAGTAACTATAGGATATAAATATATTTTTCTTCAATTTTATTTTAATTCTAGATTTTTTAACTTTTGGGATAATTATTTATTTCTTTTAGATGAAATATTCATGTTACAGGAGAGATTCTGGTACATTTCGTTTTTCTATATATAATATGCCTGCATGCAAAATTTAATTACATGATCTCAAATAGTTTTGACAATATAATGATTATGGAAAACAAGCAACAAACTTTCTGCTGACATGTCATCCCTATAGCCTACTGGGTCGATCATCCACCTCTGTGATTAATGCATGTAGATGTGAGGCCAGCAACTGTCTGGTAGACCAATGAGTGTCCATTTATTATATTAACATTGGTGTATATTTTGAGCATTTCCATTGTAATCATACAGATACAGACCACATGGCAAGAGAAAAGTTGGAAGACATAAAAAGCATTGTGGTGGGAGCAAGTATAGGCCTAGACTGTGGACATGGAACGTAGCAAATGGTCCAATCCATGAAGCTTATCCATGAATGTTACTTTCTATCAAATTTGAAAATAACTTATAATTGTGAAATTACAATAGGAAGTAAGTTGCTAGGTTCTTCTTAATAAATAGGTTGAGTCTTTTATCATCTTACCTCATATTCATCAGAAGTTTGGACAATGACACAACAACATGTCAACAGAATAACTTCAGTTGAAATGGATTTTAGTAGAAGAGCTGCCAGAAAATCGTGACTGGAAAAAATTAGAAATACAGAAATTAGAAAATAGATGAATGCAGAAAGAAGTATAATGGATGAGATTGAACACAGAAGGCTAAAATGGTATGGACACATAAGAAGAATGCAGGATGGAAAGACTACCAAAGGCCGTCTATGCATGGAAAATTGAAAGAAGGAACAGAAAAGGAAGACCAAGAACAACCTGGAAAAACAACATTAAAAATTCAATGAAGAAATTTGGTGTAACAGATGAAGACACAGAAGACAGAGAACTTTAATTAAGACAAATTTGTGAATGTTTGTTGCAAACTGATAGTCTATAAGTCCGTAGTAATTTATATTTATTTATTTTTTAAAATTCATATTAATTACTAAGATTGGTTGGAGAAAACCCTCAATGATGAGGAAAATCCTCAAAATAAAAACCTCATTCATGGATTTCTTTTAGGATGCATTTCAAAACATCTCTGTTTTATCTTCTGCTTGTCCAAACTGATGATTCTTATGTTGTTGGCACTTGATGTCGATTCTTACTCCCTCTTTTTTGCGATCCAAAGAATTTGCATATCAAATCTCTCTCCCAGGAATCATGAATTTTGAATTCCCAGGGAGAGAGATTTAATAAGCAAGTTCTTTGGACCACAAAAAAAGGGAGTAGGAGTCAACATCCAGGGTTGATGACATAAGAATTGTATTACCCGTTTAAGGAGTAAGCGCAGTTGTTGATGGAGGGCGCTGCAGTCGTGTTTATGCAGGAATAGAACACGTGATGCTGCTATCTATGAGTGTAGAGGGGAATGGGACGTGGGACGCTGACAGTGTACACGGTTTTATATGACGTCACATGTAGCAACAAACAGAGCTTCGTAATTCTTCCGCCTGCAGAGATATTTTGAATGACTAATAAGTGTGAACAAGCTGAAGATAAAACACAGATATTTTGAAATGTGTCTCAAAAGAAATCCACAAATATGAGGTAAGATGATAAAAGACTCAACAATTATTTATTAATTGTTATAAGTTTTCCATACATAATTTCTTGATAATAGCTGTAATTTTAGCAATTAAATTTAATTTAGCAAATTATGGAGCAGTTGTGTTGGATAGTAAAGTTCATTTGTAAATAATATTGCAGAAACAAATGAGCTCTTGTAACATAAACATGAAAGATAATGAATTTTAAATTATTTAGAGCACTTTGTTGTTAACATAGTATCTATATATAACAAAATATGTAAATATAAATAATGCATTATGTATAAATAATATGAACATATTAAACTGTACAGATAGCTCAGTAATTGTGTATAATTATGTAAGTGAATTTGTTTTCAAGTCAGTACAAAGACAATGTATCATTTATCTTGTGAAATATATCAATACTGAAATAAGTTGCTTCTTTTTTAGATTATGTTTATTTATAGTTGCTTTTAACTCATGCTTTTTTCATATGTTGTATCTGTTAATTCATAGTTAAATATGGAAATAACATTATGAGGTTCTTAATTCGTAAATTAATGAGTCATATTTTTCTTCAAACATGGGAACTAGTTTTCGAGAGAAGGATCTCTCTCATTTTCAACCGACATTATGACTACCGGATTTTTGTTGGAATCTCCATCAATAACGTTGCCATCTGGTGTTGATTTGATGAACTTTGAGATGAGGTCACGTTCATCATCCTTTGGTAGTCTTCCATCTGCATTCTTCTTACGTGTCCATACCACCTCATCTCAAAGTTCATCAAATCAGATGGCAACGTTATTGATGGAGATTCCAACAAAAATCCGGTAGTCATAATGTCGGTTGAAAATGAGAGAGATCCTTCTCTTGAAAACTAGTTCCCATGTTTGAAGAAACACAACATATGAGGTAAGATGTTAAAATATGACTCATTAATTTATGTATTTGTTAAATTTGGCATTCTCACCTGCAGTGGTCTCTCATTGGCACAACATCAGATGAGATTTATTATTCACACCCTTTAAGATCTAAAGTCATAATTTTTCCAAGTTAAGTTCCAGTCATAATGTAAACAAACCAGAGGTATGACTTTGTTTTCATTGTTGAATATTGGTTTTACCTTTAAACATGTAAGAAAATGTAGTTGCTCTCTAACACTTGAAATAAAGGAAATAAATACAATAAAAATGTATATTATCTAGCACATGTCTATATAAGTTACATGGGAGAATATTAAAATGTATAATTATAATTTTAAATATATTAACCAGTCAAGTGGCGCTTTAAATTTTCACTGCTACCAATCACAGTGGCAATGACAGAATATTACGTCAGGGAGTTTCTCACAAGTCCAGACCAAAACTAAGTAGTTGTGGAGGGGTCAAATTGCTTTATTTGTTTTCCAGACTGTTGTAAGGTATTGTGAAACATCTTTCTTAGTTAAATTACATATTATATAGTGTTTGGAATTCATGATGTCAGCTAGGAAAAACAGCGTGTTCTAAGAGAATTTATCAATTTTGATACAATTGAAAACATTTCTAATTATGAAATTAATGACAGTGATGCAAGTTTTGTCATGGGGAATGAAAGGTGTGCATGGAGGCTTCTTGTAGGAAAACCAGAGAGAAAACACGCCCAGTTGGTAGACCAAGAATGAGGTGGGAGAATAACATTAAAAATTATTTGAAGGAAGTAGATTGATTATACAGGGAATGATTGGAAAACATTAGCTCAGGATAGGAATGTTTGGAGCAGCTTATGTCCATGCGGCCATGAACCTACGGTTTTGATAGTGCCAGTGAGTGAGTTAGTTAGATGCAAGTTTTTTTCAGTGATTGTTTCAATAGAAGGATCAATTGACGACGTAATAATATTTGTGATGTTTGTGAGGAAGTTGTAGAGCTCGAAGGGAGGTCAGATCGGGAGAGTCAATAGCATAGGCCTAAATAGTACAGACATAAGTTCCAGTTGGAATAATTAGCTGCTCAGATGGGCCCAAATTTCAATTTATCGGTACGCCTGGGGTTCAGATTCTAAGGACAGGTAAAAAAATCCCAAAAGACCCTTTAGAAAATTTTGAATCAGTATATTTCAAGTCAGCTGTTAGAAAAAATTGTAACAGAAACAAATAGAAATTCAGAATTTTTTTTACAGAGTAAGAACAATATAGAATCAAATTTAGAGTAACAGAATGGAGAGAGACTAACAATGAGGGGAAATAATTTTATTGTGGTATTGTTGAATTATTTCATACAGTGATTGACTACAGAAAACTTTATTCATTTTGTAAATAGTGTAAGTAGTGAATATAAGCATTATTTTAGTAAATTGGATACCCTCATTGCTAAAGCTCTAAGTATAGATACAGTGTTATTTTTCTTTTTCTTTTAGCTTCCATTAATTTATAAACTCTGTGTTTCATGCATGTTTTCGAGTCAGTTATAATATACATCTCTAGTAAGAATAACCATTAGGGCTGCATGTCAAATGCATTAGTCTCTGTTAATATTATTTCGTTTTTTAAAACATGCTTAATGTGGACAAAGTTATTATTTGAAAAGGAAAAATATACGCCTAGATTGGGGTTTGAACCCAGGGACCTTTGACTTTCTATGTCAATGCTCTTCCATCTGAGCCACCTAGGCCTCCAATCTAAATGCGTATTTTTCTCTTACACATAGTTAATTCTCTTAACCCCAAAATGCTACGATTTTTGCCAAAAATACGTGTTTAGATTGGAGGCCTAGGTGGCTCAGATGGAAGAGCATGACATAGAAAGTCAAAGGTCCTGGGTTAAAACCCCAGTCTAGGCGTATTTTTTCTTTTCAATATACATTAGTCTCTACTCAAATTACTTCTAATCAACCGGTGAGCTGACTTTCCGTGAGCAAGTGCAAAGATCGAATTAGCGACCCACTAACTGGTCATACATGAAAGTCATCATTTTCGTAATATTGGCAAGAAATTACCCAGAATTCTCAGCGATAAAAACCACTTCCGTTATTTTTGTCTGCTAGAGAAACGTATTTACGCTTGCGTCCCACAAATAATACCGTATACAACGACGTCTGCATCGTGCGATATTACGCCGATTCTCCTGTTCTTCCAGTTGAATTCTTTGGTAGGCTCTTATCAAATTCCTCTTCTCCCGCATATACCAAAAACATGATCTAGTTTTCAAGGTCCGACATCTTTGGATAAAGCAGCAAGGTACGCGGCAAGGTTTCAAACTACATCGGTTCCCATCGGGTTGCTCACGATTCGTTTCTCTGCTAAGTCACCTCGCCAGGTAGCTTAGGAATTTCAACAATTATTATCGCATGAACAGATTTTTGAGTACGCAAAAACATATTTGGATGCAACTTTCTCAGAAGAGTACAGCAGAGAACGACTTTTACGGTCTAATGCGTTCATAGATTCGAGCCCAAGTATAGATACAGTGTTATTTTTTTTTATTTTTCTTTTAGCTTCCATTAATTTATAAACTCTGTTTCATGCATGTTTTTGAGTCAATATAAGTACATACATCTCTATTAAGAATAACACTTAGTCCTACTTTACAATTGCAGTAATACTATTTTTTCTTACTTAGCAAATATGGAATTACCGGTAGTAAAAAAATTGTTTAGAAAATATTCTTTGGTTTACACACAGTATAGTTAAATACATCACAACATGTGTCCTTTCACCCTCATAAAAACAAATCCTTGTAGAAAATTCTGGAGAAGTAAACTGGCCTGACAGCTTCAAAAGGAAATTGAAAGATACCACATGGTCAAGGTCAAATTACAATTCTAACTCCAAGCATTAGTGTACAATATATTGTCTGCAAGAGTGGAACATAGCACACATATTACATACGAAGTTTATACAAAGCATATAAAGAGAGATAATGAGTTTTTTCAGAAGGAATGGATATTATTTCATTACATTATCCCTAGGAAACCAATTATCCCATACGCACTAATATTAGCTGCGTTATAATATAATTCTTACTCTGTTGAACAGCTTTCATTTCTTCTGGTTTGGATAAAATTGCCTTCAAACTCAGTGAAGTAACAGTTGAACCAGGGAAATTAAATGCCCGAGCCTTAAATTTAAATCACCACTAGACTGACAGCGAGGGGGTGAAACATTATGACAAGTTATTATGTCATAGCCACTTGACTGGTTAAATAAACATTGTTATATTCTTACATATGTGCAATACATGGGAATTTCAATTGTTTTTAAATGGCAAAATTTCTGTAGAATTTCTTAAACATTGCAAAGCAAATAACACTGAGCAACAAAAATGAAACTTTTTTTTTTGTTTCAGAAAGAAAAAATATGTGATTCTGATAGTATTTTTTCTCCTGAATTCAAATATGATATTGGTTTTTCTCCCATCGCACAAGGTTTCCGAGAGACAGGAATTTTAATTTCAAACATTTTAATATTTTCTACATTTGTAACTACACAATATTCGAACATTCAGACTCACCTAGAAAGTAAGAAATGACGATTTTTCTGCTATATTTCGCCTGTGGAGCATCCCTCTTGATGGTCCAATAATAATTAGCCAGCATATTAGGATTCCATTTGCCTTGATATCTCTTTTCCATAGCTGAAAGAAATCTCCTGAGTTAGCTCATTTGGTTTTATTTTACAATGGATAAATGGACGAAAAAATGTTTATTAAAAAATAATTATTTAAACCCATTAATTTAAATTGAAATAAAAAAAAACTGTGGGTGATGGAGAAATTCTGAATACATATTTGAAAAACAACGATAAAAAACTGCATTAAGTACAACTATTGGTACTCATGAGACAAAAATCATGTTGACCAGTGTAATTTGAAAAGTGGAGAGAGAAACAAATTATTTTGATAATTTTCAAACAGTTTAGTTACCCATGCCGGACTGGTCGAAGGTGATAAGCCAGACAAAAAAAGTACCTTGGTCAAAAGAGTGACGATCTTTCACCGTAAAAATACAACTATCAAGAATGCGGACATGGGTTCTACTGTGGGTAAAATTTTCCAGAGGTCAAAAGGTTTCTCCGGCCAGGGACTACTTCAGGGAACCCATGCCAAAGACAGTTAAGTCTCGTAGACTGCTTTGGGCAGGACATGTGGCACAAATGGAGAATGAAATACGTGCATTGAAGCTTCTTGTAGGAAAACCAGAGGGAAAATGCCCAGTTGGTAGACCAAGAATGAGGTGGATTTGAGGGAAGTAGATCGTACAGGGAATGATTGGAAAACATTACCTCAGGATAGGGATATATGAAGAGTATGTCTGCGTGGTAATGAACCTATCAGTTCGATAGTGCCAGTGAGTTAGTGAAAAATATCCCACATTAACCAATTGAGGATGTGATGAAAATAACTGTAGAATTTAAAGATTGAATCAGCATGAACGTAAATTCTGCTTCTTCTCTTCTTCTTCTGCTTCATGAAATTAGGCTTTTGACCTGATTTCACATCAAGTGGGATTTAATGAATCCTCCCATCTAGTAATGGGCGTCCAACATTTCTATGTCCTATTGGTTTGTACTTTAGTAACAGCTGAGGGATTCTATCTATAGGCATTCTCTTGACATGTGTCATACCAGTTGTTTCTCATGTTGTCAATTCTATTTGTTAAATTGAAAATATTTTAAGTCATTCCTAATATCCTCACCTTCTTTTCTTGTCCAAAATTGTCACACCTGCTACTGAACGTAGGAACTTCATTTCTGCAGTTTCTATTTTCCTTCTGTCTGAACGGTTAAGAGTCCAATTTTCACTTGCGTAAATTTTGCTCATAATGAAATTGTACCTGTAAATGAGAGTTATCTATCGACATCATGGAAAAAGCATGTTTAATTAGGTAGGCGGCCCATATATAATTTTTGTCATAAATAAATGAGGACGAAGTTCCTATGTATTAGTACCATCTTATGTTTTATTCAGTCTTGTTTTCTGATGTTTCTATCATACACAATTCAGTCATGTGGCAGTTAAAAGTAGTACCCACGGTTGCCCCCATAGATGGAGCATATCTTATGCAAGTTTGTTTACAGTACAACTGGAACTTATCTAGGAATCCGTATAGTGTGTAAAATACAAATCTGTGTATGAAATAGCTAAAATAGTTTTTGCAGTTTTGCATTCCTTAAACCCATACCATGTTCAAAATGCCCTCCTTTTGACATTCAGAAATAAAACAATAACTGATTGGATTGTTGCTAATGGAATATGATAGGCAGGTTCATTCTTAACTCTCAGTTTATCCAGTGTTTGTGTCATACACTGTGTTCTTACATCTTTTCCAAAGTCAGGCATCTGGATGCAGTCAAACCAGAAATTGAAGCAGGATCTCCATAGCATTTTCTCTTTTATCCCTATGTGTCTCTGAATGTTGCAGTCAAGAATATATCTCTATTTCACATAACTGCCATGTTTGTTTAAAAGTAGATTAATACTAGCGGACCTGGCAGATGTTGTTCTGCCCAAATATTAAATTCTTGTATCATGGTCAGACGATAAAAATATGTTCTTTTTTACCATAAAATCACTAATTCAGATGTAATTAGATATTATTAAATAAGTTTACAAGAAAACCTTTCACCAGCCATCTGTTTTGGCTTAAGAAGCATGCATGATGTCATAACTGTCACGCAGATGACTACATATCTGACATAAAAAAGTTTCTATAACCCGATTGGCAAGCAGACCACCTACTGAGTCCAATTGGTGAATTAAACCAAGCAGGAATCCGCTCAAACATTCATAATAATTTTCTCAACAATTCGGTCTAGTTGTTTTTAATTCAGGTTTCAAGTAAACCTCCACTTTTAATTGTGTTGGATTTGCTCATTTATGGACCAATAGCTACCTCGGTTTATTGTAAATAGTATATACTGAGTTTTGTTGTGAAACATAAAAAAAAATGTGACCGCTAGAGCATCTAATGGTTGTAGAGGGTACAATTGTGAATCTAAACCATTGAGGGGACTCAATCAGACATACGCAAAAATTTTCATCAAAATCGATCCAGTCATTAGGAGGAGTAGTTCATTAACAAACACATGTACAGAAGAATTATATATAAAGATGTTTCTAGGTTTTTCATAGCTTTCTGAATAAAAAAATCTATTTCTGTTTCATCTTGTTGTTGAGAAATAGTTTTTAAAGAGTGTATACATCAATTTAAAATGCTTTCTATCTAGTGACTGGTGTTTTTTTAAGATTTTACAAACAAAATATTATGTGTGCAGTTTTCTTGTTTTTGGAATTTCAGAAATATGATGACCAGGAGGAAATATTGATTTTAAAAAAAATGCACAGGTAAATGATGTCCATGAAATATTTGATAGATAGGCCCTACATTTGAAACAGATTTGATCTCATCAATGAATCAACTAGCAAAGCATGGGAAGATAGAGATGGTTGGAGGTATATTTGGAATCGACCTTCTGAAAGGACTGATAAGAGGATGATGATGATGAATAAATCAACTGACTCCAGTTACAAACATCCATCTTATCAAAAGGTGAGTTTTGGGTTGTCTTGTAAGTAATGTTGGTTTCATTCTTCATCACGTGTATCCAGCCATCGTTAATGACACGAATTGATTGCATACTTATGCTGTAAGTTGCAATGGGGCTGCATGTGAACCATGTAGTCTTATATAAGGCGAGTGTCCATGAGGTTAAAAGAGATACAGGCAAACTATCGTTTTATCCGGTGCGCGTATTATCTGGTTTGTGGATTATCCAGGCATGGCCTCTTCCTATTGTATTTTTAAAAATGAAAGATAAATATTGTACTGTATTTTTTATTGTATGAAAAAAGTCTTTACTTTTAAATGCGCTACTGTGAAACTGCGCTTAGAAACTCGAATAAATAAAACTTCACTCATAACCCCCTCCCCTGGATGCGTCTAATGGACCCATGGCATATTTTCGAGAAGGGGCTATCTATTAAAGCTGTCCTACTTCTAGACAATGCAGCCTGCTACACCCAAGTTCAAGTGAGCTTATATCTGATGATGGTCAGATTATTGTGAAATATCTGCACCATGTGTCACATCTCTGATTCAACCCATGGACCAAGGTGCAATTGCTAACGTTAAACAACATTATCGCACCGACCTTGTATGAAGCCTAATACACGAGGGAACTGACGTCACATTTTAGAAATCTTTAAATGTGTTAGATGTCATTTATGGAATTTGTAGGGCTGGGAAAAAGTGAAACCAACACCACAATATAACAGTCGTGGAATAAACTCATGCCACCTAAGAATGAAGAAGACTTTGCAGTATTACTTCCAAAAACTGTGATGATGCTACAAATATAGCTCACTTGTTGAAAGAAGTTGCGGGCTGTGAAAATGTGGCTGAGTGACACGTGTGAACCCGGCTTCGAAACAAAGTGTGAAGGGGGGGAGGAGAAGTGAAGACGAAAATGCAACGACCTTTGAAAACAAAATTAGCCACACAGAAGCATCAAAATGTATAGATGTCTTATTAGAATATATGGGACAAAAAATTAATTTGATTACATTGATATCTTTAAATGTTATGAAAATAAGAACTGTTAATCAGAGAGTGGTAAATGATAAATTGAAGCAGAGGAAAATATCGGACTTCTTGGTGTAAAACACGTGGTTTTCAACAGAGATTTGTGGTTCCTAGACACCAAATTTTGCTTTAAGCTACAACATTTTTTAATTACAGTACTGTAATGAATACTGTATTTTACATTTTAAACAGTTTTGTAATCGCTGGCGATTGGGGTTAAGAAGATGCTCTGAAACATATTTTTGACAAAAAACAACTTAAGAGGTAAAGAATGAACAGACACAAAAGTTTTAGTTATTATACAAACCTCTTAATGTTACTTCCTATGGTATTTTAAAAAAAAAACTATATTTTAATGTTTATTGTTAGATATAACTTAATGGATTATACCGTGTTTTCGATTTTTTGTGCATATCTCGGTCCCAATTAACATGGATAATCGGGAGTTCGTTGCTATATAGGAAAGTCAAAAAGTGAATCTTCGGCCTCAAATACTCTATACCATCAGGATCAAAGAAAACTAGAGTCAGGCAAGGGAGACTGCATAGGAAAGTAAAAAGAGGGATCTGGTACTAGAAAAGGAAGAAATGACAAGATCGTGCTATACAACCGTCAAGCTGATCGGTGCTTAATGGGGGGTAGCTCATCCTTTTTGTTGCATATTGCATAAACAATAGTGTTAACAGCTGCACCACGAGAAGGTAGGAGGGATTAAGATGCTGGGTTATTTTCCAGGGTTGGGTCCTATTGTAAGCTGTCAATCAAGAAAAGAGATTAGAGGGGTTAGTGGTCCCCTGTTTAAAACAATAACCTTTGCAAGCCTAATGTTGTGTATCTCAAGATGCTGTCATACTCTCTGATTTTCCTAAGGCAGCAATATATGCAGTAAATTCACACAAATGGAAGTCAATACACATTAAAACAGTACTACAAAATGATTCAACAAACTCCGAAAATAAAACAGAAAAGAATTCAATGCAATGGATACCTGCACATTGTGGAATTTGCTGGACATGACACTGCTGATTTTCTTGCCAAAAATGGCTCCAATTTAATCAGAATACTTCTAAAAGCTTACCTTTCTCATCCCTAAAAAGGTAATAATTAGAAAACAATATAAAATCAAACAAAACCAAGACCTATGTAATAAAGCCAAACACAAAAAGTTGAATATTTTAGTAAAGAAGCCAGAATTTATTCCAGAATTCCACGTAAAACTACCATAGCAAATTTAGACTGCTTACAGAACATGACTATTTGGCCAAACATTTCTATAAAATAGGAATCTACATGAATCCAAATTGTCCCTCTATGCAACAAACGATGAAGAAATGAATGAAGAACATCTACAAACCTCAATGTTTTTATTATTTAATTTCCTACCATCTCAATGATGGATAAATCATATTTTAAGAGAAAAATTATAACGCTCAGACCGGGACCCTTGGTTTTTCTAGTCCAATGTGCTCTACCATCTGAGCTACCTGAGATGGTAGAGCACTTGGCTAGAAAACCAAGGGTCCCAGGTTCAAGTCCCGCGTTGAGCGTATAATTTTTTCTCTTAAATATGATTTATCCATCATTGAGATGCATGAAATTAATAATAAAAACATAGAAAAAACCCATACTGGCATTATAATGTAATTTATAATTCCCAAATATGTCTTCTTAATAAAGGAGCCGCCATTTGCAAAAGTTAGAGCAAAGGCTTCAAAGCATTTGGTGAGGCGGTAATTACAACTTATATAGAGAAAAAATTTGCGTTTAGATCGGTACTTGCTCAGGTAGCTCAGATGGTAGAGCACTTTGGACTAGAAAACCAAGGGTCGCCGGTCTGAGCGTATAATTTTTCTCTTAAAATATGATCTACAAACCTGTGAAGTATACCTGTGGATCCCCCCATAGAGAAATATTGGAGAGCAAGAATGCTAATGGCTTCGTTGCCAAGGCCCAGCATTTGAAAACATGTTGTGTATCTGTTGGAACAGGGAGTTTGTTCCAACCAGGACTGTGGCAGTCATTGCAGACCTTGAGTCTTAACAACTTGAATGAGTTTCATGAAATTTTGAGGGTTGTGGGGTTCAAACCCACCTGAACCACATCTGCACAAACAACCATGACCGAAATTCAGGATAGGAGAAGTGAAACTGCTATCACGCCCAGCATAAAGCCCCAGTCTTGCACTTCAGGATGATCTATTGTGTTTGTCTATGGCCACAATCTATAAAATTTGTAGTGAGGTTTCTTGTGGCACCAAGGCACATCCAAAAGAAAGAGGGGTCGTAACTCAAAGGAAAACACAGTAAACAAATTAAATATTGTGGATTTTGTTGAAAAACGGGATTTGGCATTTAAAGGAGGCATAACTTTTTTACAAATTGATTACCAAACCTA